>OU342743.1:460396754-460818550 GCA_910589775.1 Avena eriantha
TGGTGCGTGGAGGAAGTGACCAGGGATCTGAAAGGTGATGAGGAGGCTTCCCTCCAATGGCTGGATTTGCAATCACTCCAATGCTTGCAATGGTAGTGCCGGTGTGCTTTGCCTCCTCTTCACCTTCACTCTCGATCTCCTAATCCTTCCCGGGGTCTTGGAGGTCTTCCTCCATGGGCTCCTTCCCTTTATCCTTGGCAGACACCATTGTGCTTCTAAGCCTTCAAAGAGTATGTCCTGGCAGAAACAGACCGAAACAAAACATGGCGAAAACATGATATACGAACCTCGGAAGATCCGGGGGGGTTATATATTACGAAGTTTCACATCAAAAGGAAGGTACTGGGAGAAAACGGGCCGGAGACGGAGTCCTGGGTGGCCTCACTACCTGGTGGCGTGGCCAGGGGTGGGCCCACGCCATAGGGTGGTGTGGGCTACCCTGGCTCCAGTTCCATCCCTTTTTCGCTTCGTAGCTTTCCTTATTGACTGAAAACTGCAAAAATATAGTTGGATTGTATTTTCGCAGATCTTTTCTTACCAGAACTGTTACCTAGTTGGAAACGGACTTTGCAGGTCTCTGAATTTGGTCCTCAATCAATTTCTGTGGAGTTATAACTTGAATATCATCAATATCTTCATCTTCATACACTTATTACTTGAGTCATAAAACCCTTCTCTTCCTTATTACACCATTGTCTCCATTTCCTGGAAATTTCTTTCACACAAAACTTCACACAATTCTTATTAGCAACATTAGTATAAGTGAAGTGATAAAACCTTTTGAGTCCAACTTCAACTGAAAACCATCAAAACATAAGCTACTGTAGCAACTCCTTCCGAAAACCCAAAAAGAATTCAAAAAGGAAGTCGAATAAAGAAGCAAATGCAAGATTGGCAAAATCTGTCAAAACAAACTAGCAGGTAAAGATAATTTTTTTAGAAAATCTTCTGTTGCTCAAATCAAAAAGTGCAAAACTAACTAAAGTTAAATAACAACCTGGGGAAGAAGCACAAACAATTACAGCTCAATCCGATATACAGAGATCTCTCACGAATTTTTACGGTGAAGCACAAGAATCTGTTTCGGGACAGTAACTTCCCCAAATCTTACTTCTCTCTCATTAGAGGTTGATCTTGGCACAAAAACCAAACAAAAACGGATAAGGAGCGGTTATTAATGAAGTAATAACTTCCAAGACTCAAATAAACAAAAACAAACTAAAGCAAAAACAAATTGGGTTGTCTCCCATAAAGCTCTTTCTTTATAGTCGTTAAGATGGGCATGATAATTTTGAAGAAGCTCTCATAGGGATATGAATTGAAGTGAAAGAGTGCATTAAGAAGCAAAAACACAAACTCATTTAAGTCTAACCTACTTCCTATGCAAGGGGATTTTGTAAACAAACAAGTTATTGAAACCGGAGGCAACTTGCATAAAAAGGCAAAAGAAGTGCAACATAAAAGCTTTCAGCATAAAGCGGGGAAACTTGATATTATTGAGATGCATAAGAACACTTTTCCCGCTCTCATAGTAGCTTTCAGCATCATGCATAAACTTAACAATATAGTTATCACAAGGATTATCATAGAAATGATCACTTATTCTAACAAAAAACACAGGAATACTAGCTCTCATAACACTACTATGTGAAACAATATTAGAGGTATCCTTACAAAGGATAGTGTGTCCCTCCTTTTCATATTTAGCAACAAAGTCTTTCACATTTGCCACAATAGGTTCATCAACTATTTGTTTATCAGGTTCAACAGCTTTATTCATACTTTCATCCACCATACTAGCCATCATAGAATGTTCCTTTACCTTAACTGGGAAAGGCATTTTCTCAATATAAGGTTCAGGTAAAACATGATTAGAAGTATAAACTTCAGTATTTCTTGCAGGAACACTCTTAGCAATATCTTTATAAGGTTCATGATACTTATTCCACTTCTTTTTAGGCACTTCAATGTAGGAAGCAAAGGCCTTAAAATAAGAAGCAATAGCTTGAGAGTCTAGACCATAAGCACTTCTTTGCTTGTCTCTCTCTCTCTTTCTACTAGTACAAGGGTAAAATGGGAAGGGCTGAGGTGGTGCTACAAAGCTGGTCCACCAGGGGTGTTTCCTAATGTTGAGGATAAGCATTGAGCAAGTTTTGATGAGATTTGGAAGTGGTTTGAGTAGTGGTTTGCTTAAAGGACCACTTTGATCAAAATAGGTGGTTATGAAGGCAATCCAAAAAACTTGCATTGGACCAGGGGAGGAAATGGTACTGGTTGATATATGAGGTCAAGGTAGACTCCTAGGATTTAATTGAGATGTTTCAGAGGAGTTTTAGCCCACTTGAATCCAATCATTCAAAAAGGGCAGAAGTGGATTCTAGAAGATCATTTGATATTTTTACATTGGACAAGGGTGGATTTTGATTTTAGAGGGTCCCAAATGTGAATACACACTTAGGGTAATTTTCCCAAGATTTATTGAGGCATAAAAGTATTTAAGACAATTATTATTCCAATTCAGCCATTTAAGAAAATGGGCAAAACAAAATAATAAAGCTTCTCAAAAATATTTATTTTTCGGATGGGAAGATAGGGTATGATATATGGATCTCACATGAGCCAAAAGTTGGGAAGTGTTTTGGAAAAAACGGAACTTTCCTTTATGGAAGGGGTTTTGGAGGTTTTTGTCTAATAAGGAAGATCAATAGATCTGGGGCCATAATAATTATGGATAATATTTGAGAAATATTCAAGATCAAGGTAGATGGTGTACACAAGGTGTAGCAAGCATTTGCAACCTTGTCGAATGGAATTCCAACATGAATTAGATGGAGGAACACGGTATTGAGTATCTAGGGTGATGTTATTTTTATACCACCAAAACATGCTTGCATCTTGGAGCTCAGAGCTCACCTTGGTGCAAGGGATAGATGGCTGCGTAGACCAAGTCATATAGATGATCATGGCAGAAGAAGTTTGGATTAGTTGCTTTTTAGGTGGTCTAGATGGGATGGCAAACTTTCTTGCAATTAAGGATGCCATACAAAAAGAGTCATGAAGCCTTCTAAACCAAGTGGGTTTAAGCAGCAACGAGATTCACTTGGAACACGTTATGTAGAATTTGGTAGCCCTATATGAGTAGAACACAACCATGCATAGAATTTCTCCATAGGAGGTTGGATGATGGTGTGAGCTTCTACCAAAGTAGGCATGGTGACTAGTTTTGCAGGAAATATTATTTTCTTGTCTGCAAAACCATCAAGGACAAGTGGGTTGGAGGGGCATCTAACCAAGTACAAATGTGGGCCTTGGTACTCCTTATGATGGTTAACAAGATGGTTCAGGTGCATTTCCAAAAATTCATATGGTTTGAGAAAAGGAGGCATTCAAAAAGGTGATGTTGGAACAGATTTCTAGACTTAGCCAAATTTGGGAGATTTGAGGATTTTGACTAGAGTTGGAGAGGGGATGTTTTTGGGAGGTTACAAGGTATCAGGGCATCAACAAATAGATGATGTTTAAGAGTAGATTGAGTGAAAGGGATCCATGCTTGGTGTTGTTCATTGTTGACTTGGAAGCTTCTAGAAGGGATCACTATAGAATTGATCTGGCTAAGGGTTTTAGATGATCACCTAGTGGTTAGGGATCATATCCAGATTTGTATTCTTGCTTAGGGATTTATGATTTGGAAGCATCTTGGTCCTAGTGATGAGCTCCTAGAATAGCTCATACTACTTCCTAAGCAAACAAGTCAATCAGCAGATCAAGGCAACTCATCTTATAAACTATTTAACTACTACTAGAGTTACCATCAAGCTTAGCTTGAGGGAAGGTTGGGGCATTTGAAGAGGTTGGGTTTTGAATAAGATAAGAATCTTTGGTACCTCTACCAAGAGTGGAATTCAAAAGCTTTTGGATGAGGTTTTAGAAAAACTAGAGATAAGGTTAGTTGAGGGTTCTGGCTTGAAAACATAAGGAGAGTATATTGTATATCTCTCCATAGTTTTGTCAATAGAAGCTACGAAAATAGTTTTGGGTTACATAAACATCTTGGCTCATGTTTTGAAATGCCAGAACATTTGAGAATATGTAAGTTGAGCCAGGATAGTTTTGGTAATTAGCTTTTGTCAACTGAGGGTGAGGTACGGAGTACTATTAGATACACACTCATATGCACAAGCACAAACAAACAACAGGCAAACACTGCACTAACGAACAAGAAAAAGTTTTTGTTCCCCCTGATTTTTGCATTCTGGACAACTAATCAGGGTTGCTGAAATTGGGATGTTACAGACCTTTCCCCCTTAAAAGAATCTCGTCTCGAGATTTGGGGGAATAAGATTAGGGGATTCGTCTTTGAGTTAGTGCTAGGTGTTCCTTGCGTACTAACTTGTCGACTTTATCTTCGAACAGAAACACCTCGACTGTGAGGTTGAACTTCAATCTTCTTGAAACTCGAGGGTCGAGCTGACTTCAATCTTCTTGAAACTTGTGGGGAGGGATCGTCCTTATGTAAGGGTTTACGGTGTTTCTCATAAGTGGGTTATTGTATCCAAGTATGTGTCTTCGGGTCCAGTTGTTGGAGTGCTTCTAGCGGAGGGTTATTCCAGTTCGCGGGAATGACACATTCTTTCCCCTTAGGATTAGACTAGGGTAGGTTGGAGAGTTACAAACCGGGGACATCCTTATAGGGGCGGCAAAAGATCATTTTTCAGGTAGCGGTCAACAGCTCAAGAGAGGGTGGCATCATAGGTGTCATTCCTGGGAGACATGGGCTAGTTTATTACAGGTTGTTTTTGTCGATGTTTAGGGGGGTCCTAGAGTGAGTTAAGGGGGTTTCCCTCTGCCTTTACTTCCACGGGGCGGTGTCATCTGTAGACGCATGGGAAAACATCATACTTGAGTTGCGGGGCTGCGAGCGGTAAGGTGACCATATTTTCTGAAGATAAGAGCCCTGGGTGCTTTCGGGCTTCTCTTTCGCGGAAGTCTTGACGGGTTTTCTCTGGGGGCATTCTCGGCTGAAGTGACCCGGTAGTCCACACGTGAAGCAGGGGCTCTTTTTCCGATGTAGCTGAGTTGACGACTTTTCTATGTTGACATCAAGAGGTTGGCACGCCTTGCCAATGAGGGGATATATTGGGCATTTGATAGGGACGTCTTCTTGGTCTTCACAGAGGAAACAAGTGACAAACCGAGTTGGACAAACTTTGGACGAGTGGGGTTTTCCGCAGTTTGCACAGTGGCCGGAACATCTATTGGCTTGGTGTCTTTCGTCTCCGCAACGGCTACAGGCCTTCTTCGAGCTTCCAGTCTTCATGGCCATCCGGGGAGGTTTGGTTCGGGGTACGCGTTCTGGGTTGGGTCTGATGCAACGTCTTGGGTAAAACACGCAAGAAGATAATAATCAAGCAAGCATAGAAATTCAAGGAAGTTATTACATACCAACCAATCTGCACCCGAAGGTTCTAATAGTACTTAGGCATTACAAAACGTGTTTAGGGACGATACATGACTCTACCCTATTGCTATATGGGCGAGTACCACAATGCGGGTGATTACTCGGAGGGTGCATCTATGGAGTCTTGGCTGGCTTCTGGCAGATCAGTGGAGGTTTCATGTGCCTTCTTGAGGGGCTTGAACCTACGGAGGTATTGACTGGCGGTGGTGCACTTCCTGCTTCTCTTGGGGGTGGCTTCCCTCGATGTTCCTTCAGTGGCGGTGGTTCGGGCTCGATTCCTTTGCAGGGCTTCTAGAGCTTCCTTACGGGTGAGAACGGCTTGTGGGCTACGGAGCTCCATCTGGGAGTGGCGGTATTCGTCAATGACTGCTGTTAACACCTCATTGCTAGAGTAGCTGAAACGGGTCTGAAAGGAGAGAGCAGGGTACGCCAGGATGGGGTCTTGAGATCCTCCGGTGTAGTTGACATTTCCCTTCTTAGGGAGGTAGAATGTTGTGTGATGTCTCATCTCTGGGAGGGAGCTACGGATGCGCATCTAAGCTTCTCAGGCTACCAAATCAACAGCAAGTATGGGACTGGGTATCCGAGGTCCCGTGGCATAGATAGGGTTTCCATTGGTTCCTGGCTTGGCCAGTATGACAATCTGTCCCACATAATCTCCCGATTACAGTCCCTTGTGGAGGATGTAGGTAGGTTTCTGCTGGTAACCGCAAAGTTTCAGAGAGTCCCATAGGAGTCGGGGAAATCCAATCTTCAGCCACTCTTCATCAATAGGTTCCATCTACAGAAGTGTTTAGGGCCAGGTTGGGTAAGTGACGGGTGTGCAGGATTTTAAACTTATGAAATCATATTAATGCAAGTAGTTTTCAAAATGGAGGGGAAAAGACATAAGCACTTTTGCAAATAGTCATCTCTTCTCCCTTTGTCTTTCAGAAAATAGGTTTGTCGTTTCCTGTCTAACGTCCATGCTAATTAAGGTCTCCTACAGTCAGGATGGCTTTGATACCAAGTCTGTGGGCTCCCCGAATTAACCATCCGAGAAATCCCTGTTATGCATATTTCCACGTTCCCATGATCACTGAGCCGTGGAACATAACCGACAAGTATCATTACAACATCTGAAACATAACAAATTACAAGACTTACATAAATGCCAGTATGGCTACACCATCCTTAGCAGCGGATTATCATCATGCACAGAGCCCAATCACGCCTCAACCTACAGGAAGCTGACTGGGAAGACGACCTAGCTCGCTGGACGTCACCTTAATCTTCCGATGTCGAACCTCTGAAAGTCTAGCCAAGTAAATAGCCAGGGACAAATTCGTGAGTACTTTTGAATGTACTCGCAAACCACTAGGATAAATGAAATAAGGAAATGCAAGTCTGGCTGTGGCGAGATGGCTCTATCTGGGGTTGTTTTGTAAAGCCTAGACTAACTCTGGAAGTTATGGCATCTCCATATCATTGTTGAAAAAGAATTTTGAAAACATGCCTCTATTTTATAAATCAAGATATCTCCATATCTTTGTTGAAAGAAAATTTTGAAACAGTTTTGGAGTAGAAACCCTTTTTAAACCTCTTGGACCACCTCTGGTCAAAACAAAGCTTTCGTACGCAGGTTCCCCCGGAACCTTCATACTTTCATCCGTTCTTTCCAAACAAACACCATTTGGGTACTCCTAGCCAACACCTTTACAACCGTCCTTGACCGTGGACATGGCTATTCGAATAGATTATACTCTGCAGAGTTTGCACACTTTCCCCACAAGAATCAATACATCCGCCGGAATACAACCACGGCCCACTACCACTGTAGATGGGGGTCCGGATAATCAAACCTAACCTTTCGCTTGTCGACCCTAGCAAAGGCATGCTTTTCCTTTTGGGCTTGTTCTCCCCGGCAACGAGTATGTGGCTCCCAGCCATAGTCCTTCCTTTCGTACACGCGCATACCCAAGCCGCAACTTGGCGTATACCTTAAATCTGGTGACTCCACTTCCTTCCGTACTCCAAGTCATACCGTCCATGGGAGACCCAATTGTTGCACCGGCCTCCTGCCTGATCAGGCTCACTCTTGTCGAAGCAAGCAACAGGCTTCAGATCCGAGATCTGGTAGCGCCTGCCCGGAATTCAAGGGATCTCTCCCTGTAAGCAATGTACAAGCTGCCACGGCTAATGAAGAAAAACTACGAGTTAAGCCCCAACACCTTGGGTAATGTGGTTGCACTAATAAAAATTGTTCCGGTAAAGGCGTAGAACATCCCTTCACTTTCTCATTTCTCATCATCACCATTTCTTTTGCTAAAACGTCCACTTGGAACGATGCCTCTTCCCAAGGGTTTTACAAAGTAGTTTAAAACCTTTGTAGTAGGGTAAATCCCCAAAACAATTTATTTTCTCAAAACAGGGGTTTCTAGCGAGGTAGGATGCTAACCATCATACTCTCGATCTAAATGGATAAAATGGTGGGTACATCGGGGTGGTGCCTCGAAGGACACAAAGTCATAACTTGGAGGAGCCAAGTTACTATCGCAGTATTTGTAAAACAAGACATGTAGGTAGATAATGCAATTTATAAAGAGGATACAAAACAGGTAAAAGAGAATAGGACATATATCAGAGTTCAGGAGTGGTGGCTTGCCTGTGGTCAGCAATAAGTCCCTGGACTTCTTTAGATAACCAGAATACCTAATAAATAATAAGAAGTCCCTTCCTTCTTGTCGTCAAACACTCACACTATCGTCGTCATCGAGTACACATGCAAGCAGACAATACCACAATCAATACAAGGCATACATGCATCAAACCATACAGCAAACAAACATAGGGAATACTACTGAACTTGGTAGGTTTAGGAGAAGTTGGGTATTGATATTGGAATTACTAATTTGCCATGGAGGTGTTTTTCCATTTGGAAGATAGTTGTCAAGGCTAGATACCATGAACTTGGATTAGGGTTCTGAGTTCAGTAGGCTACCAAAGGGTAACCATGTTATCCTCAGATAGGTCTTGACAAGACAAAACCATTACAAGTGGTTTCACTTGAATATCAATTACCTAGATTTAATTATGATTTTTATAGTAGTAATAACTCTAGTTTGAGGGAATAATTCACCAAAATTTATCTGGAGCTCCAAAAATTATTCCCTTGGGTGGTCGGGTAGTGTTTGATGTACTGAACCACCTAGAGTTGGAATTGTTTCAAAATAATTACCAGAATTCCCTCGAAAAATTCCTAAAGGCAGTTATGTGAGGTTTTTCTCTTTTTCACCAGATTAATTCTACAGAAGCTATGGAGTTGATTCCAAGGGCATATGATAGGCATTTATAGTACCTTTCTGTAGAAATTGTATTCACTCATTTTGGAGTTTCCAAACTCCAGGAGTGATATATTTAGTGAAAATACCCATTATAGAAGTATTTAAATCACTAAAATTCAACTAGAGCTCAATAAATTCTGAGCTGCTAGAATTTAATAGATGTTGATACTATGAGCTACTGGGAGGTGGAATCGGGTCATTACCACATTTGGTTTGATCTAGAGAATTTATCCAAGGAAAATAAAGGCTGATTTTTTTATTTTTGTTAAAGACACACTTCTGTTCACCTTGGCATAAGGCCTAGGCTAGATGATAAGTATTTCAAATACCTTCCAATAGAGCTTTGTTCCATCATATTTGGGTAAGGCTAGCTCACAGAGGAATTTATTTAGTGCAAGGCATATGTGGCAGTAGAACAAATACCAGCAAATAATGGAGGTTATTTTTTACTTGGGGTTGCTTCTGCATGATTGAGAAATCATCTGAGTACCACCAGATGTTTGAATATTTTCATTTGGATTTAATTTACATTTCAAAAGGATTTAAACCTACTGGTATTTCTCTGGATCTGAAAATAAAAGAAAAAGGCAACTGTGTAGCTGGGCTGGATCTGAGTGGAAAAGGGCCGCATGGGTGGATTCGGCCCACGGCAGACAGCAAGGCGCGCGGGAGACTGTGGCTTGAACCTGGCAGGCGGGGCCCGGCGGTCAGCGAGAGGGGACGGCCGAAGGGGTATCGGCAGATCTCGGCCGTTGGTTTAAGTCACGATGGACGGCGGGGCTTCGTCGTCCTCCTGGGCGCGCCGGTGACGAGGGCTAACCCTAGCAGAGGGTGGCGCGGGGCGGGGAGCTCACCTGAGGGCTCGGGAGAGGACGTGGAGGCGGCAGGGCGACACGATCGACGACGGCGAGCAAAGCGAGGGGCGGCACGGTGGTGGTGGCCTTCGGGAAGTAGCTCGCACGTCGGAGGCTGAGGGTGACCTCGTCGGAGCTCAGCGCCGACGACGGAGGAGTAGTTCCTGGGCAAGAAAAAGGGTACTGTTAGAGGGGGAAGGAGGAGACGGTCACCGTGAGGTGACATGCAGGAGGAGATGAGAGCTCCTAGCTCGTTTTTTGAAAGAGGCCGAGAGCTCCTCTTGTTCTTCTTCTGGACAGATCTGAGCAGGGGAGAGGGAGTGGAGCTAGGGGGTGCGTGTAGTGGGGGAGGGAGCAAATGAGGGGAAGGGCTCACTGGGGGAGGCCTCTGGCCATATATACTAGGGAGGAGGGGTAGATGATGTAAATGACCAATTTGGACATGGTGGAGAGGGAATGCTGGCCAGGGATTGGTCCAATGGACGGTGGAGAGAGGTAAGAAGGGGTTTTGGTCGTGCAGGATCAGAGAGGGAGGGGTGGCAGCTGTGGTAATTAAGTGAGACAAATCTTGTAAGATTTGCTTCTCTTCCTCTCTCTTTCTACTAGTACGAGGGTAAAATGGGAAGGAATGAGGTGGTGCTACAGTGCTGGTCGACTAGGGGTGTGTCCTAATGTTGAGGATAAGCATTGAGCAAGTTTTGATGAGATTTGGAAGTGGTTTGAGTAGTGGTTTGCTTAAAGGGCCACTTTGATCAAAATAGGTGGTTATGAAGTAAATCCAAAAACTTGCATTGGACTAGGGGAGGAAATGGTACTGGTAGATAGATGAGGTCAAGTTAGACTCCTAGGATTTAATTGAGATTTTTCAAAGGAGTTTTAGCCCACTTGTATTCAATCATTCAAAAAGGGCAGAAGTGGATTCTAGAAGATCATTTGATATTTTTACATTGGACAAGGGTGGATTTTGATTTTAGAGGGTCCCAAATGTGAATACACACTTAGGGTAATTTTCCCAAGATTTATTGAGGCATAAAAGTATTTAAGACAATTATTATTCCAATTCAGCCATTTAAGAAAATGGGCAAAACGAAATAATAAAGCTTCTCAAAAATATTTATTTTTCGGATGGGAAGATAGGGTATGATATATGGATCTCACATGAGCCAAAAGTTGGGAAGTGTTTTGGAAAAAACTGAACTTTCCTTTATGGAATGGGTTTTGGAGGTTTTTGTCTAATAAGGAAGATCAATAGATCTGGGGCCATAATAATTATGGATAATATTTGAGAAATATTCAAGATCAAGGTAGATGGTGTATACAAGGTGTAGCAAGCATTTGCAACCTTGTCGAATGGAATTCCAACATGAATTAGATGGAGGAACAAGGTATTGAGTATCTAGGGTGATGTTATTTTTATACCACCAAAACATGCTTGCATCTTGGAGCTCAGAGATCACCTTGGTGCAAGGGATAGATGGGTGGGTAGACCAAGTCATATAGATGATCATGGCAGAAGAATTTTGGATTAGTTGCTTTTTAGGTGGTCTAGATGGGATGGCAAACTTTCTTGAAATTAAGGATGCCATACAAAAAGAGTCATGAAGCCTTCTAAACCAAGTGGGTTTAAGCAGCAACGAGATTCACTTGGAACACGTTATGTAGAATTTGGTAGCCCTATATTAGTAGAACACAACCATGCATAGAATTTCTCCATAGGAGGTTGGATGATGGTGTGAGCTTCTACCAAAGTAGGCATGGTGACTAGTTTTGCAGGAAATGTTATTTTCTTGTCTGCAAAACCATCAAGGACAAGTGGGTTGGAGGGGCATCTAACCAAGTACAAATGTGGGCCGTGGTAGTACATAGGATATTTAACAAGATGGTTCAGGTGCATTTCCAAAAATTCATATGGTTTGAGAAACGGAGGCATTCAAAAAAGTGATGTTGGAACAGATTTCCAGACTTAGCCAAATTTGGAGATTTGAGGATTTTGACTAGAGTTGGACAGGGGATATTTTTGGGAGGTTGCAAGGTATCAGGGCATCAACAAATGGATGATGTTGAAGAGTAGATTTATTGAAAGGGATCCATGCTTGGTGTTGGTCATTGTTGACTTGGAAGATTCTAGAAGGGATCACTCCAGAATTGATCTGGCTAAGGGTTTTAGATGATCACCTAGTGTTAGGGATCATATCCAGATTTGTACTCTTGCTTAGGGATTGACGATTTGGAAGCATCTTGGTCCTAGTGATGAGCTCCTAGAATAGCTCATACTACTTCCTAAGCAAACAAGTCAATCAGCAGATCAAGGCAACTCAGCTTATAAACTATTTAACTACTACTAGAGTTATCATCAAGCTTAGCTTGAGGGAAGGTTGGGGAATTTGAAGAGGTTGGGTTTTGAATAAGATAAGTCTTTGGTACCTCTACCAAGAGTGGAATTCAAAAGCTTTTGGAAGAGGTTTTAGAAAAAACTAGAGATAAGGTTAGTTGAGGGTTCTGTCTTGAAAACATAAGGAGAGTATATTGTATATCTTTCCATAGTTTTGTCAATAGAAGCTACCAAAATAGTTTTGGTTACATAAACATCTTGGCTCATGTTTTGAAATGCCAGAACATTTGAGAATATGTAAGTTGAGCCAGGATAGTTTTGGTAATTAGCTTTTGTCAACTGAGGGTGAGGTACGGAGTACTATTAGATACACACTCATATGCACAAGCACACAAAAAACAGGCAAACACTGCACTAAAAAACAAGAAAAAGTTTTTGTTCCCCTTGATTTTTGCATCCTGGACAACTAATCAGGGTTGCTGAAACTGGGATGTTACATTGTCGATGACGGCAGTTCAAACGTTGGTTGCGGAAGCTCCTGGGGCGGCTCCAATCGACGGCGCCCTTCTCCTCCTGCAGCGGCGGGTTCTAGCCAAATTCCGGTGAAGGAGAGCTCGCCTTGCTCCGGGGAAGGGTGTGGGAGTGTCAGTGAGGAGTGGGGAGGGTGTTGTTGTGGAGAATGGAGGCAGAGAAGGCCTCTATTTATACTATAGCGAGGGGACTAAGAAGCATGGGCTCAGGCTCGTCGGTGACGATGGTACAGGCGGCTAGCAACGCGGCTGAGACTAGGGACGGTGCATTGTTCCCTAGCGATCATCACTTGCGTAATGGCGCAGCACAGGGCGTTCTAGGTTGGTCGGGCGTGTGCGATGCTCTGCACGGGAGCGACGTTGTTTGCGATGGCGCACGGGTGCTACGGGTTGCGGAGCGGCGAACGGGGGTGTCTGAGAGGTTGTGGCGATCATGGTGAGTGTGCGTGTGCGCGGAGGGAGCGAGGCGCGGTCTGTGCGAGCTGGTCGGGTGCAGCGTGCTGCCGCACTCTCGGCACGGCGCGGAGGCACTGGGCGCAGCATCGCTAGGGTGGTACAGGTCTAGGCTATTGTCGAGGCTTGGACAGGGGTGGGGTGGACGGTGGCGTGTCTGGTGCGTGTCGTGGGCGAGGGCGGCGTGGCCTCTGTCGCTCTGTCCACTGTCAGCCGGCGATGATCATTTTCGGGCCGCGGCACTAGAGCAACGGCTAAGGGGGAGCTAGTATAGTGCTGGCTAGACACTAGGGGAGACAGGGGAGTGAAGAGGGGACCAATTGGTTGATTGATTACTGCTTAAACAGTGAAGTTAGGCAGATGATTATTTATTGTCTGCCAGGTGTTTATTGAAATGGACGAAAGAAATTAAGTTTGAAATTTTCAAATGAAAATTGGTGAGTGATTTGATCTTAAGCTTGAGTGTCTATGATTGCTTGGAAAAGGCAAGGTGAATTGATTTGATAAGTTTTTTCAAAAGTGTGATCTTACCATATGAACTAGATTCAAATATGAATTGTCCTTTAAATTGATTTGGAAATAGTTTCTGTGGGTTTGCAACGTGGTCTTGGATTCATTTTTACTTGGTCTACCAAGGGGTGCAAAGAAGTAGAAATGTTTTTGTTAGAAATCCTCTTCTAGGAACACTCAAAGTGACCTAGTGGTTAACTTTGGTCAAAATGACCATTAGCTTATTTAATTCATATTTTATTTCTATTTCTTTTGATTTTGTTTGTAAATGGCCTAGATGATGTAGTATTCCCCTTTAAACCAATTCTTATCATTTGTAGCAATCGAGCATGGCAAATACAATCAATTCTACACTAATGCAAACACACATGCATTCATATAAATTTTTGGAATAAAAGTTTTTGTTAACCCTAATCTTGTGTGAATAGAACTTTATAATCTTGATTAATGTTTTGGGGGTGTTACAAACCTTCCCTCCTTAAAAAAAATCTCGTCTCGAGATTTAAGAATACTAGGAACTAAAGAGATTTGGAAACTCGGTCCTAATGTAATATTCTTGCTCCTAGGTAGCTTCTTCTTCAATATGGTTGCTCCATTGGATCTTGAGAAACTTGATACTCTGGGTCCTGGTGGTTCTGAAAGCTTCTTCCAAAATACGGATGGGCACTTCACGATACGCCAGATCCTTGTTGATGTCTATGGCTCGGTGATCGATTTTCTTGAACACTTCGATCTTCTCCGGAACTTCTAGGCATTTGCGAAGTAACGATATATGGAACAGATCATGGATGGCTGACATCTCCTCTGGCAGTTCTAGTTGATAAGATACTTCTCCTCGGCAATTCAGAATCTTGAAGGGTCCAATATATCTGGGGGCTAACTTCCCTTTCAGTTGAAAACGTTGCATTCCCTTCAAGGGTGACACTTTGAGATACACAAAATCTCCAACATTTAAGGTCAGGTCTTGACGTCTCTTGTCAGCATAACTCTTTTGTCTGGATTGAGCGGTCTTGAGGTGCTCACGGACTTTGTGAACCTTCTCTTCAACTTCTCATAGGATGTCGGGTCCGAAAATCTGACTCTCTCCTACTTGCGACCAATTCAAGGGGGTACGGCACTTCCTTCCATACAAGAACTCAAAAGGGGCCATTTGCAAACTGGCTTGATAACTGTTGTTGTATGAGAATTCTATGAAAGACAGGCAATCTTCCCATTTTGATCCATATTCTAACACACAAGCTCTCAACATATCTTCTAAGATTTGGTTGACTCTTTCAGTTTGTCCATCGGTCTGCGGGTGATAAGCTGTGCTGAAATTCAACTTGGTTCCTAATCCTTCTTGGACTTTCTACCAAAATCTTGAGGTAAACTAGGTTCCTCGATCCGATACTATGGTCTTAGGGGTTCCATGCAAACTGACGATTCTAGCAATGTACAACTCTACTAGCTTCAAAATCTGGTAGGTGGTCTTGACAGGTATGAAATGGGCTATCTTGGACAGTCGATCAACTATGACCCAGATAGAGTCATTTCCCCTACTAGAAGTAGGCAAACTGGTGATAAAATCCATTCCAACAGAATCCCATTTCCATTTCAGAATCTGCAATGGTTGCAAAAGTCCTGCGGGTCTCTGATGTTCCGCTTTGACTCTCTGACAGATATCACCCTTGGCTATGTAGCTTCCGATTTCTCTCTTCATCTTGTGCCACCAGAATTGCTCTTTCAAATCCTGATACATCTTTGTTCCTCCGGGGTGGATACAATAAAGAGTATCATGAGCTTCCTGCATGATAACTTGCTTCAGCTCCGAATCTGCGGGCACACAGATACGTCCTTTGTACCATAAAACTCCTTCATCTTCGGTGAATCCGGGTACCTTCCATGTACCGATATGATGCTTGATTCTATCGATACTTGCATTTCCTTTCTGCGCCTCCTTGATCTGACTAATCAAAGTGGGTTGAAGTTCAATGCTAGCTAAAAATCCTTTGCTAGCTGGCTCTATTCTAAAATGCTCCAACTCTTCATGCAAACTTGGCTAGGCTTCTTTTATCATGGTGTTTAATCTACACGGCAATCTGCTAAGAGCATCCGCTACCACATTGGCCTTGCCGGGGTGATAGTGAATGTCAAGGTCATAATCCTTGATTAACTCTATCCATCTCCTTTGCCTCATATTTAGCTCTTTCTGGGTGAAAATATACTTCAAACTCTTCTGATCCAAATAAGTCTCACAGCGGTTACCCATAAGGTAATGACGCCATGTATTTAATGCCAAAACTACGGCTGCTAGATCTAAGTCATGGGTAGGGTAGTTTTGCTCATGCTGCTTCAGTTGTCTAGACAGATATGCTATGACTTTGCCTTCTTGCATCAACACACATCCGAGACCAATCTTGGATGCATCACAATACACATGAAAGGCTTCTTGATATCTAGCATAATCAGAATTGGGGCTGAAATCAATCTCTTCTTGAGCTCTTAAAAACTTGCTTCACATTTGTCAGTCCATTCAAACTTCTTATCTTTCTTCAACAATTGGGTGATCGGTCTTGCGATGCTCGAAAATACTTCCACGAACTTGCGGTAATATCCTGCTAATCCGAGAAATGCACGGACTTGGGTTTGAGTGGTTGGGGCTTTCCATTCTTCAACAACTTTGATCTTGGCGGGATCGACGGCGACTCCTCCTGCCGACACAATATGTCCTAGGAATCCTACTTCCTTTAACCAGAACTCACATTTGCTAAACTTGTTGGCATACACCTGATGTTCTCTAAGGGTTTCAAGGATGGTTTTCAGATGTAGCTCATGGTCTTCCTCTGACTTGGAATAGATCAGAATATTGTCGATAAAAACGACGACAAACTTATCCAGGAAATTCATAAAAATCTTATTCATGAGATTCATGAAATAAGCAGGGGCATTGGTTAATCCAAAAGACATGACCGTGTACTCATATAATCCATATCTTGTGGTAAAGGCGGTCTTTGGAATATCCATTGCACGAATCTTGAGTTGATGATAACCAGTTCTAAGATCAATCTTAGAAAACACCCTAGCACCAGTCAACTGATCAAACATATCCTCTATCTTTGGTAGTGGGTACTTGTTCTTGATGGTGACATCATTCAGCTTCCGGTAATCCATGCATAAATGGTTACCTCCATCTTTCTTATCCACAAACAAAATAGGCGATCTCTATGGCGATGCGCTTGGTTGAATCAGACCTTTTTCCATCATAGCATCAAGTTGCTTTTTCAACTCCACTAATTCGGATGGGTTCATACTACAAGGTCTCTGAGCTATCGGTCCAGTTCCAGGAATCAGTTCAATGATGAACTCGATATCCCGATCTGGGGGCATACCAGGAAATTCATCTGGGAATACATCAGGGTATTCATAGACTACTCTGACTTAGTCTAGGGTTGGTTGGGCTAAACTCTTGCTGCATTTGAACTGACGGTGCAAGGTCTCAGATACATGCTCTACTGATACTCCAGAGCTACTGGTCATGGTTATAGATTTCTTGGCACAGTCGATTAACCCTTTATGTTTTGACATCCAATCCATTCCTAGTACTACTTCCAAACCTTTGGTTCCAAATACTATTAGACTGGCATAAAAGTCTATTCCATGGATTCTGATAGGTACAGCCTTGCAAATTTTTCTAGCTTTGTTGGTTGATTACTAGTGCATGCAAATTCTTCTGTAACAAACGAGTGTGATGCTCCAGAATCAAACAACACTCTTGTCAATACTGAGTTAATAGAAAACATACCCAGCACAACATCTGGCGCTTCCTGGGCTTCTTCAGCATTCAAGTGGAACAGATGGCCATTGCGGTTGATCAAATTCCCTGGGGCGAATCTCCTTCCAGGCTGAACACGGCGTTGCTGCTGAGCGGGTGCATTCACATTGGTGGCTTCTGCAAGCTTCTTGGGGAACTCATTGGAGTAGTGACCCTTGACTCCACATTCAAAGCAAGTAATCTGGGACTTGTCTTTGGCTGTAACAGGCACATCATTGCTTCAAGTCCTTGGGGTAGTATTTTTTGTTGTTGTTGGACTTGGGCGGTGCACGGTTGAAGTTATTGGAGTTGCCGGGGTTGTTGTTGTGGTTTCCTCCAGTCTCCAGGTTTCCTCCGCTGCGATTGGGGTAGCTTGGACGATACATAGGGGGTCTGTTGTTTCTTGGGGCATATCCTGCAGATGGGTTGGGGCGATACTTCTGGGTATTGTGGGACCCTGTCTAGTGAATCATCCTACGCTTGCGATTGTCATTGGCTTGGTTTATCTTCCCTCCCATCGGGATGGCAGAGTCTACAAGCTCTTCTAGGTCTCCAAAACGGATGTTGACTTACACAGTCTGCATCTCATCATGCAATCCATTTAGGAGCCTTTCCTTCTTCTTGGCTTTAGTGTTAATCTCATCAGGGGCATATCTAGCTAGGGACAAAAATTTGTCACGGTACTCAACTAACATCATCCTTCCTTGCTTCAGTTCCTTGAACTCATCTCTCATCCTGGTGACCAAACCTTGCGGCACATGGGTGTGGCTGAACTTGATCTTGAATGTTTCCAAAGTCATCATCTTACCTTCGTTCATGGTACGGGTGCTAGTCCACCAGGCTCTTGCATCTGCTGCCAGATAATGGGTGGCAAATAGTATTTTCTCATTGGCTTCAACTCCTGCGACCTCCAGATTGTTCTCCATGGTTTGTAGCCAGTCATCAGCATCTAAGGGATACTCAGACTTACTAAAGATAGGTGGGTTGGTATTCTGAAATTTTTTGAGCTTGGATCCATGGTGATCATGGTTTCCATGGCCTTGATTATTGTGGGTCATCTGAGCTATCTGTTGAAGAGTGGCTAGGTTGGATTGGCGTTTGGCTCTACTAGCTTCACGGTCGGAAACTAGCATTTGAAGAATCTGCAGCATTGGGTCCTGAGATGAGCTACTTCCTCTAGGATTTCCACGAGTCATCTGAAGATTGAGATAGATAATGAGATAAGAGGGAAATTTCTAGGGTTCATGGGTTTTGTTTCAAAAGCTTTAAACTTTGAGTTTGACTCCAGTTTTGTAAACTAACAACTTCCTCTCATTCATTCATTCTAAGCACACCATACAAACACACACCACAACACAAATAGAAAACAGATAGTTTTAAGAACCATTCTGTGAAACTACGATACAGTGGGACCGGTACAACTCACTCCTACGGTAGTGCTCAAGTGCATCTAATCATCATCAATGAAGTCGGAATCATCATCATTAGTGTAGAACTCCATGGAATCATCCTCCAGGTAGTCATTGTCATCACTGAGGTAAGAGTAAAGATTTCCCTGGATATCTTCACCTTCCTCCTCCTCCTTTGCTTCAAGCTGGACTTCATGTTCACGGATTGTATTCTTGAGAGCAGCCACCTTCTTGCGAAGACGATCGATGGTGCGATCCTTCTTGTCGCGCTGACGACAAAGTGATTGGTGCTCCTTGGCGAGAATGGCGAGAGTCTGGTCCTTCTTGACGGCAATGGCAAGGTTTGTGGTTGGCGTAGTTGCGAGCGTTGTCCAACTCCTTCTGCCTATCATACAACATGAAGTCAAGATTGTCCACCTGGTGCTTCATCTCCGGGTGTCCTGGCATCTCCAAAGGTATTCCCATAGAATCACGCCTTGCGAAGTGAGCAAAGCGAGTTCCCTGGATCAAATTGATGGTTTGCCCACACAGACGGGCAAGAGCTTCATGCATGGCACTGGCTAATCCATCTAACCAGTTGTTCTCCCGCAAGGTGAATTGTCAGAAGTGGGTGCTTCCATCTTGCCTCTGAGATCTGCAACTATCAGCCATTGTAGATCTCCTCCGATGTGATCGTTGAGTTGGGCCCCGAAGAATTCTGGATGCGGGCGCTCAAGATACTCTGACATCGCATCTAGATCCCTCTCAAAGATCAGTTGGCCTTTGTTGCCCAACTGGTAGAACTTGCAATACTGGACTTCCATCTATAAGACTTTAGGATGAGTAAGTTAGTGAGGTGATCAAGTGTGTCAAATTTTATGTATAATTCCAAGGGATTTTTAGGAACATGAATATTTTTGAAAGAATCGAGGATAAGAGTGGGAATAGGTTTTCATAAATACTCACTTTTATTGTTTTGAAACTAAGTTTTTGTTCAGGCGTCCATTCTAACTAGGGTCTCCTATGGTCAGGATGGCTCTGATACCAACTTGTCAACACCCGGATTTTTAATCCCAGATGCCTGTTATGCCATACCTCGCAATCCTAGGATTACCATTTTGGCGAGACATACAAGATTGATATCACAATACCTCATCCATTACAAACCATAATAAGGTCTTACAAATAAACAATCTCATGATCCAGTCTTAATACAATCAAAGCAGCGGAATAATAAGCGTAGTAGGGGATCCATCTTCAGAGTCACAAGCAATGCTGACGATGGGAGATGATCCTAGTTGTCGTAGACCTCCTGCTGCCTATCGTCCTGGTAGTCCCCCTCATAGTCTGGCCACGGGAATAGCCAGGGACAAAGCCATGAGTACTCTTTAAGTACTCGCAAACTATCACTAACAAGTAAGGTAGTTCTAGTAGGAATCTTATAATAGGTTTATTTGCAAAAAGCCAGGTTTATCTAAACTGAGTTTAGAAGTAAAGAAAACTAAGTTAATGTTCTAAAATCACTTAAGTGGGAACCTAGTTTTCATATTCACAAACCTGTTGTGGTCAAGTCAAAATCATAGTTCACTTCACAAGTCATTTTGAAAACATCTGATGATGGAACAGTATGGCCACTCCAACTGTCCATGACCGCGGACGCAGCTATTCGAATAGTTTGACACTTTGTAGAGGTGGTACACTTTCACCACAAAATTCGATACATCCGTCAGGGATAACCCTGAATCATTCATAATTAGTATGCGGATAATCAATCATAACCTTTCAATTACCACTCTAGTATAGGCACCTCCCCTATCATCTTGGCCTCCCAGCCATGGCCATTTGCCATCCTAGGCACTTCATAGGTGGACATTCATTAGGAGGTAGCCTCAGCTCAAACCTATTCCACGAGGGAACCCATACTAATGCATATAAACTTCCGTCTAAGCCCTACCCAATTCGAGTATTGTGGTTTTACGGTAAAATTGGAATGGTATCGCATCCGAACCCAACCATCAGTTTTTATAAAGGGCTAAGGCTCATGCCTCAACATTTTCATCATCACACCATTGTGTTTCTCAGCACATGTCAAAACATCTCAATAGAATGAAACATCATTCCAAGGTTTTCATAATCATTTTCACCAAGTATTTGCATCTAAAGTGATCAACTTTTATGCTTAGCACTAGCTACTAAAGTTGAGGGTATTCACTAATGAGGGGTGCTAAGTTTAGCTATCCAAATCTCTCATGCCTTGGAATGACATCTAATTATGACTAGTTAGGCCTAGTTTTATACTCTTTATGGTATCTATACTATTGTTCCAAAAACTCACAAGCACTAACTAAAAGTAAAGAACTTTGGTAAAAGTAGAAGAATAAAGCTGGCAAGTAAAACTTGGGATTGGTATAATCAAAGTGGTATAACCAAAGCATGCCTAATGCATCTTGCTTAGGTTATGAAGTGGGCAAGTGTTAACTTGCATAGTTCTAGCTTGCAATTAGTGATGGCTTGCCTTGAGTAGTGCAGTGATTGAAGTTCTCCTCTTCTTCTTCTTGGTAGTACTCCTCCTCCTCATATCCCGAGTCGGTACTATCGTCTATAAATAAATACGAGGTACACAATCACCAAAAAAATACTTAACTACTTCTATTTAGCACACTAAGGCTCACACTTGATGATCTAGCATCATCACAAACATCACATGAAATAAAGACCTAGTCTTATTTATTTTATTTCTAGAAAAGTAATTTCTACTCTTTGAAAATACTTAAGATTTAATATTCTCCAATTAAAATATGGGATCATGTTGACACATGTCATCACCACATATTCTAATACATGGGAATGTGATTTAAAGTGATGGTAATATTTTATAAAGTTTAAGATTATCATTTAATAGAATTAAAGTGACTAGAAATGCCCATATAGCATTCTTTTGGTACTATTCCAAAGTCAATGAATTCAAACCTAAATATTTTTACATATTCAGATAGATCTTAGCAAATGTGATTTTTGAGAGTTGGAATCAACTCAAAAGCATTTATGGTTGATTTTTGAAAAATGTTTGAAGTTAGAAAAGTCTTTGTCTTGTTATTTTTGGTATAGATGATCTCTAACTCCAATTGATTTTAATCCAACGGGCTTGGATAGATAATTTAAATACCTTTCTAACAAAATTAGAATCACGCAATTTGGTTCAATGAAACTCTTTGAATTGATTTTTGAATCTACTGACAGAATGTGGTTTTAACTAAATTGGAAACTCCTTATTTGAATTGTCAGGCCTGCGCGGGAAACTAAACGGGCCGGCCCAATCGGCACAGCAAAGTGCAGCGGGCTGCTGAAAGGGGGGTCCACCAGTCAGCGACTCTGTCTACTCGAAGCGGTATCTTTGAATCTAGGTCGTGCAATGAAAATCTAATCTAACGGCTGCAGTTCATCGCCGGCGACAAACAGCTCCAGCGAGGAATCAGACCTAACGCGGCGGTGGGGGTATGGCGAGGCTCACCTGGGCTCCATATAGGGTCGGCGATGGGGGCGAACAACGTTGTCGATGACGGCGGTACGAACAGTGGTTGCGGCAGCTCCTAGGCCGGCTCCAATCGATGGCGCCCTTGTCCTTCTACAGCGGCGGGCCCCGGCCAAATTCCGACGAAGGAGAGCTCACCTTGCTCCAGGGAAGGGTGTGGGAGTGTCAGTGAGGAGTAGGGAGAGTGTTGGTGTGGAGAATGGAGGCGGAGAAGGCCTCTATTTATACTACGGCGAGGGGACTGAGCGGCATGGGCTCGGGCTCGTCGGTGACGATGATACAGGCGGCTAGCGGTGCGGCTGAGACTAGGGGGTGCGTTGTTCCCTGGTGATCATCACTCGCGTAATGGCGCGGCACAGGGTGGTCTAGGTTGGTCGGGCACGTGCGATGCTCTGCGCGGGAGCGGCGATATTTGCGGCGCACGGGTGCTACGGGTCACGCAGCGGCGAACAGGGGTGTTTGGGAGGTTGTGGTGTTCATGGCAAGTGTGCGCATGCGTGGAGGGAGCGAGGCGCGGTCTATGCGAGCTGGTCGGGTGCGGCGCGCTCTCAGCATGGCGCAGAGGCACTAGGGGCGGCATCGCTAGGGTGTTCCAGGTCTAGGCTATGGTCGAGGCTTGGACAGGGGGTGGCGGTGGACGGTGGCGTGTCTGGTGTGCATCGTGGGCAAGGACAGCATGGCCTCTATCGCTCTGTCCATTGTCGGCCAGCGATGACCATTTTCGAGCGGCGTGGCACTAGAGCAACGGCTAAGGGGGAGCTGGTCTGGTGCTGGCTAGACACTAGGGGAGTCAGGGGAGTGAAGAGGGGACCAATTGGTCGATTGATTACAGCTTAAACAGTGAAGTTAGGCAGATGATTATTTAGTGTTTGGCAGGTGTTTGTTGAAATGACCGAAAGAAATTAAGTTTGAAATTTTCAAATGAAAATTGGTGAGTGATTTGGTCTTAAGCTTGAGTGTCTATGATTTCTTGGAAAAGGCAAGGTGAATTGATTTGATAGGTTTTTGCAAAAGTGCGATCTTACCATATGAACTAAATTCAAATTTGAATTCTCCTTTAAATTGATTTGGAAATAGTTTCTGTGGGTTTGCAAAGTGGGCTTGGATTCATTTTTACTTGGTCTAGCAAGGGGTGCAAAGAAGTAGAAATGTTTCTGTTAGAAATCCTCTTCTAGGAACACTCAAAGTGACCTAGTGGTTAACATTGGTCAAAATGACCATTAGCTTATTTAATTCATATTTGATTTATTTTTCTTTTGATTTTGTTTGTAAATGGCCTAGATGATGTAGTATTCACCTTTAAACTAATTCTTATCATTTGTAGCAATCAAGCAAGGCAAATACAATCAATTCTACACTAAGGCAAACACACATGCATTCATATAAATTTTTGGAATAAAAGTTTTTGTTAATCCTAATCTTGGGTGATCAGAACTTGATAATCTTGATTAATATTTTTGGGGTGTTACAGCTGTGTGCATGTTTCCTTATTTTCTTTCACTTTTTTGAAACATGGTCAGATCTGTCAGCATGAAAATTCATACAAAGAAGTTGTATCTTTCAAAACAACAGTCGGTTTTTAGTATGACTGTGTGGGTACAATAATTAGTACTATATGATTTTATGACAAATTTACAAGCAATCTATCACGCACTTGTAGTTTAAAATTTACCTACTTTGGTTTTATTGAACAAATGTCATTTAATTGTGAAATTAGCTAGAAGGCCTGAAAATTCATGAAACTTGTTAACCATGAAATATACTCTATTTTGTGTGAAATTTAGTGTGTTGTGGCACTCGAAGCCATACTCTTTGCCTTTTCTTTAAAAAATAATTATATGTGGCATTTCTAAAATAATTTAACAAAATTCTATACATAAAAGTTGAAAAGTCCAATTAACAACATTAGTATGTCATGCCAAGATGCACCCCGTCTACCCGAAATGGACACGGCCTTTGTCATTATTTAACTTGAAACCCAAGTATATGTTAACACATCACTGGTCATATTGTGAAGAAGTATTTTTAAACCTTATCAAAATTCATGTTTATCATTTACAGAAGAGGACACCATACATAAGTGCTTAACATTTTTTATTGTTTTCTTTACTTTTCTTTAATTTATCCTAATAAATGGGACGAGTGATGCAGATATGACCTTGGCATTGGTAACTTGGCTTAAAATGTGAACAATGTTCATACATGGTTATGACCATATTGTGTAGCAAGTTTTTCGAAAGTTGTCCAAATCCATGTTTGTAGTTTTCGTCCAAACAAGCACAAATATAGGAGGACAACAATGATACGTCCATTTTGCATCACTATTCTATATCATAATTTATTGTTAGTCATTGATATATTTCATAATAAGAGATGATATTTATGTTATTTCATCTATTTTTTCATGGTTGATGACTTTTGGAGCATGGACCGCTGCAGTCAGGATTTTGATGGAAAAGGTGCTGTTTGGACGCGAAATTCGCAAAGATCAGAAAATCTGGGAAAATACACGGAAAATCCTATTTTTCCAGAAGACGAAGGATGCCAGAAGGGGGAGTGGAGATAGGCCACAGGGGGCCCACACCACCCCCTGGCACGGTCCACCCTAGGCCGCGCCACCAGGTGGTGTGGCCACCCTTGCCCACTCATCGCTCTCCCCTTTGGCGTATATTATCCCCACGAATCCCTAAGCCTCAGGGAGCGACCACAGAAAGATTCCACCGCCTCTGCGGGGTGGAAAACTACACAGACAGAAAGATCTCTCCGACAGACAGAATTCTACCGGGGGAATTCCTTCCCGGAGAGGGGAGATCGTCGCCATCAACACCACCATCAAGCTGGCCTTCATCGGGATCATCATCATCATCACCATCATCTCCACCAGCACCATCATCTCCACTCCATACCGCTGTAACAATTGGGTTGAATCTTGCATAGTTCTTAGGGGAAACTTTCCCGGTGTTGATTACTCCTTGTAGTTGATGCTATTCGTTGAACCATTAAATTATTGTTTATGTTCAGATTGTTACATATCATTATATCATCTCTGATCTTGATCCATATGATGTCTTGTGAGTAGTTCGTTTAGTTCTTGAGGACATGGGAGAAGTCATGTTGTTAGTAGTGGAATTATGTTGAGAAAGATTCAATGGTTTGATATTTAAGTTATGCTGTATTTCCTCTAGTGGTGTCATGTGAACGTCGACTACATGATACTTCACCTATATGGGCCTAGGGAATGCATTGTGTATTTGTCTACTAATCGTAGGGGTTGCTGGAGTAACAGAAACCTGAACCCCCGTTAGGAAACCTTTGCACAAGGGATGTCAGGGTCTTAGAGTTTAAAGTTGTGGTTACGTTTTTACCTTAAATTACTTTCTTGTACTTGTGGATGCTTGCAAGGGGTATAATCACAAGTATGTATTAGTCCTAGGAAGGTCGGTACATTAGCACAGGTTCACCCACACAACACTTAACAAACTAAAGAAGAGTAATCAACTATATGAAGCGAAAGCACTTGACGATATTCTCGTGTGTCCTCGAGAACGTTTGGTCATCTTAAATAATACAACCGGCTTGTCCTTTGCTAAAGAAAGGATTGGGCCACTTGCTGCATTTGTTATTGTTTTATTTTATTTACTCGTACTTTATTTACCTGCATTATCAGAAAACCCTAAATATCCATTTGCTAAGTATTTATAGAGAATTCCTACTCCAAGCCATTCGCCAACACCTTCTGCTCCTCGTTGGGTTCGACACTCCTACTTATCGAAAATACTGTGATACACCCCCTATACTTGTGGGTCATCAAGACTATTTTTTGGCGTCGTTGCCGGGGAGTGAAGCGCTATTGGAGAGTGGAACTGGTAAAGGAAACTTCTACTGTGAGTATGTTTTACTCCTATTAGTTACTTTATTTCAATATGAATAATTCGCTGAGTTTCTTATTTCGTAATACTACTACCACTGCTCAGGTAGTAGATGAACCACCACCTACTGAGAATGATACTTTTAAAATACCTACAAGAATTATTGACCGTGCTATGGATAACTATTATGTTGGAGATGGAACTGTCCATCCGAGTGATCATTTGCTCTTTATACACGAATTATGCGGGTTGTTCAAGTGTGCAGGTATTAAAACAGATCAAGCCAAGAAGAAGTTATTCTCATTATCACTGAAAGGAAGAGTGATGACCCACAAGTATAGGGGGTGTATTGCAGTATTTTCGATAAGTAAGAGTGTCGAACCCAACGAGGAGCAGAAGGTGCTGGCTAGTGGTATGGATCAGGAATTCTCTGCAAATACTTAGCAAACGGATTTTTAGGGGTTTTTGAGAAAGCAAGTAAACAAAGTACGAGTAAATAAAAGACAGTAGGAATAAATGCAACAAGTGGCCCAATCCTTTATGCAGAAAAGGACAAGCCGGTTGTATTACTTAAGATGACCAAACGTTCTCGAGGACACATGGGAATACTGTCAAGTGCTTTCGCTTCATATAGTCGATTAATCTTCTTTAGCTTGCTAAGTGTTGTGTGGGTGAACCTGTGCTAATGTACCGCCCCATCCAAGACTAATACATACTTGTGATTATACCCCTTGCAAACATCCGTAAGTACAAGAAAGTAATTAAGGTAGAAACCTAACCACAGCTTTAAACTCTAAGACCCTTACGTCCCTTGTGCAATGGTTTCCTAACGGGGGTTCAGGTTTCTGTCACTCCGGCAACCCCTACGATTAGTAGCCAAATACACAATGCATTCCCCTAGGCCCTTATAGGTGAAGTATCATGTAGTCGACGTTCACATGACACCACTAGAAGAAGTACACCACAACTTAAATAACAATCTATTGAATCTTTCTCAACACAACTCCACTACTAACAACAAGACTTCTCCCATGTCCTCAAGAACAAAACGAACTACTCACAAGACATCATATGGATCATGATTAGAGATGGAATAATGATGTATAACAATTTGAACATAAACAATAATTCAATGGTTCACTCAATAGCATCAACTACAACTAGTAATCAACACCGGGAAAGTTTCCCCTATGAACTATAGCAAGATCTTTCTCTCTCGGTGTTTTCCGCCCCGTAGAGGCGGCGGAATCTTTCTGTGGTCGCTCCCCGAGTCTTAGGGTTTTGGGAGGATGATATACGCCAGAGGGGAGAGGCTGGAGTGGGCCAGGGTGACCACACCACCTCCAGGCACGGCCTAGGCCTGCCCGTGCCATGGGGTGGTGTGGGCCCCCTGTGGCCCACCTCCACTTCATCTTCTGGCATCCTTAGTCTTCTCGAAAAATAGGATTTTTCGTATATTTTCCCGGATTTTCTGATCTTCGCGAATTTTGCCTCCAAACAGCACCTTTTCCATCAGAATCCTGACTACAGCGGTCCATGCTCCAAAAGTCATCAACCATGCAAAAATAGATGAAATAACCTAAGTATCACCTCTCAATACGAAATATATCAATGAATAATAGTGAATTAAGACATAGAATAGTGATGCAAAATGGACGTATCAACTCCCCCCAAGCTTAGACTTCACTTGTCCCCAAGCGAAACTGAGCTCAATAAACATGACCTCAGGTTTATGGAGTGAAGAGTCAATAAAAGAATACGTACAAGAAGCATCACAATCATCAAATACATAGATCATAATAGAAGACAACTCACTATTATATAACTCATCTTGTAATGAGTAAAGGAAACACAATAAAGATACATAAAGTGAATCATAATTGGTAATGGCAAACTTAGCTCTTGGTCAAAGAATAGCTGATAATTTGCTGGAGTTCACAAATAGCTGGTTTTTCAAGATAGCTTTCAAAGTAGTAAACATCAAGATAAGAGGAAAGTGCAAAACAAGGAACATGAGAAACATGATTGAATAAATCATCATATGAATGAATGAAACACATCAACTCAAAATACTTGCTGAGATAGAAGGTAATAGGTTTACTGACTCAACTACAAAGTAAAAGAAAGGGCCCTTCGCAGAGGGAAGCAGGGATTGCATGTCTCATAAAGAGCTCCCAAAAATTATGATACTTACTAGCTTTCAGCTCTCATTGCCCCTATCATAGGCATCTTTTGGTGATTAAGGTTAAAGTGACACAACTAAGAGGATATGCTTGACAAGTTATAAGTTGCAATCTCATGCCCCTTACTTATGAGTACCGATCCTCATGCTACTCAACTTCAGTCACGAGCAAGCTCTTGTCATTGTAAAGACATGCGTATCATTGAGAACCGCCAACGAGGTACCCCTTGCACATGACATAGGAGCTATCCCATAATCAAAATGATAAGGCAAGCAGACAGTGAGCATCTCAGTGATCTTTTTATTTGCTATTTGCATAGGTTTTTATTGAGGATGCTTCATAGAATGCTCACTATAGTTATGCTGGAAGTTTCCACCATGATTAGGCATGGCTTAGGCTAGCGGCCCAGGCGTTTCTCTAACACACATATAAACTCCATGATCTTACAAGTTCCCCTTTTATTTCACACCGCCGGGATCCATAAGCAAAAGAACATGATATGCACTAGGTACAAGTACCAAATGAAGTGTTGAAAGCGGTCCCCATGATACATGGTTCGGCTAACTTCAACTCATAAAGCGCAAGCATATGCGCAACAAAGAAGGACCCAATGGTTCAAGTTTTTTAAATGCCAGAAAGTAAAGTGTGCCATTAAGTTTGTGAGAGCTTTAATCACTAATTTTTACATAACAAGTTTAATTTGGGAGGTAGATAAAACAGGAATTTACTTGGAATAGCAATAATGCTACTAGGTAGGTATGGTGGACTCAAATGGCAAAGGTTTTGGTTTAAAGGAGTGGATGCACGAGAAGAATACCCTCTCAGTACAGGTTTTGGCTAGCAAGGATGGGTAGCAAGTATAAGAGTAGAAGGAAACAAACAAACATACAAGTGATAAAGACAAACATGCAATCTTCCTTGGAAGCACAAAAGAGCTTAACTAGAGAATACTAGACTTATGAGCAAATCAAGAAAGAAAGATGATGAAATTATTTTTCTCTTTAGAGTACTTCTATCTTTTTGTTTTCAACTCTTAAAAAGGTGTTGCTACTGACTGAGCCAGGTATGCCAAAACCAACTAAATTAACTCGATGATTCCAAAGTGCTACCAATACTAACAACAAGATCAATCATATAATCATGAGTTGAAAACTAACATAAGCTATGCAAAAGAGTGAATGATAGAACTTCTCATTAATATTCCATAATGGAAACTCACACCAAGGGATACAAATCTAACGAGAGAGGTGGCACTTCCATAATGAAAACCTGTCAACACCCGGATTTTTAATCCCAGATGCCCGTTATGCCATACCTCGCAATCCCAGGATTACCATTTTTTGCGAGACATAATGGATTGGATATCAGAGTACATCATCCATTACAAACCATACATAAGGTCTTACACAAATAAGGATCTCATGATCCAGTCTTAATACAACAAGCAGCGGAAATAAAAGATAAGCCTAGCGGTGGGGTCCATCTTCAGGGGCACAGGCAATGCTGACGAAGGCAGATAGTCCTAGTTATCATAGTCGTCCTGCTGACCATCATCTTGATAATCTCCTTCATAGTCTGGCCATGATAATAGCCAGGGAAAGAAGCCATGAGTACTCTTTAAGTACTCGCAAACTACCACTAACAAGCACTATAATTCTAAGTTAAAGGGCTAAATCCATGTTTAACTATAAAGTTAAGTTTGAAACCTAAGCTGAGTTCTGAAGCAAAGAAAGATAAAGTAAAGTTCTAGAATCACTTGAGTGGGAAGCTAAGGTCATAAACACAATCTTGTTGTGGTCAAGTCAAAGTTCATCATTCAGTTCATAAGTTGTTTGGAAAACATCTAACAACGAAACAGTATGGCCATTCCAACTGTCCATAACCGCGGACACGGCTATTCGAATAGTTTGACACTCTGTAGAGGTGGTACACTTTCACCACAAGATTCTATACATCTGTCAGGGATAACCCTGAATCATCATACTTAGTATGCAAATAATCAAACATAACCTTCCCTTTACACACCCTAGTATAAGCACCTCTCCTATGAGCATGGCCTCCCAACCATGACCATCAGTCATGTTGGGCCCTGCATAGGTGGACAACATTGAGAGGTAGCCTCAGCTCAAACCTATCCCATGAGGGAACTAATACTAATGCATATAAATTTCCAGCTAAGCCTTACCCAATTCGGGTAGTGTGGTTGTACGGTAAATTTGGAATGGTATCGCATCCGAATCCAACCATCAGTTTTATAAAAGGGTTAAGGCTCATGCCTCAACATTTTCATCATCATCAACCATTTTTGTGTTTCTCAACATATGTCAAAACATCTCAATAGAATGACTCATCATTCCAAGGTTTTCATAATTCATTTTCACCAAGTTTTCCCATCTAAAGTGACTCAAGTTTTGATCTACTCTAAACTACTAAGTTAAGAGTGTTCACTAAGGTGGAAAAGATGGGTTCAATCTCATGCCATAGAATGACATCTAAAGCTTAGCTAAATTGGTCAAGTTTTATACTTTTTATGCTACCTTCAAAACAAGTAAAGAACTTTGTGTAAACTAAGGGAGGTAAAACTTGTAAATGAGACTTTGGGTACTAATAGTCAAAGGAGTGTGATCAAAGCATGCTTAAGGCATCTTTGCTAAACCATCTAGTTTGATTCTAATTTGCTAAGCACTAAACTTGCAAGTGTTAGCTTGCACTGTTAATTGTGGCTTTCCTTGGTTGGTGCAGTGGTTGAAGTTTTCTTCTTCTTCTTGGTAGAACCCCTCCTCCTCGAAAGCTTGGTCGGTACTATCGTCTATAAATACATATGGAGTACACAATCACCAAACAATACTTAACTAGGCTAAGTAGCATTCTAAGACACATATTTGATGATATATTACCATCACAAGCATCACAAGTTTAATTCAATGGTTTCATCCCTTTTTATTTTAGAAAAGTAATTTCTACTCATTGAAAAATTAACTAAAATTTAATATTCACCACCTAAAATATGGGATCATGTTGAGACATGTCCTCACCACATATTCTAACATGGGGGAATGAGATTTAAAGGTTGGATCAATATTACTTTGGTTTAAGTTCATTATTTAATGATTTAAAGTGACTAGAAATGCCTATATAGCTTTATTTTGGTACTAGTCTAAAATCACTATATGTAAACCTTAATATTATTACATATTTAGATAGATATGATGAAATGTGATTTTTGAGAGTTGGAATCAACTCAAAAGCTAAATTGGTTGATTTTATAAAAATGTTGCAAGGTGCAAAAGCTTCTGTTTTATGATTTTTATTAGGAGAGATCTATAACTCTAATAGAATTAAATCCAACGGGCTTGGATAGATCATCTTAATATCATTCAGACAAAACTGGTTTCATGCAATTTGGATTTGTAAAACTCTCAGAATTGAATTTTAAACTAGTGGACAGAAACTAGATTCAACTTAAAAAGAAAAATCAAATTTTGAATGGTTGGGCTAGCGCAGGAAAGAACTTGGGCCGGCCCAGTGGCGCTCCGCAGCGCGGGGCTCAGCTGACAGGGGGGTCCCGCCTGTCAGTGGGTCTTAACACGCGAAATGGTACGCGCGCTGTGGGCCGTAGGATTAGAAGGGGGGTCTACGGCTGAGAGTCGTCATCGATGACGAACAGGTCGCCGGTGAGCTCGAACCCTAGCGGCTTGGTGGAGGTCTGCTAGGGACGTACCAGGGCTCCAGCGACGATGGCGAGGCGGGCAAACGAACTGGGAGACGACGGCGAGCTCAGGGATGGTCGAGGTAGCTCCGGGGGTGGTCGCAATCAGCGACGCCCTTCTCCTCCAGAGGCGGCAGCTCCGGCTCCAATTTCGACGAGCTGTTGCTCCCCTTGCTCCGGCTAATGCTGTGGGATGGTCAGTGAGAGGTAGGGAGTGAGTGGGTGTGGAGAAAAGAGGCTAGGGTGGCCGGTTTATATAGGCCCGACGGTGAGACCGAAGGGTATGGGCAGGCGACTCCGGCGACACGGCTACGGTTGGCTAGCGGCATGGCTGTAGGTGGCGATCGACAGGCGGTCTCCTGGCGGTGCTCTAGGAAGTGAATGCGGGCTTAGGGGCGGTGGTATGCTGTCTGGGCGAGGTGGCGCTCTGAGCGGCAGAGGCGGCGGTGTCCACGGCGAGTGGTGGCTGTGAAGCGTTGGCCGGCCAGCGGGGGTGTCTGGGGTGTTCCCCAGGTCGTGGCGGAGCGGTGGGCACGGGTTGCAGCCAAGGGGCGGTCTGTGCACGCGGGGACAGAGCATGCTCTGCGGGCGGCGGCGGCATGGTCGACCAGCTCCGGGCGCGGCGGTTTCTGGCCGTTCCTGTCTCTAGCTCTGGCCTGGGGCTGGTTGGATGGTGGTAGTGGACCACTGGCGACGTGCTAGACATGGCGAGAGAGGCTGGAGAGGTCTGTTGCTGCGAGTGCACGGTCGGCCGGCGAGGAGTGGCTCGGCATGGCAATGCAGTGCAGCTAGGAGGTAGGGGATGTGCTGGTGTGGGTCTGGTTGGGCTTGAGGGAGACAAATATGATTAACGCACTTCAATTTGCTAGAAAAAAATCAACCCAAAACAGTAATAGTTAGGCCACTTTGATCTTGCCCGCCAAGTGTTTGATGAAATGGCCGAAAGAGAAAAAAAATTGAATTTTGAGTTCAAAATTTTTGAGTGATCTCCACTGGTGCTAGGTAGTCTATGGTTGCAAGGGTTTTGGGAGTGGAGCTCAAATAGTTGGTTTTTGAAATAGGGGTGATCTAAGCATATGCATTGGATTCAATTTTCAAATGCCATTTAAAATAAGTCAAAGAATGTTTTTAGCAGATCAAAAGGTGGGCCTTGGTACCTCATTATGTGTACTAGCAAGGGGTACCAAGATCATGAATTGTTTCTTTTAAGAAATGAGTGCTAGGAACACTCAAAGTAGTGTAGTGGATTAAAATGGCCAAAATGACCATTCCTTCTTTTTAATTCTTTTTGATTTGATTTTCTTTAGGAAAAGTTTGGGAAAGATGTAGATGATGTTTAAATCACCTAAGAAACATTTTAAAAGCAAAGAATCACAGAACCAAGGCAATTCAAATCAGTCTCTATTTTAAATGCACATACACATGAATGCTTTCATTTTTAATTTGGAAAAGTTTTTGTTAACCCCAAAATTGATGATTTAGATCTTGATAAGCTTGGATTGAAGTTTTGGGATGTTACAAAACCATACTACATAATAACTCCTTTACTCATGATATGACTCTACTAATAAGGTAAAAGGATAGAAGATAGTGATATGATACCGCGGCACTCCCCCAAGCTTGGAACAAACCAAGGGGATGCCAAACCTAATGAAGAATTACTCCTTAGGTGGTGGTGGTATCCTCTTGATGAGCTATTTGATCAATTTCTGAAAGTCCTCAATCTCGAAGGTGAGAGTACGAATCAACTCCGAGTTGTGCTCAATACGGCCAATAATCATTTTAGTTTGTGGATCCCAGCTCTTGTGATTCTTTTTCCATTCTTCCCACTTGGAGTTTTCTTTTCCTGCATGGTTATGGATAAAGGTATGGAAGGTATTCTTGGTGTGTGGAGGAGGTGTCTGTGGTGCCAAGCAGTGACGCGGAGGCTTCCCTCCAGTTGACATCCATGCAGTCCTTCTGATCCTGGCAGGGTTCGCCACCACTCCAATGCTTGCAACGGTAGTGCCGGTATGCTTTGCCTCCTCTTCACCTTCACTCTTGATCTCCTTCTCCTTCCTGGGGTCTTGGAGGTCTTCCTCCATAGGTTCCTTCCCTTTATCCTTCGCGGACACCATTGTTCTTCTAAACTTTCAAAGAGTATGTCCTGGCAGAAACAGATCGAAACAAAAACACGACAAAAACACGATATACAAACCTCGGGGGATCCGAGGGTTATATATTACGAAGTTTCATATCAAAAGGAAGGTACTGGGAGAAAACAAGTCGGAGGCGGAGTCCGGGGTGGACTCACCACCTAGTGGCGTGGCCAGGGGTGGGCCCGCAGCATGGGGTGGTGTGGGCCACCCTGGCTCCATTTCCGTCCCTTTTTCGCTTCGTAACTTTCCTTATTGACTGAAAACTGCAAAAATATAGTTGGATTGTGTTTTCGCGGAACTTTTCTTACCAGAACTGTTACCTAGTTGGAAACGGACTCTACAGGTCTCTGAATTTGGTATCTAGTAGATTCTTCCGGAGTCATCACTTGAATATCATCGATATCTTCATCTTCATACACTTATTATTGGAGTCATAAAACCTTTCTCTTCCTTATTACACCATTGTCTCCACTTCCTGGAAATTTCTTTCACACAAAACTTCACACAGTTCTCATTAGCAACATTAGTATAAGTGAAGTGATAAAACCTTTTGAGTCCAACTTCAACTGAAAACCATCAAAACATAAGCTACTGAAGCAACTCCTTCCGAAAACCCAAAAAGAATTCAAAAAGGAAATCGAATAAAGAAGCAAATGCAAGAGTGGCAAAATTTGTCAAAACAGACTAGCAGGTAAAGATCAAATTTTCGAAAATCTTCTGTTGCTCAAATCAAAACGTGCAAAACTAACGAAAGTTAAATAACAACCTGGGGCAGAAGCACAAAAAAATACAGCTCAATCCAACATACAGAGATCTCTCACGAATTTTTACGGTGAAGCACAAAAATCTGTTTCGGGACAGCAACTTCCCCAAATATTACTTCTCTCTCATTAGAGGTTGATCTTGACTCAAAAACGAAACAAAACGGATAAGGAGAGGTTATTACCAAAGTGATAACTTCGAAGCCTCAAAGAAACAAAAACAAACTAAAAGCAAAAACAAATTGGGTTGTCTCCCATAAAGTTCTTTCTTTATAGCCATTAAGATGGGCATGATAATTTTCATGAAGCTCTCATAGGGATATGGATTGAAGTGAAAGAGAGCATTAAGAAGCAAAAACACACACACCTTTAAGTCTAACCCACTTCCTATGCAAGGGGATTTTGTAAACAAACAAGTTATCAAAACCAAAGGCAACTTGCATAAGAAGGCAAAAGAAGTGCAACATAAAATCTTTCAGCATAAAACGGGGAAACTTGATATTATTGAGATGCATAAGAACACTTTTCCCTGTCTCATAGTAGCTTTCAGTATCATGCATAAACTTAACAATATAGCTATCACAAGGACTATCATAGCAACGATCACTTATTCTAACAGAAAACACGGGAATATTAGCTCTCATAACACTACTATGTGAAACAATATTAGAGGTATCCGTACAAAGGATAGTATGTCCCTCTTCTTCGTATTTGGTGACAAAGTCTTTCACATTTGCTATAATAGGTTCATCAACCATTTGTTTATCAGGTTCAATAGCTTTATTCATACTTTCATCTACAATACTAGCCATCATAGAATGTTCCTTTACCTTAACTGGAAAAGGCATTTTCTCAATATAAGTTTTAGGTAAAACATGATTAGCAGTATAAACTTTAGTATTTCTTGCAGGAACACTCTTAGCAATATCTTTATAAGGTTCATGATACTTATTCCACTTCTTTTTAGGCACTTCAGTGTAGGAAGCAAAAGCCTTAAAATAAGAAGCAATAGCTTGAGAGTCTAGACCATAAGCATTTTTAATATTTTGAAACTCATCAGTTCCCATAAAAGATTCAACGCATTCATAATCATAATTTATACCTACTTTCTACCTTTGTCATTCTCCCAAGCTTCAGCATTGTCTTGAATACGGTCTAGAAGATCCCATTTAGCTTCTTCTTCCATGCGAGTGAATGATCCAGCACAAGAAGCATCCAATAAATCTTTATCATGAAGAGGGAGCCTTGCATAAAAGTTGTTGATAATAATATTGTTGGGGAGCTCATGAATGGGACATTTGAGCATTAGTAACTTCAATCTCCCCCAAGCTTGAGTTGTACTCTCTCCATCAAGAGGCCAAAAGTTGTATATTTGATTCCGATCTTTATGAATCTCACTAGGAGGATAAAACTTTGAATAAAAGAGAGGCACTATTTCCTCCCATTCCAGAGCTTGACCATTCTTCAGAAGCTTATACCATTCCTCAGCTCTTCCTTTCAGCGACAATGAGAATAACTTCTTCTTAACTTGATCTGTAGTAATACCTGCACACTTGAACAACCCGCATAATTCGTGTATAAAGAGTAAATGATCACCGGGATGGACAGTTCCATCCCCAACATAAGAGTTATCCATAACACGATCAATAATTCTTGCAGGTATTTTGAAAACATCTTTCTCAGCAGGTGGTGGCTTATCTACTACCTTAGCAGTGGTAGTAGCATTACCAAATAAGAAACTCAGCAAATTATCCATAACGAAAATAAAGCAACTAGCAGAAGTAAACAATACTCACAGTAGAAGTTTCCTTTACCAGTTCCACTCTCCAATAGCGCTTCACTCCCCGGCAACGGCGCCAGAAAATAGTCTTGATGACCCACAAGTATAGGGGGTGTATCCCAGTATTTTCGATAAGTAAGAGTGTCGAACCCAACGAGGAGCAAAAGGTGCTAGCTAGTGGTATGGATCAGGAATTCTCTGCAAATACTTAGCAAACGGATTTTTAGGGGTTTTTGATAAAGCAAGTAAACGAAGTACGAATAAATAAAAGATAGTAGGAATAAATGCAGCAAGTGGCCCAATCCTTTATGCAGCAAAGGACAAGCCGGTTGTATTACCTAAGATGACCAAACGTTCTCGAGGACACATGGGAAGACTGTCAAGTGCTTTCGTTTCATATAGTCGATTAATCTTCTTTAGCTTGCTAAGTGTTGTGTGGGTGAACCTGTGCTAATGTACCGCCCCATCCAAGACTAATACATACTTGTGATTATACCCCTTGCAAACATCCGTAAGTACAAGAAAGTAATTAAGGTAGAAACCTAACCACGGCTTTAAACTCTAAGACCCTTACGTCCCTTGTGCAATGGTTTCCTAACGGGGGTTCAGGTTTCTGTCACCCCGGCAACCCCTACGATTAGTAGCCAAATACACAATGCATTCCCCTAGGCCCTTATAGGTGAAGTGTCATGTAGTCGATGTTCACATGACACCACTAGAAGAAGTACACCACAACTTAAATAACAATCTATTGAATCTTTCTCAACACAACTCCACTACTAACAACAAGACTTCTCCCATGTCCTCAAGAACAAAACGAACTACTCACAAGACATCATATGGATCAATATCAGAGATGGAATAATGATGTATAACAATCTGAACATAAACAATAATTCAATGGTTCACTCAATAGCATCAACTACAACTAGTAATCAACACCAGGAAAGTTTCCCCTATGAACTATAACAAGATTCAACCAATTGTTACATCAATATGGAGATGGTGATGAGGGTACTGATGGTGATGATGATGGTGATGATGATGATGATCCTGATGAAGCCCAGCTTGATGGTGGTGTTGATGGTGACGATCTTCCCTTTCCGGGAAGGAATTCCCCTGGCAGAAATATGTCTGCCGGAGAGATCTTTCTCTCTCGGTGTTTTCTGCCCCGTAGAGGCGGCGGAATCTTTCTGTGGTCGCTCCCCGAGTCTTAGGGTTTCGTGGGGATGATATACGACAGAGGAGAGAGGATGGAGTGGGCCAGGGCAGCCACACCACCTCCAGGCGCGGCCTAGGCCTGCCCGCGCCATGGGGTGGTGTGGGCCCCCTGTGGCCCACCTCCACTTCATCTTCTGGCATCCTTAGTCTTCTGGAAAAATAGGATTTTTCGTATATTTTCCCGGATTTTCCGATCTTCGCGAATTTTGCCTCCAAACAGCACCTTTTCCATCAGAATCCTGACTGCAGCGGTCCATGCTCCAAAAGTCATCAACCATGCAAAAATAGATGAAATAACATAAGTATCACCTCTCAATACGAAATATATCAATGAACAATAGTGAATTAATACATAGAATAGTGATGCAAAATGGACGTATAAAAGAGCTGAGAAATGGTATAAGCTGCTGAAGAATGGTCAATCTCTTGAATGGGAAGAAATAGTGCCTCTCTTTTATTCTAAATTTTATCCTCCTAGTGAGATTCATAAAGATCGGAATCAAATATACAACTTTTGGCCTCTTGATGGAGAGAGTACAGCTCAAGCTGGGGGGAGATTGAAGTTACTATTGCTCAAATGTCCTATTAATGAGCTCCCTCACAATATTATTATCAATAACTTTTATGCAACGCTTTCTCTTCATGATAAGGATCTATTGGATGCCTCTTGTGCTGGATAATTTACACGCATGGAAGAAGAAGATAAATGGGATCTTCTAGACCGTATCCAAGACAATGTTGAAGCATGGGGGAATGATAAAGGAAGAAAGTCAGGTATAAATTATGATTATGAATGCATTGAATCTTTTATGGGAACTGATGAGTTTCAAAATATTAAAAATGCTTATGGTCTAGACTCTCAAGCTATTACAACTTATTTTAAGGATTTTCCTTCCTATATTGAAGTTCCTAAAAAGAAATGGAATAAGTATCATGTACCTTATAAAGATATTGCTAATAGTGTTCCTGCAATAAATATTGAAGTTTATACTGCCAATCATGTTTTACCTGAACCTTACATTGAGGAAATACCTTTCCCAGTTAAAGTATAGGAACATTCTATGATAGCTAGTATGGTTAATGAAAGTACAAATAAAGCTGTTGAACCTGATGAACAAATGGATGTTGAACCTATGATAGCAAATGTGAAAGATTTTGTCACTAAATATGTGGAAGATGGACACACTATTCTTTGTAAGGATACTTCTAAAACTGTTTCACAAAGTAGTGTTATGAGAGCCAATGTCCCTATGTTTTCTGTTAGGATAAGCGATCATTGCTACAATGGTTCTTGTGATAGTTATATTATTAAATTTATGCATGATACTGAAAGTTACTATGAGAGAGGGAAAACTATTCTTATGCATCTCAATGATATTAAGTTTCCTCGCTTTATGCTGAAAATCTTTATGTTGCACTTGTTTTGCCTTCCTATGCTTACAACTTCTGGTTTCAACAATTTGTTTGCTTACAAAATTCCGTTGCATAGAAAGTGGGTTAGGCTTAGACATGTGTATTGTGCTTCTTGATGCTCTCTTTCACTTCAATTCATATTCTTATGTGAGCATCATTGAAATTATTATGCCCATCTTAATAGCTATAAAGAAAGACTTTTTGGTAGACAACCCAATATATGTTTGCTTTTAGTTTGTTTTTGTTTCTTTGAGTCTTGGAAGTTATTACTTAGGTAATACCCTCTGCTTATCCTTTTTGTTTGGTTTTTGTGTCATGATCAACCTCTAATGAGAGAGAAGTGAGATTTGGGGAAGTTGCTGTCCCGAAACAGATTTTTGTGCTTCACCTAAAAAATCGTGAGAGATCTCTGTACGTCGGATTGAGCTGTAATTTTTTGTGCGTCTGCCCCAGGTTGTTATTTAACTTTCGTTAGTTTTGCACTTTTTTATTTGAGCAACAGAATATTATAGAAAAAAATTATATTTACCTGTTGGTCTGTTTTGACAGATTTTTGCCACTCTTGCATTTGCCTCTTAAATCAATTTCCTTTTTGAATTCTTTTGGGCTTTCGGAAGGAGTTGTTTTAGTAGCTTATGTTTTGATGGATTTCAGTTGAAATTGAACTTAAAAGGTTTATTACCTCGCTGATACTAATGTTTCTAATGAGAATTGTGTGAAATTTTGTGTGAAACAAATTTCCAGGTTAGTGGAGAAAATGGTGTAATAAGAAAGTGAAAGGTTTCATGACTCAAGCAATATGTGTATGAAGATGAAGATATTGATGTTATTCAAGCGGTGACTTCGAAAGAATCTACTAAATGCCAACCTCAGAGACTTGCAGAGTCCGTTTTCGAATAGGTAACAGTTCTGGTAAGAAAAAGTCCGCGAAAAATCTGTCCAGTTATATTTTTGTAGTTTTTATCTAACAAAGGAAAGCAATGAAGCGAAAGAGGGACGGAAACGGAGCCAGGGTTGCTCACACCACCCCCTGGTGCGGGCCCCCCTGGCCGCGCCAGCAAGTGGTGTGGCCACCCTGGAGTCCGTCTCCGACCCGTTTTCTCCCAATACCTTCCTTTTGTTGTAAAAAATCGTAATATATAATCCCCCGGATTCCCCGAGGTTTGTATATCGTGTTCTCGTCGTGTTTTCATTTCAATCTATTTCTGCTAGGAACTATTCTTAAAGATTAGAAGCACAATGGTCTTCGCCAAGGATAAAGGGAGGGAGCCTGCGGAGGAGGATTCCCAAAACCCCGGGCAGGAGAAGGAGATCGATGAAGAGGAGGCAAACAAAAACCAGCATCCGCACACCGGCACTACCATTGCAAGCATTGGAGTCTTGGCAAACACTACCAAAATTAGAAGGACTGCACGGATGTCAACTAGAGGGAAGCCTCCGCGTCACTGTTTGGCCCCACGGTCACCTTCTCCACGCACCAAGAATCCCTTCCATACCCTTATCCATGAGCATCAATTCCAGAATATGCCCAAGGAGAAACTACCCTCCAATTGGGATATGCCTCGTTCTTACCATGCAGGAAAAGAAGACTTCAAGGAGGAAGAGTGGGGAAAGAATCGCAAGAGTTGGGATTCGCAACCCGACATGATCATGCACCGCATCGAGCACAACTTGGAGATGATTCGTACTCTCACCTTCGAGATTGAGGACTTGAGGAAATTGATCGAAAATCTCATCGAGAGAACACCACCACCACCGACAGAGTAATTCATCATCAGGTTTTGGCATCCCCTTGGTTTGTTCCAAGCTTGCGGAGTGCCACGGTATCACATCACTATCTTCTATCTTTTTACCTTTTTAAGTAGAGTCATATCATGAATAGAGAAGTTATCATGTAGGATGGTTTGCATTATGGAAGTGACCCCCTCTCATTAGGTATCTATGTATCCCTTGGTGTGAGTTGCCGTTATGGAATATTAATGAGAAGTTCTATCATTTACTATTTTGCATACCTTATATTAGTTTTCAATTTCTGTTATATGATTGATCTTGTTGTTAGTATTGGTATCACTTTGGGATCATTGAGTAAATTTAGTTGGTTTTGGCAAACCTGGCTTGGTCAGTAACAACACTATTTTTGAGAGTTGAATGAAAAAGATAAAAAGTACTCTAAAGAAATGTAATTTCATCATCTTTCTTTCTTGATTGGCTCATAAGCTTAGCATTCTCTAGTTAAGATCTTTTGTGCTTCCAAGGAAGATTGCATGTTTGTTTTTATCACTTGTATGTTTGTTTGTTTCCCTCAACTCTTATGCTTGCTACCCAACCTTGCTAGCCAAAAACATGTACTGAGAGGGAATGCTTCTCGTGCATCCAATCCTTAAACCAAAACCTATGCCATTTGTGTCCACCATACCTACCTATTAGCACTATTGCTATTCCAAGTAAATTCATGTTTTTATCTACCTTTCGAATTAAACTTGTTATGAGAACACTAGTGATTAAAGTTCTCACAAACTTGATGGCACACCTTACTTTCTTGCACTTAATAATCTTGAACCATTGTGTCCATATTTGTTGTGTATATGCTTGCACTTTATAAGTTGAAGTTAGCAGAACCATGTATCATGGGGAACGCTTTCAACATTGCACTTATTATTCTGTTGATATCATGATTATTTTGTTTATGGATCCCGGCGGTGTGAAATAAAAGGGGAACTTGTAAGATCATGGAGTCTATATGTGTGTTAGAGAAACGCCTAGGCTGCAAGCCTAAGCCATGCCTAATCATGGTGGAAACTTGCAACACAACCATAATGAGCACTCTATGAAGCATCCTCAATAAAAACCTATGCAAATAGCAAATAAAAAGATCGTTGAGATGCTCATTGTCTGCTTGCCTTGTCATTTTGATACGGGGTAGCTCCTATATCATGTGAAAGGGGTACCCCGTTGGCGGTTCTCTATGATACATATGTATTTACAATGACAAGAGCTTACTTGTGAATGAAGTTGAGTAGCATGAGGTTCGGTACTCGTAAGTAAGGGGCATGAGATTTCAACTTATAACTTGTCAAGCATATCCTCATATTTGTTCACTTTAACCTTAATCACCTAAAGATGCCTATGATAGGGGAAATGAGAGATGAAAGCTAATAAGTACCATAATTTTTGGAAGCTCTTTATGAAACTTGAAATCCCTGCTTCCCTCTGCGAAGGGCCTATCTTTTACTTTTTAGTTGAGTTAGTAAACCTATTCCTTTCTATCTCAGCAAGTATTTTGAGTTGTTTTGTTTCATTCATTCATATGATGATTTATTCAATCATGTTTATTATGTTCCTTGTTTTGCACATTTCTCTTATCTTAGTGTTTATTACTTTGAAAGCTATCATTTGAAAACCCTTTATGTTTGAACTCCTGCAAATTGTCAAATATTCTTCGACCAAGAGCTAAGTTTGCCATTACCAATTGTGATTTACTTTATGTATCTTTATTTGTGTTTGCTTTACTTATTGCAAGTTAAGCTATATAATGGTGAGTTGTCTGCTATTTTGATTTATGTATTGATGAATGTGATGCTTCTTGTCTGTATTCTTTTATCGACTCTTCACTCCATAAACCTGAGGTCATGTTTATTGAGCTCAGTTTTCGCTTAGGGACAAGCAAAGTCTAAGCTTGGGGGAGTTGATACGTCCATTTTGCATCACTATTCTATATCATAATTTACTATTATTCATTGATATATTTCATATTAAGAGATGATTTTTATGTTATTTCATCTGTTTTTGCATGGTTGATGACTTTTGGAGCATGGACCACTACAGTCAGGATTTTGATGGAAAAGGTGTTGTTTGGAGGCGAAACTCGCGAAGATCCGAAAATCTGGAAAATACATGGAAACTCCTATTTTTCCAGAAGATGAATGATGCCAGAAGGGGGAGTGGAGATGGGCCACAGGGTGGCCACACCACCCCCTGGCGCGAGCCACCCTAGGCCGCGCCACCAGGTGGTGTGGCCACCCTGGCCGACTCCTGGCTCTCCCCTTTGGCGTATATTAACCTCACGAAACCCTAAGCCTCAGGGAGCGACCACAGAAAGATTCCGCCGCCTCTGTGGGGCGGAAAACTACAGAGAGAGAAAGATCTCTCCGGCAGACAGAATTCTGCCAGGGGAATTCCTTCCCGGAGAGGGGAGATCGTCTGCATAAACACCACCATCAAGCTGGACTTCATCGGGATCATCATCATCATCATCACCATCATCATCTCCACCAGCACCATCATCTCCTGATGTAGCCCGACCTTCGGTCGTTGCCACATCATGGTCTCCAACTTATGCTAAGTCGGCATGGACTCCAAAGGTGAATCTGTTCCTCTATGCGAGCCCACTTCCTACCCCATTGAATGGTATACTACTTCATACTCTATCCCATATCCATGATAGGTTCACACCAACAAGTACGGAGGCATGGGAGGAAGCCTGGAGCACAAAGCCCGACAAGACGGAGGCTTGGAAGAGAAGATGGAAGAAGCAGCAGCAAGAGCACCGGAGTCTCCGGCCTGAGCACACCGGAGTCTCTGGCCTGAAGACACCGGAGTCTCCGGCCTGCAGACCCAGGAGTGTCCGGACCCATCTCCGGACCGACCCCCAGATCGAGCTCGAGGACAGTCTATCTGCCACTCCGGAGACGACACCAGAGATAGATCGGAGTCTTCGGCCCACACCGGAGTCTCCAGACCCCACACCGGAGTCTCTGGCCTGAGCGTATAGGCCTGCGCACCGCCAGCTGGGCCTTCGGCCCATGTACACCTTAGTCCACCCAGACTTTCCCCTTTTATTCCTAAAGTACCCTTGAACTAGTGGCTGGCCTATATATAGTGCCCCCACCCCCTCATGTAACCCTAGGCATAGATGATAGACTAAAGAAAACCCCCTTTGTGGAATCTCTAGTTTTGCCTCATCCCCTTCTACCAAAGGGGATAGACTATCATCACCACCTCATTGGAGTTCGCATTGTGCCTCCCTCGTTGTACAAGGCGTAGGCAATGGAGATCCATTGCCTAGACGTCAAGACACTCTCCAAGGTGTTCTTCCCTCTCCGCTTGGGATTGACGGGAGCATGTTGACCGATCTTTCCTTGCGAGGATTCTATCGGACCGGTGGCCACCGGTGAGAGCAATCAGCCTTGTATCGTGTGAGTTTTGCGTGTGTTCCTCGTGTTCTTCGCGAGGTGTGCGTCTGCTTCTGCTACCTTCTTCCTTTCCCCTCACTTTCCCATCGATTTGACCACAAGATCCGTGAAGATCGGGCCACCCACGGGGTTACCCCATAACATCTGGTATCAACAGCTTTTGGTTGCCACGGATTTCTCCTCAATTTGTTCTTTTTCCCCATAAATTCGAAAGTTCCACCAAAAACAGCCCCAATTCGTGTTTTGGATCAATCTGTGATTTGAGCGCGTTTTGCTAGGTTTTGGTCCGTGGATTACTTGCTAAACTTGTTGATCTACCTTCCCATGCGTTCTCATGGCCTAATTCCTTGATTTCCCCCACCAATTTGGTGCTTTGGTTTGAGTTTTTCCGCCAAAATCGCGTCCTGTTCGTATTCTGGACACGCAGAAATCGACCGGACCAGAGTCTCCAGCCCTGAACCGGAGTTTCCGGTGTGAGTCACTCCAGACCGGAGTCTCCGGACCTCCAGACCGAAGTCTCTGCCCTACCTGCTAACAGAAAGATCTGCATCACGGTTTTGAGCATAACTTTTGCATACGAACTCGGATTTTGGTGTTCTTTTGCTCGTTTCAAAGAGGAGAAGGAGCTCTACATCATCATATTTGTGGTTCATGCTATCTACTCCATCCAAATTCCGTGAGAAAGGCGGAATCCACCAATAAAGGGTGAAGATCGATGACGAAAGGTATAAAAATTCCGCCACTTCTCCCCACTTGCATTCCTTTGTGAGATACACTATCTTTGTGTTCAACAAACACCTATTGAGACTAGTTACTCCTATAATTGCTTGGGCTATGCACATTTGATACCTTGTAGAATTCTGAGAAAAAGTTGTGAGCGCGCTATCTCATATAGTTATCTTGTATAGTTGTTGGCACAAGGAAGGGGCAAGTGAAAAAGAAAAGAAAAGAGAAAAGAAAGAAGAAGAAGAAGAAGAAGAAGAAGAAGAAGAAGAAAAAGAAAGAAAGAAAGAAAGAAACAAGTGCCTCATAGAATAGGAAGCGCAAGCTCGATGAACATCATATAGGTGGTACTTATTGTGCATATCTAGTAGCCCACCAATTTATTGCAATCGAACTAGCGTCTCTCCTTGCACTTGTGCGACACGAGCTTATAGTCTTCGCTAGGTAATCATTTGGTTCTTAGCTCACTTTATCCGTCGCACAAGTCCCATTTATCCCACCATGTGTGTTTCCTTGTATATATTCCTTCTTATGGATTGACTTGTTTTGCTTTGTGATCATCGTGGTTCTTTACTTGCCATTACAACATCTTGATTTTGGATTGGTTCTTGACATGCCACCTTCCATACCTATCCACCATAAGCTTTGTGTGTGTGTTTTTAGTGGTTAGTTGGTTTTGGTGTTCCGCCTGAACTTCACTTTGCTTGGTTTTGAGTGATCTCAAGTGTTGCCACTTGCACGATACTATCTTCCAAGGTAAAGTAAGGTTTTATGTTGCATCCCTAACCCCCTACCACTTCCATATACACCACTTGGTCTTGTGAATCATGTCTAGGGACTCCGGAACTGAGGATGATATCTATGAAGAATCCATGATGAGCCACCACGACTACGACTCCACAAGTATAGAGGACATGATGGAGCACCACACCGACAATGGCTCCACATGCTTTGAGGACCCGGAGCATTGCACCTATGATGACTCCACATGCATGGAAGACATGGAGCATGTCATCAACTATGGCTCCTCAAGCATGGAAGACTTGGAGCTCCACATCGACAATGGCTCCTCATGCATGGAGTACATGGAGCACTACATCGACAATGGATCCACATGCTTGGGTTATATGGAGTACTACATCAACAACGACTTCGCAATCATGGACGACTTCGAGTGCTACAACGACGACGCCTCACCAAGCATGGAGGACATGGCGAACATCTCCAACTTCGAGGGCTCTTCCATGAGCCATGAAGAATACCTCCACCGCTTGGACATGGAGGACTACTACGCCAAGCTAGCGGAGGCGCATCATCAAGAAAACATGACCTTCAAGGCCAAGCGTTCCACACCAAAGGGCACCACCTACTTCGATGATCCACCTCCAAGGCGTCAAGCTCCACCACCTACATGGCATCATGGGTCCCCATCTCCAAGGCGACGAGAGCCATCACCTCCAAGCCATCAAGCACCACCATCTCCAAGGCGTCAAGTGCATCTACCTCCAAGGCATAAAGTGCCATCTACTCCAAGAAGAGTGGTGCCCAAACATCATCTTCCACAGAAGGAGCCAAGAAGCAAGAATCTTCATCAACATACATCATCTCGTGATCATCACCAACATCAAGAGGATACAAGATGTCGTTCAAGGCATCTTCGCCATGAAGATGAAGAATACATGTTAAGCACCATCCATAATGCTCAACCAAGCTCAAGAAGGCACCACCATCAAAATAAGAGTGCCAAGGACAAGGAGCATCGTCGTGAGCGTCATGTGGATGACCAAGTGTGCCATCTACATCAACCTTTAGCAAGGCACACCAACGACCTCCATCAACACCATCATAAGGCACCTTCAACTACTCGTGCCACCACCATAATGGCACCAAGAGCAAGCTCTCCTCCATGCCATCAAGCTTCAACGCCCAAACTTTATGTCCTATATGACGCATGCAACTTCATGGATGAGGAAGACGAAGACCTCTACTTCACCAAGTTGGACTAGTACATCAAGAGGATGTCTACACAAGACAAGGAGTCCATGGCAAAGGATGAGCAAGCTCCAAGACAAGGGCCTACCCCACAAGATGGCGACGACAAGGTCAAGAATGGTGAGCATGGGACTTTCCCTTCACCAAAGGAGGTGCACGGAGTTGAGGAAACCGAGCCTACGCCCATATGCTTGAGTGATGCTGTGGTACCAATCCCATGTGAGTATGAGAGCCACTTAGCCCACTTGAGTGAAAGCAAGAGTGAGATGAGCCACTCCCACATACGTGAGATTGAGTGCTTCCACTTGGAGGGCATGAGTGATACACCTAGTGAGTTGGGAGTGGTAGATGATAGGTCATGTGAGACCACTTTGATTTCTAACGACTTACCCTCTACCTCTAGTGTGTTTTCTCATGATGTGCTAGGTTCCATGGATCAAGAAGCGCCAAACTTGGAGATGATGATGCCTCCAACCAAGAAGATGTACATGGTGGATGAAGATGATGCCATCCCCATATTGGATGAAGAAGTCGCCCACATGGAGGCCAACACTACCACAACACCCACTTCATATGAGAGGTATGAACAAGGTAAGAATATGGGTGTTGGTGATGCCATGATCCCACTAGTGGACATGATGATTTGTGATGATTGGCATGCTATGGATGATGTTTGTGATATCACATATGCTTCATTGATATTTTCATGTGATACTTTGCCTTTGCATAATGTTGAGCATGTGAAATTATTTGACTGTGATGATGTTGCCATAGACATGCCATGCTCTAAACGTTACATTGATGATATCATTGCTTGCACTTTGTTGAACAATTTCTCTTTCCAATGTTTTGCTTGCAATGATGTTACCAATGGTACCCCTCGAACCATGCTTCGTCATGAATGTTTTATAATTCCTCCCGTTGCTTGCAATATGGATGATTGCTCCTTCACTTGTTTTGCTTGCAACAATAATTCTCATATGCCTCTATTGAGATGCCCCCCATAGCTTTCTCAAATTTTGAGATGCCCCCCATAGCATGTTCCCCACTTGCATACTCACCATGCACCTATGTTACACTTGATTGACACTAATGGTGATGTGCACAAGAAGAGATACGTCATGATGGATGATGTGTTTCTCTACCATGCACACACATTCTTCCTTTTGTGTTTGATGTGTGTATGTACCCGCACAAGAATGTCAACCTCGGTTGAGCACGAGTTGACAAAAGGAGCTCTAGAGAGCATCCCCAAGTGAGTTCAAGATCGAACCCAGCTCTGATACCTTTTGTATGCTTTGCATCTTTCATGTTGACAAATTGCTCTTTCGTATGGTTTGATCGCAAGCATGTTGATGGTATTCTTTCACCTTGTGACAATCATGTCTCGTTGCTATTGGATATTGATGCTTTCTGTGTTGCCACAAAAGTGTTGGACAATTTCTCTTTCTGATGTTTTGTGTGCAACCATAATGCCATTATGAGCATGTATTGTCACGAGATCTTCCAAGTCTCTCGTATTGTTGTTGCAACAAACATAAGGACCACTTTCTCTTTCATATGGTTTGTTTGCAAACATGTTGATTTTTCTTTCGCTTGTGATACTCCAATGCCCATGATTTTGGCTTTTTATGATATGTGTATGGCATCCAACATATCGAACAATTTCTCTTTCCAATGGTTGGTTTGCACACATAATGATGTTGTTTCGAATATTCTTCCTCATGTGGTTTTGCCGAATTCTCCTATTCTTGCATCAAATATGGTTATGAATATTTTAGTCCATTGCTTTGAGTGCCATACTAAGATGTTTTATGGAGTTTTTGAGTTCCCACATTTGGATGATTTTCAAACGAGTTCCATGCACCTTGACCTTGCATATGCACTTCGTTTTATTTACTCGTACTTTATTTACCTGCATCATCAAAAACCCCTAAAAATTTATTTGCTAAGTATTTATAGAGAATTCCTGCTCCAATCAATTCGCCAACACCTTCTGCTCCTTATAGGGTTCGACACTCTTACTTATCGAAAATAGTGCGATACACCCCCTATACTTGTGGGTCATCAACCATTTAAGTTTCAACTATGTATCATTGCCAACCCCCTCCTGCAAAAAAAACTATGTATTATGACACACATTGAAATAAGTATTTTCATATAGTACTGACATGCGGTGGAAATTATCTATATTTTGCTAGAATACAGTGAGTGCACTCTAAGACAAATTATCTGGACACACTTAACTACTAAAAACAAATCCTATCACTTGGAAATTGAAAAGCATTTTCCTAAAAGTTCGGAACTCTCATTGACAACATTATTTACCAAATCCAAGATGCTTCGTAGAACGAGATATAGTACACTGCCCGCCTCTTCTCTGGACGCCATTTAATTTTGAACTCAGGCACGCTTCTTCGGTGGGGGCGGGAAGAGACCTCCTCGTCGTCATCCTCGGCCTCCTCCCTGTCATCGTCCTCGGCCTCCTCCATGTTGTCGTCTTCGGCCTCCTCCTCAAGGTCGACCTCAGACTCCTCCTCTTCCTCGGTCTCATCTTCTGTCTTATCGGAGTCGCTCGACGTTGGTGGTGGTGTCCCTTCAAAAAAGCGGTACCAGTGGCTATCTTCTTCATCAGAGGAGTCAGACAGCGGCCGTAGCCATGGCCCGTCGACTGAGTCTAGGCTTCCAGGTGGAGTTTCAGGGCCTTTCCCATTTGTCAGGTCAATCGACGTGTTCTAGAGAGAGTTGCCATACGACGTTTTGGGTGAAAGTAGGGGTGCGTATTGTTGCAATTTATAATGTCTATTTATAGTAGTGCTTGTGTTAATACCTTGAAAACTATCCCAAAATATCATAAATACATTGTACCAGACTCGTCCCTTCAATAAAAAAGGATTATACTAGACTTGTCGGTTCTTGATTTTTCTCGGCCCAGAGAATTCAGGAGGCTTCTTGATTTTCCAAAAATGAAGAGAATCATGCAGATCGTGCTAAATTACTCGGTGTCTCTTACTTCCTCCATTAAAAATTAAGTGTCTATAGTAGTACATACTTATCTAGCTACTGTACTACTAGTATACGTATACTCTTCACAAAGTTGCGTCACCGAACTTGATTGATGGTGGTATGGTGTGGGCCTCATCTTTTTCTACACCGCTGCATCTCAGACTAGAAGTATAATTATTGCGTGAAAGCTTACACGGGAAGGAAGGGGAAATGGAGAGGATAGTGGATGGATGGTGAGAGGGGGGCGAAGGAGAGAGAAAATCTACTACGTAGTAGTATGTGTACTAGTACCACATGTCACGATCTATCATAATATGTAAACTTTTAGCCGAAGTTAGATAGGAACCATGGTCAACTACAGTATGTGTGGAATCATTGGCTTGTGGCATTCTGAACCATATTATTTGGACTTTCTTCACAAAAAACATCACCGTCCTCACTAGGAAAATTGAAATTCTTTTTTTGTTTTTTGTTTTTCGTTTATTCAATGTTATAAAGGTTCAAAATTGCCTTCCCTCCCGATGTTTGGCCGATCTTTTGGATAACCTCCCCCCCCCCCCAATGTTTGGGAAGCAAGTGAAAATTTCGAAAACCGGAAAACTTTGAATTTTTGTGCTGCCAAGGATCAAAGTGATTTCCTTCCTATGTACTCCTCGTCCCTACTTCACACCAACATGCGGCTGCCGAACATGCCAGAGACACAGAGCCGTCGTACCAAATGCACACGTGTGCAACGCCATGCTGTGGATGAGGGGAGATAGATCAGTCGGACCAGTGCGCGAGGGGAAAGGGGAGGAGAGATGGAGCATAGTGAAGGAGAGAGAAAACACACAATTTGTTTTGCGTGCATAGGTCCTAAAATTTACTACTAGTAGAGTGTACACTATAAGGCCACAGGAGTACCTCGTACTAGAAACCCATCATAACTTTGCTCTGACATGGAACCGCCTTCAACTTCTCTTCGTTGTTGTCCTCTTCCCCTGCCAATGTTTTATTCTCTCAGCATGTACAACGCATGGACAGAGGTGACCATATGTCTAAGAAAATAAATATACTACTCCCGCATTGTGTAAAAAAGCACACATTAATAAGGCTCAGATAGTAAACGTATGACATATCATCACTATATAAAATTATAATTGGTAAAGCACAAAAATTATAAATTTAATCAACATCTATAAAGTATGGGTGTATATTTGGTCCTTGTAATTTTTATCATCATGTGTAGAAGTCAAATATTATTAGCTACCTAACACTTGAAATTTTTGGTAACATGGTCTAGAGAAATGAGGGAGAAGATTCTAGTATGATTGAGAAGTGTGTTTTGAGAGGTTTATGCATAGTGCATTCATTGTGTTCAAGACTATCAATAGAATCTTCTAGATGCTAGAATGGAAAAGAAGATCCAACGGCTAGAAATGTTGGGATTCGCGAGTCTTGATCCAACGGTCAACATTCAAAGTTATTCGTACACTATATAGTGGTAAGATAAGATAAGATAAGATCATGTAGAAGTCAACGATTATTAGCTGCGAGGGAGAAGATTCTAGTATGATGGAGAAATGTGTTTTGAGGTTTGTGCATAGCATTCATTATGCTGAAGACTATCAATAGAATCTTCTAGATGCTAGAATGGAAAAGAAGATCCAACGGCTGGAAATGTTGGGATTCACGAGTCTTGATCCAACGGTTAATATTCAAAGTTATTCGTACACTATATAGTCGTAAGATAAGATAAGATAAGATATCTCTATCTCTACTACTATAGTGGAGCAGTTTTGAATTGGATCCATAGCACCAATCCTGACCGTTGGGCTGTTGGATCCAATGGTTCAGAGAAGCTAGATTCGTGTTGCATAGTACCTAGAGCAAACTCCACCATGCATGTTCTAGAACCATCATGTCACCACCCCCAAAATTTCATAGCACAGTAGACTGTATTCTCTCTACTTACTACTATAATGGAACAGTTTTGAATTGGATCCATAGCACTAATCATGACTGTTGGGCTGTTAGATCCTATGGTTCAGAGCAACTGGATTCATGTTGAATAGTACTCCCTCCGCCAAAATATAAGGCGCCTAAGGATTAGTCAAAAGTCAACATTTTTTAAGTTTAACCATGATTATACACAAAAAATATAAAAATTTAGAATACTAAATTAATATCAATAGATTCACCATAAAGTATATTTTCTTAATATGTCCATTCAATATTATAGATGTAGATATTTTTTTCTAAATATTTGGTCAAAGTTAGTAAGGTTTGACTTTTGACCAATCCTTAGGTGCCTTATATTTTGGGACGGAGCGAGGGAGTACAGACCTAGAGCAAACTCCACCATGTTCTAGAACCATCATGTCACCACCCCCAAAATGCATAAATTAAGTCTATGAATAATAACTATCTACACATATTGAGAATACAACCTACTATGCTTTGAAATTTTGGGGTTGGTGACATGATGGTTCTAGAACATGGTGGAGTTTGCTCTAGGTACTATTCAACACGAATCTAGCTGCTCTGAACCATTCGACCTAACAGCCCAATGGTCAAGATTGGTGTTATATATGGATCCAATTCAAAACTGCTCCATTATAGTAGTAGATATATAGATAAAAAGCACACCTTAATAAGGCCTAGCATGTGGCATCTGCTAAGGTTCACCTTATACATAGTGGAAACTATAAAGTATCTTTAAGCCTAAGGTGCACCTCAAGCTTGTGTGTTGACCATAGAGAATCGAAAAATCATTTCCCCTCTCTCCTTATTTCATTTGATCGTTTTCAAAAGGGCTTCAAAATTTTCAAGAGGCAAAATCTTAGTAGTTAGAAGTCGAACAGTCTCAACTTATATATTAACTGACCGCTCGATGGGTACCCCCAAAATCTTTTTACATAAAACTTTCAAACCAAGCTATAATTTATTTCTTGTAGTTCAAATTTGACCTTTTATTTCGATACATCGACATAAAGTCATTCAACAAGTGGACGGGTTCAGCTAGGAACCTAGAAAACTCATAAAACATGGGAATCGTAAGTAAAACACATTGGTCCACCTAGCTAATATGTCTAGAATCTTGGATTATGGCATTGAGATCCATATTCTTCGGACTTTCGTTACGGAAAAGAATCATCTCGTCATCACTCAGAAAACTGAGAATTTTCTTTCCTAATTGTTGGAAACTCACACCGACGACATTGTTTACTACAAGAAGATGCACACATCTACCTCTGAAAAGACAATTAATTCAAGAGCAATCTATCACACTTACTTGTAGCTAAAGTTTGACTTAATTTCGTTAAATTGACAAGAAGTCACCGAAGTGCGCGAAGTTAGCTAGGAATCCTACTACTAAAAACTTGGGTATTACGTATAAGAAACCATGGTCCAGTTTGTGTGATAATTGGGACGGTTGCATTTTCTTTTAACCTTGGTAGGTCTCGTAGGAGCGAGGTGCTTGAGAGTTAACATGGTCGGTGGAAGTACTTACAAGTTACATCAAGGACCTCATAAAGAATGAAAATTACATCCAAGTCCATGCATGCATTTAGCAAAGGACCCTGAAACTGAGAAATGAAGTAATGTGTTTTGAGGTTTGTGCATACTAGCGTTCATCGTGCTAAAGACTATCAGTAGAATCTTTCTAAATGCTAAGAATGGAAAAGAAGATCCAATGGTTAGAAATGTTGTTTGGATTTGCCAGTCTTGATCCAACTGTTAATGTTCAAAGTTAATCTCTGCACTATATGTAGTGGTATGGTATTGTAAGAGATAAGAGACAAGATAAAGATAAGATAAGAAGTACTGCGAATGGCTGATCTAATGGTAGGTCTCATAAGAGTGATGTGCTTGAGAGTTAACACAGTCGGTGGAAGTACAAGTTACATTAAGGGACTCAAAAAAATGAAAATTGCATCCAACAAGTTCATGCATTTAGCACAAGGACCCTTAAACTGAGTAATGAAGTACTATGTGTTTTGAGGTTTGTGCATACTAGTGTTCATCGTGCTAAAGACTATTTCTAGATGCTAAGAATGGAAAATAAGATCCAACGGTTACCAATGTTTGGATTTGCCAGTCTTGATCCAACGGTCAATGTTCAAATAAGTTAATCCCTACACTATGTAGTGGTGGTATGCATGGTATTGTAAGAGATAAGAGACAAAGATAAAGGTAAGATAAGAAGTACTGCAAACGGCCAATCTAATGGTAGGTCTCGTAGGAAGTGAGGTGCTTTGAGAGTTAACATGGTGGGTAGAATTACAATTTACATCAAGGACCTCATAAAAATGAAAATTGCATCCAAGTCCATGCATTCAGCACAAGGACGACCCTGAAACTACGCAATGAAGTGTGTGTTTTGAGCTAGGGGTTTACGTATACTAGCGGTCATCGTGCTAAAGACTATTAGTAGAATCTTTCTAGATGCTAAGAATGGAAAATAAGATCCAACGGTTAGCAATGTTTGGATTTGCTAGTCTTGATCCAACGGTCAATGTTCAAAGTTAATCCATACACTATATGTAGTGCGTGGTATGGTACGGTATTGTAAGAGATAGGACAAGATAAAGATAAGATAATAAGCAGTACTACGAATGGCCGATGTAATGGTTGGTCTAGTAGGTGCGATGTGCTTGAGAGTGAACACGGTCAGTGGAAGTACAAGTTACATATCAAGGACCTCATAAAAAATGAAAATTGCATCCAAGTCCATGCATTTAGAACAAGGACCCTAAAACTGAGCAATGAAGTGTGCGTTTTGAGGTTTGTGCATACTAGCGTTCATCGTTCTCATCAAAACTATTAGTAAAATCTTTTTAGATGCTAGGAATGGAAAATAAGATCCAACAGTTAGCAAAATGTTTGGATTTGCGAGTCTTGATCCAACTTGTCGTCAAAACTCTCACTGGATGGTTTCTCATATATTAATTGTGACCCCCGATGGGTACCTCCAAAAGCTTTTTCGTAGAACTTTCATAGTAACCTAAAATGTACTTATACTAGTTCAAATCTGACCTATTTTCGATAAATCGACATACAGTCATTCAAGTGGGTGGAGTTAGGTAGGCAGTTTTGAATTGGATCCATAGTACCAATCGTGACCGTTGGGCTGTTAGATCCAATGGTTCAGAATAGTTGGATTCGTGTTGAACAATATCTAGAGCAAACTCCACCATGTTCTAGATAGTTATTATTAATATACTTAATGTATGCATTTCTCTCTAACAATACTATTGGTTAATAACAACTTAATGTTTGTTAAATCATATTTCATATAGTATATACGAGTGTGGCACGTGCCTGTGTGTGTGTGTGTGTGTGTGGGTGTGTGTGTATGTGTGAAAACTTTGGCTTGTGGCATTTATTTAGATCAATATTCTTCGGACTTCCTTTATGGGAGAGAATGATCATGACATCACTCGGAAAATTGAGAATGGCCTTTCCTGGTAGTTGGAAACTCACACCGACGACATTGTTTACTACAATAAGATGCACCCATCTACCTCTGAAAAGACATTTAATTCAAGAGCAGTCTATCATGCTTACTTGTAGCTCAAGTCTAACTTAATTTCATTAAATTGATGCAAAATCTTAGCAAGAAGTTGAACCGTACCTATATATCATCAAAACTCTTGGTGGTTTCCCATATATTAATTGACCCCTCCCCCCAATATATATGGGTACCTCCAAGAGAGATATTTCGTCAAACTTTTAAAGCAACCTACAATTTACTTGTGGCGGTTCAATTTGTACCTAATAATTTCGATAAATCGGCATAAAATCAATCAAGTGGGCGAAGTTAGCTAGGAAGTTTGAGAACTCATAAAACATGGGAAAACGTAAGTACAACATGTTGGTCCACAATATATGTTTGAAAACTTGCCTCGTGTGTCATTCAGATCCATATTCTTCAGACTTGCTTTACGGAAAAGAACAATGTCGTCATCACACTCGCAAAATTGAGAATGTTCTTTCCTGAGATAGTAGGAAACTCATAGTGATGTAATTGTTTACTACAACAAGATGCACCTATAGACCTCCGAAAAGACATTTAATTCAAGCTCAATCTATATCGCGCTTACTTGTAGCTCAAGTTTGACCTAATTTCGTTAAATTGTCAAGATGCAAAATCTATCTTAGCAAGAAGTTAAACCTATTGTCAAAACTCTTGGTGTTTTGTGATATATTAATTGACCCCTCGATGGGTACCTCCAAAAGCGTTTTCGAAAACCTTTCAAAGCAACCTACAATTTTCTTAGACATGAGGCTAGTAAATTTCCAAGCTACATATAGTAAGGGCGTGTGCAGTGTCTAGAAGTAGCTATGAAAACTACTTTTGGTCCAGCGTTTAGAACTGAAGTGGGTCCACACAACCATGCTAAAAAGAAAAACAGACTGTTATCGACTGAATAGTGGGCCCTCCCAATTGATTCTCTTAGACATAAGTCTAGCACTAGAATCACCTTGAAGAGTCTTTTTGTTAGCACTACCCACTCCACCGTTAAGATATATGTTTAAGACTTGACACCGTGCTTGCTTTGATGTCTAGGGCCAATAGGCTCACTATCGTGGGGCCCCGTTGTTATTAGTGGTCTAGTTATATCCTATAGCAGCCAACAAATGTTAGCTTTGACTCCTATAGCTCTTCCTTCTCGATGAAGCCTCGACGCTCGGCTTTGAAGGATGGTTACGAGGGTAGTAGGTGCCTATGGTGACTTCGTCAAGCTCAAGCCCCCCCATCGGACAGTCTAAAGACACAATCTTTCGGAGGTGCTCATAGGGGTAGGATGTGCGTTCATGCGTTCATAGGGGTGAGTGTGTGTATGCATTTGTGAGCGTGTGCGTTTTGTAGTGGATTTTCACAAAAATGAGAGAGATGGGCCTTCCGTTTGTATTAAGTTTTGCTCGGTTTTCCCAAAAGTAATTGTAATGGTCACTGGTGTCTAGGGTCTATGGGCTCACTACCGAGGGCCACATTATTAGTGGTTCAATTACATCCCATAGCAGCCAACGAATATGAGCTCCAACCCCCTAGCACTTCCTTCAACACGAAGCCTCGGCGCTCGACTTTGAAGGATGGTTATGAGGGTAGTGAGAGGCGATGTTCCCGTCAATATATAGCGAGGTGCCTATGGTGACTTCGTCAAGCTCAAGCCCCGCGGGATCAGTGTCAAGATCCAGTCTTTCTGAAGTGCTCATAGGCGTACCTGCATTCATAGGGGTGAGTGTGTGTACGCATTTGTGAGCGTCTCCGTTTTGTAATGGGTTTTCGCAAAAAGAGAGGAGGGCCTTTGGTTTATTTATTGAGTTTTGATTTGTTTTCCAAAAGTACTCCATGTAATGCAAGTCAAACTAGGTTAGTGATGTTTGGGGGACCACGGGCTCTCTAGCGTGAGCCCTAGTTATCAGTGGTCGAGTTAAATCCAATACGGAGTAGTAGCCAGCAAATGTGAGGACCGGCTCCCCTACCTCTTCCTTCTCCACGAAGCCTCTGCGCTAGGCTTTGAAGGCGCGCTCTTTTTTCGAGCAATGTCGGCAGATTCAGTCATGCCGGTCCGGCGAACGATGGGGGATCTTGATGCACAAGGTGGCCAGGTTAGGGTAAGTACGCCAGAGTTCATGGTCTCGGTTTATTTTCTCGAATTCAGCTTATGGGTTCTCTCCTTTTGGGGTTTTTCTCTATTCTGCCCGTCTCGATCGACGATGTTTCCTGGGTTCAGATGCCGGCACGGATGGTAGACGCGGAGTGGTACGGTATCGTTACCAATGTGGATCTCCGGCTCTAGTACGACTATGCCCTGGCACCCCATCACCATGTCGCGTTCGAGGGAACGAACTTCGGCCGCATGTTCTTGGGTTGCAACTACAAATGTGAGTGATGCACGTTCGTCCACTGGGTAGATCTACCTCACTCACTTTCGCTGCAGCGCGCGATGATGTCGCTGTGGTTACAGCTCGAGATCCGCGATGACCACGAAGAGGAGAAGCAGGATCACCATCAGATGCATGCCGAGGAGATGGCTACAGAGTTAAAGGATGTCTCCAACTCACTGCACTCAGTCATAAATAGGATAGATGCTCTTAGATTTGGGTAATTAGAGCTGGACATTAGGTTCTTAACCAAGTATTGTCTGCAATCTAGATATTTAGCATGCTCATGATGCTTTTGGTGGTTGGCTGTAGATTCCACTAATAATTAAGTAATCCCCTTTTGTTTACTAGTACTCACCATCTCATAGTACTGCCACGTTAAATTACACTAGGTTAATTAATATGGGAGTAGTTGACAGTTTGCTTACAGCCCTTTTGGAGTTTGTAGTTACTACTAATTGATCTGGTTTATGTGTTACTGGTATCTCTATCTATATACGAGTATCGCTATATTTTTTTCACATTTGTGCACCTCCCCTGTCGCGCACCTTCTTTACCCAGCAGCGTCCACCTTTCCATCGCATTAGTGCAATCTCCAGTGAGTCCGCAACCATCCAGATAGTTGTTTAGGTGATTGCTATTTGAAATAGTAGATATATATGCCACATTAGGAACTGGGATCACCATGGATGTAGCCATGGAATTAGTTATAAGGTCCACTAAAAATAGGTAAGTATATGCTGCCAAGAAGAGTCTTTTGAGGATGGGAAGCTTGCCCTGGCTTTATTTCACATAACGGTCCTCTTCTGAACAATGCAGATGTAATTTGTTGCATATCGTTCATAAACAGATTGTTATTTGCTGGTGTCCTGCATTCCTGAGTTCTTTAAATTATATTGTTCGTTAAAGGGAAACACACCCAATCCTTGGCATCAGATTAATGCACGTATCCTTCATTGCATTGCGAAGTTGATTTGTTATTTCCTAAAATTTGCTGGTTTTGCTGCATTTCATTTAGCATCATGCGCATGTCCCACTCGTGGAGGAGGCATTATCGAGTGACAAGTGTTTTTATGTATCCAACTGCTTTGCTCGCATTTCAGTAACCATTCCTTTATCCCCGAAAATATTTTTTCGATAAAGAGCGCTTTATTACTTAAAATGTCCCCTAAAATATACTGATCATTTTTTGTTGCATCATGATTTGCAGAAACAGAGTCATTCTGATATGTTGCCACTTATTACTAAGGCCAGGACTGCTCATGTGCCAACTAAGAAGGCAAACCCTGAAGTACAGCCCTTTTCATGTCGGTTTTGTTTCCCATGTTTGGGAAATATGCCTCTATGGTTCTTTGCCATTTGCGGTACCACTGTGGAGCTTGCACGATGTGTGCAGCTGAATTTGGATTGTGAAACAACAATTTGATTTTGTTTTTTGAAATCACAGTCTGGTTTAATTTTGGATTTGTTATCTGCAGTTTCCACCTTACTAATATTGCTCATGGAATAATGGTGCTGATCACTACAAGGATTTGACAATTTCTCATCTCCGAGAGAAATACAAAGCTCATAAACACATGATTTCGTGCCTTCAAGAGAAAGTGAAACACCAGGACGAACAGATTAGGCGCTTGAAGGAAGAAGTGTCCGCATCCACTAAGCGGATAGCTGATTTGACTGCAGGATGGAATACATCAATTTTAGTTAGTCATGATGATGTTGTTGATTTTCAAAAGTTCGTGGCTGACAACTTAGTCCCCGAGTTGCCTGATGTGGATGGCGATGAGCTGATTGGCTAGGTGTATGACCGGATCTTGGAACAGGTGGGAATGCGAGCTGACAATCTTTTCAATTCGGCTCTAGAAGTAGATGAGACCCTGACAGAAATTCGAGATTATCCACGCCCATACAGTCCTGATCCTGCAAAAGATGAGGAAATCTGTAAACCATATTGATTGCTCTACTTTCATTTTTGAAGGGTTTGGGTCTCTTGTGAGGATGACTGTTTGTTAAGTCAGGTACTACAACTGTTTATTTTTGCTCTGCTGGTGTGTGGTGTACACAAATCTATATATTTGATGTACTATTATGACATATATATTGGACCTGGCTTTATGTGACTATATTTGGCAACAACAATCATCTTATTCGAACTTGCGGTGGTTTTTTATCTTTCATTTTTTCCTTCTAAGATCTGTTAATGATGATGTTAATGCCAGTTGCGAGTGATTTTTAGCATGTTTCTGGTAGTAAACCAAAACTTGTAGTTGTAGATTGTGGAATTTCAGGTCGATGTTTGAACTCTAGATCTTGATGTCATAGAAAGGGCATGCTTCTACCACCTGGAATATTTTACCCAGCAATTGATTGTATCACACGAATAAGTGCACAAACTTGATGTCTGTAGGCGGGAAACTGAGCAACGCAAGTGCACTAACTTGTATCAGTCGTGTGGTTACTACTATTAATACAGCCGTGGTTTCCCCTAAAAAAAGCGGGGTTCACAAAAAAGAATAGTGGGGTGAAAGTTAGTTTTGATTTCGAGGTAGCTCAGTCGTGTGCCCCTCGACCGCATCGTCATCTTCTCCGCCTGGCCGCCCTCGCTCGCCCGGACCGTCCCCACCGCTCCATCATTGAACACCACCACACCGTCGTTCGCTAGTATGTACGTCCCCAACCTCCAGCCATTACGGGCTTTCTGAAGGATAGATGCATTTATTTTTGGGCATTACAAGCTAAATAAGCTCGTGGCGTTTACAGGAAATGGAATCAGCATTGACGGATGCATTTGCGAAGGATGCTTGTAAAGCAGAGGTGTCTGCTAAAGCAGCACCAGCGAATACATGCGAAGCGGATGCGGAGGCTGATGCTTGTACATCATCAGAGTCTTGGGCAGTGTTGAGTGATGCTTGGAAAGCGGTGGAGGCGCAGTCGAAATCCTCGTCGGCTGCTGCTGGAACAAATTCGGCTATGTTGGCTGTCGCTGCCAAAGCGACGGCTGCATGAGATGCTAGGAATGCGCCAGCTCGTGGTCGTGCTTCTTCAGCGTCAACGGCTGTGGCTCGCCATTCGTCGGCGGCGCCTGCTCCATCTGCTCAGAACTCGTCGACCCCATTGTAAGTTTTGCGTTGGATTTTGTCTCCCTGACTTCCTCCCTCTTTTGTGTATTCTGCTCCGGGGTTTTTTCTGGACGTAGTGGATATTAGTTTAAACTAGTAGTACCGGAAACATAAAAATCTATTTAATCACAAACTAGTGATCCGAATGGGATGAAACTTTCACCGGATTCAAACCTAGGCACCGATGATTTACTGATTTTTTGTCAATTTTTTCGAATAGTTTTACTTTTTAGTTCAAAATCTGAACTACTGTCATACATTTGATCTAAGATGGAAGGTGGATCCTGGGGCAACTCACCGTGAGACTTGGATTCACCAAGTCACTGAAGCTGCGTCCGTTTTTTCTCCTCTTCTTTATGAAAAAACCAGAAAATTTAGGTGGGGGCCTTTCTGTCCTCCCCGGTGACCTAATTTTTTCTTCATTCCTTTTGCCCAATTCTGATATGCTGAAGCATTTTGCGGTGCTTTCGTACTACTCTGGTTGATTCGTTGTGCCGTTTAGGTTATTTTGTTGACATACTCTGCTTTTTAGGTAGTTTTTCAGATGTGTGCAGTTTAGGAAATTTTGATGATAAATTTTCCTGTCAAAATGTATGATGCATTGTGGTGTTTACTTAATTCTTTTTTAGGGTTGTGCATTGTGCTATTTACTTAATTCTGATGATGCACTTGTTCTATTTGCATCATCCTACCAGCTTCGATGGAAGAACATATGCAACAATCAATGACTTGCCAGGCAATGTATTTGGTCAGATTCTTGTCAGGCTTCCTCCGCACCCATCCTGCATACTAAGGGCATCAGTCGCCCAAAAATGTTGGATGGACTTCATGGGAAGCAACAATTTCAAAAGGCTAACCCTGTCACACAACAGAGGAATGCCGTCACTTGGGTTTTTCACCAACAACTCCGAGGACGCTCGATTCTTAACATATCATAATCTTGACCAATCCATCTTCCAGAAGCTGAATAGGCTAGTGGAAGTACATAAAGCCTACAAACCATATGTACTCGTATGTCGCAATGGTAGGGTGCTACTTCATTATCCGCAAGGGTCTAACATGATAAAGGCCTAGGATCCAATCAGTGGAAGTGAAATAGTGATACCAGAACCACCAATTTGGCGGAGACGTGAGTATGATAGCGGCACAATTCTCTGTTTGATAAATCATGGGCAATTATCTTCACACTGTTTCAGCAATTTCTAGTTTGTTTGGATAGTAACCAATGGTAACCAAGCACTGGTGCAGAGGTACTCATCGGAGTTAGGAAAATGGGAGGACTAGATTGAACCTGCTGAGATGCTGGCTAAGATTGATCGCATGCCGTCAACTCTCATACGGGACATTTTGTACTGGCCAACAATGAACTCCAGATATATAATTGTCTTCGATAACGTGATAACAAAACTGTGTTATATTGAGTGCCCCCATGAGACACATGATATTTCCGGACGCAATTTTATCATCGGTAAGGGGCATAATGGAGATGTTGCCCTTGCGGTTATAAGAGACTTCAGTCTAAACACGTGGTCTAGTGCAAGATCATCCAGGCAAATGGGAGGCTTGGGTGCCTCATATAAAGGTTGAGTTGGATACTCTCCTTGGCCTTGATAAATCATGGGCATATGGTGGGAAAGATACAGTAAGGTTACTCTACGCATTTGAGGATAGAGAAATGGTGATTACATGGGCGAATGATGGAGTATTCAAATTAGATCTCAGCAACATGAAGTCTAAGAAGTTCAGATCTCGTAAACGTTGGTGTACTTTACATCCCTACATTATGACACCTGGTTAGTGCAGTCATTTATGTGCAACCCTTGCATTTTTGTACACCTATGATTTTGTTGATCATTTTGTTCATTTCCTTCAACGACGTGATTCAGAGTGCTAAATCAAATAAATGAAAAGGAAGTCCTATCAGCAACACATCTGATTTAGACTGCAACATCAAGGAGATGAAAATAACCTCGGATGAACAAACAAGGCTTGTTTGGGCAAGCATGTGTTTTTCCAGGTTGTGTTATTTGGAGCTGTAGTCTGATATTTGTTTGTTTTGGTAGCTGATGGAACTGTGACGACACCTTTTTTGTGCTGCAGTCACAACGGCATGGGCTGGAATATTAGAGCTATCTGTTCGTTTTGGGGGCCTATGTGTATGATAAAACATTGTTTTATATGATGAAATGGTAGTAGTAGTAGCAGTAGTAGAAGTAACAGTAGCAGTAGTAGCAGTAGCAGCAACAGTAGCAGTAGCAGTAGCAGTAACAGTAGTAGTAGTATTGTACTTTTTTCTTTTGTGAGTTTTTTCTAATGGTTTCTCACGTAAGGTTTTTCTAAATAGTGTCTAGATATCCAAATTTAGACAAACTTGAGACATTTTTTTTAGGACGGAGAGAGTATGCCGGTTTATAACAAACCGACCTCTCTTGTACCCCCTATCGAACGGACGCATCTCTTTGATGCATCCATTCCTCTTCTATAAATAGATTGAACATCAATGGAATAAGACACGATTGATTCATTTATCGATCAGACTTTCACAAAACTAAACATGAAACACAAGTAGCTAAACGCCATGCCACGACTGTTGGTTGGCATTCCGGCTGGACAACACGTATAGTACTATGGTAGAAAAGAAAGCATCAAGGAAGCTGTTGGCTAAAACTCGTAGTGAAAATGATTGGCTAAAACCTGGACGCTTGCGGGTTGCCTACACCTGCAGGAGCGCAGCTAGCTCCGGGGAGAGCCGGGGTTCCATCCCTGGAGCCAAGCATCCGGGACGCTCTACCGCGGTCGCCACGAGGGTGAACGGAGCTACCCGCCGCGGCACACACCGCGTGGGCGTGTGGAGCATAATAGGGTCCCGCCGGACAACAACTCATAAACGGAGAGGATAGCAGGTGTTGAATTAGGACAACTACTATGCGAGTCAACTTCAGGAGAGGCCCCTTGTGCTCCGCCAAAAAATAATTTCGGGTCCTCATCTCGATTTCAGGCCTAATATTCTATCGAGGTCGATGGAAGGAGGGTCAAAAATGGATAAAAGAGCACCTGATAGTATTATTGACTGGATGCTGAGGTTCTGTGTGAAATTTCACGCTGGTTTAGGAAACCGTACGGGGACACGTCTTCATCGCCGCAGCCGCGCAAAAACCACCGGGCATCCGCACACGAACGCCGCATGCTCCCCCACCACCACCTCCTTCTCCAAGTCCAAAGTCCAATTCCACTGCTCGCCCAACCCTCATTTCCGCCAATCCAATTCCTACTCCCACCCACCGCGCTTTCCCAATGGTGACGCCGGGCGCCTCCTTCACCGCCGCGCTCGTCGTCGAGGACTTCCCATGGGTGCGTCTGATTCGCTTCCCCCGAATGGCGATGACTTGTCTTTTACTTAACCGCACCGCGCGCATGTGTTTTAAACTGGATTTCACTTCTCGTGGTGGCCACTCAGGTGGAGAGGGAGGACGAGATGGGGATGGCACCGGACAAGTACCGCGAGGTGTTCGACCTCGCGCAGCGCGGCGCCCGCGCCTTCCGGGAGCGCCGCTACGACGAGGTAATCCTCTAGATAAACTTCCCCTTGCCCTCTCTGTTCGCCTGTGGGTCAAAGGGTAGTTTGATGGCGGCCTCGTTAGTAATAATAATTGGTAGAGGATGGGAATTGGGATTGGGGCTGACTGGAGCAAGTGTATGTAACAACGGTGGGTCAGTGTTGTATGTTAATGCATGCGTGCCTTTGGTGCTGAATTGGTCCAAAGTAATTCTTAGTTCCCGTCAATCTGAAATGAGTGTGTGGTGCCAACCAAAATACAATTTTCAGCCCCGCTCTTCCAAATATGGTTGACGTGGCATAGTTAGATTTCTTTTGTAGCAGCTCGATACAGTTAGCGTGGTGCTTCATTTCTGTTTGCGTCAATTGATTTGTTTTTCCTCAGTTTATGATGCTTGCTGATAGTGTCAGAATTTCATTAATTAGGGAATGGTTTATTAGTAACCAACGAGGCTTGTCTCTTTGAGAAATTAGACGTGTGTGGTTTAACATGTTCTAGTCCTGCTATTTTGGACATTCTCCTAGTCATTTAGTTGGTAGGCCACTGTCTTATTCGGCAGTAGTAGCTTTCTGTAACTATGGACTAAAAACTAGTTAAGGTTTCGATTATTGTTGCACCACCTGCATAAATCTTTGAACATTACCTCCTAGTCTTGCTCAAATGTCAAAATAGATATAGGTTTTCTAACTGTATGTACTCCTTGAGATACCTATGGATATAATATTTATTTCAGTTAAGCTGACTTTTTTTTCTGAGGAAGAAAACTTTTATTTGGGGCATTGACACTGCAAAGATCATTAGAGTGGGAAATAACATCAGTGTGCCTCATAAGTGGTTCAGATCCCCGTTTCATCTTTCAGGAATTTTACATTTTATGATCTTTATCTGTTGTATAATTAACTTCTTTATGTATTTTGTTTCTCTTTCTTATGTTTATTCTGAATACTACAGTCCAGGAGAACTAGAATGAATAGAATTTTCTTTGGAGTTGATATTTCATGGTATTACTTACAATTCAAGACAAGTGCATAAAACCTGTTTATTTAAAAGATGGTGGTGGTTTCCTAATTCAGTACCTTATGAAGATAAAATTCTTTACCTTATGAGTTACTACACTATAGCCTATATCAACATCTACATTGAAAGTGCATATCATTTTTTTTTTTGAGAAAACACAAAAGACCTTTGCGTTTCATTTCATTGAAAAGATAGAGTTGGATTACATCGTCCTAGGAGGCCAGCAAAACAAAAACAGAACTCATCAGTGCACATCCCAAGTGGATGGCAGAACTACCCGGAGCCCTTTTGCTCCTGCCCTAGCCCATAGCTTGACCTCTTCTTTGATGTTTGCAGCGAGGTGCGCCATCGAGGGCTGGGCGCCGTTGAAGACGCAGTCATTGCGGTGTTTCCACACCATCCACGGGATCGCGAGGGCTGTAGAAGCTAGTGCATCCTGCAGCTGCTTTGGCGTGCGTCTCTTAGCCTTTTGCCACCACTCCATGAGTGTGCTCTCGTTATCAGGCATTGGGGCGGTCATGTGCAGCCACGCCAGGATCTCGTGCCCGATCTGCCTTGTGAAAGGGCAGGTCATCATCAGGTGCTGGATCGTCTCCGGTTCTTGGTCGCATAGGAGGCATCTTGGGTGGTGGTGTAGTTCTGTGGCAGGCAAGCCTCTCGGCAGTCCAACATCTATCTTGCAGCGCAAGCCACAGGAAGAATTTTACTCTCGGGGGCGCCCAGGACTTCCAGACTAGCCTCTAGGAGTCACTCGTGGTAGATCCGTGGAAGGTTGTGAGGTAGCCCGAGCTAGCCGTGTAAACGCCGTCAGCTGTCCACTTCCACCGCAGCGAGTCCGGCTCATCAGTGAGGACGACGTCCTGAATCCGTCTCTAGATCAGCTCTCTAGATCAGCAGATACTGGCCAATCTCATGCACGGCACGCTGAGGACCCCTTGTATGTCCATAGCCCAGTTATTCTCGTGTAAGGCTTTGGCTACTGTCCTCTGCCTTCTCCGCCTCTTAGGCACATAGTTGTAGAGCATACGGGCGATTTCACATATGGCCCGGCCCTCTAGCCATCTGTCCTCCCAAAATAGGGCTTTTTATCGTTGCCAAACGTCATGGAGGTCGAGGCGAAGAACAGCTGGCGTTCCTCCGACAAGAAGTGTAAGTCCAGGTCGCTCCAACATCTGCTGCCGTCAGTCTTGGCGAACCACATCCATCTTAGCCTTAGGGATAGGCCGGTGCACTCCAGATTGCGGATTCCCAATCCGCCAAGCTCGAGCGGGCGTCAGACCCTCTGCTAGTTTACATGGCAGTGGCCACCGCTCGCCTCAGCGTGGCCCGCCCAGAGGAAGCAACACTCGATCTTCTCGATCTGCCTGAAGATTTTATTGGATGTTGCGATGGCTAACAGTTGATGTATGGGTATAACACTCAGCACCGCCTTGACCATGGCCAACCTCCCGGTCTTGGTCATCAACCACAACATCCACGATGGCAGCCTTCCAGCGATCTTGTCGACCAGCGGCTGCAGATGCGCGGTGGTGGGCTTTCGGATGGTGAGTGGAATGCCCAGGTAGGTGATGAGCAGAGCCACTATGGGGCATCCGAGTGTCTGGATGGTCGGGGTGACCTCATCATTGCAACGCAGCAGTGTCGCAGTGCTCTTAGTGTAGTTCACCTTTAGGCCCGAGGCGTCTCCGAATAGACGCGAGATCTCTTTCACCGCCGCGATGTTGCTTGGCCGTGGGTGGCAGAAAGGCACGATGTCGTCAGCGTACAGCGAGATGGATGGGATCGTGCGCCTCGGGTGCAGCTGCTGCATTACTCCGACGTCTATGGCTTGCCAGATCAATCTCCCCAGCACGTCCACGGCGAGCACAAATAGCTGCGGGGAGAGTGGGTCGCCTTGTCGAAGGCCTCTGTGGTGCCATATGGGTGGTCTAGGCTCGCCGTTCAGGAGGATGCGAGTGCTCGCGGAGGTCAGAAGGATGACCAACCACTTGATGAATCTTTGTCCGAATCCATATTGTCTCAGCACCTCGAAAAGGAAAGGCCAGGCGATCGAGTCGAAGGTTTTCGTCAGGTCCAGCTTGAGAAGCCGCGGGGCTCCCAAATGGTGGAGTAGTTTGGCTGATTGTGTTACCAAGACAAAGTTGCCGTGAAGGCTCCGACTAACGATGAACGCATTTTGGTTGTTGCTGACCAGGCCATTCAGCTTGGGCGCCAGGCGCAGGGAAAGCATTTTGGCAAACAGCTTCGCCACCAGGTGAATCAGGCTGATGGGGCGGTAGTCTCTCAAAGCTCTTGCGTCAGCTTTCTTTGGAAGCAAGGTTAGCAGGGCTTTTGGTTAAGTTTGTTGAAGCCCCTGCCTCTCATCTCGTAAAGCTTCTGGAACACCTCGGCGATGTCGTGCTTAACAATGTTCCAGCACGCTCGTAGGAATTCCGCAGTAAAACTATCGGCCCTAGGCGCCTTGTGCGCCGATAGGCTCTTCACCGTGCTCCAAATATCCTCGATACTGAATGGCGCATCGAGGTCCTCTAGGTCCTGCTGCTCGATCAGTGGCGCGAGGTCAATGGTCTGGGCATGCTCCATGTGCCAAGCAAAGCGTCATAGTGCGAGTACGCGGCCTCGGCCATCAGAGCATGCTCTATGAGCACCTAAGAGTCCGTGTTGATGCTGTATATGCGCTTCCGTTGCTGCCGATATGTGCATTGGCGGTGGTAGAAGGACGTGTTGGCATCGCCGTCCTCGAGGTTAGCAAGACAGGCCCGCTGCCTGGCTATGGTGCGCTCTAAGGATGCGAGGCCCAAGTAGGAGATCTTGAGCTGCTTACGTAGTTAGTTCTCCTCCGGTGTGAGCACTCTGTCCTCTTGGGACTTATCGAAGCGTGAGATCAACTCGCGGGAGGTCGTCATTTTGTGCTTGATGTTACCCATGAAGCGGGTACTCCAGCTAGTCAGCTGACGTGCCGTCGCTCTGAGGCGCATCGATAGTCTAAGGAATGGGTCTGCCTCCTCCACAGAGTTCCAAGCTTCGGCCACGGTCTCATGGAACCCATCCATCCTCAGCCAGAAATCCTCGAAATGGAACCTTCTGTGCATTGCAGGCATTGGGGAGCAGTCAAGGAGTAGTGGACTATGATCAAACACCACCGATGTAAGGCATCTGAGGTTTCTCCCCGTGCATGTCTGCCCAGTCTGTGGTGCAAAGCACGCGATCGAGGTGTACCAGGGTTGGAGGCATTTGCTCTTTAGACCACGTGTACCTATGACAATTCAGGTAAGCTTCTTTGAGGGCGAGGTCGTTGATGAGCCTACAGAATCTGCCCATCATGCGGTGGCTCAAGCTGCCGTTATTCTTGTCTTCCTCTTGGTAGATGAGGTTAAAATCCCCACAAAGCATCCAAGGGCCAAGGCAATCGGTCCAAATATCTCGCAACTCTTGGAGAAATGTGATCTTGTCCTCATCTTCTTGAGGCCCATAAACCACCGAGATCCACCAGAGTGTGCCGGATTCATAAGAGACTTTGGCAGTGATGGCATTGGGGTCAACAATGGGCCCGTAATCTCTACGGCCCTGCTCTTCCACGCAAGCAAACTGCCACCTTGAGTGCCCGTAGTCGGTAGGTAGGTGTAATCGTCGAACTCCGGTTCGAGAGCCTCTAGGACAATGGAAGAACACAACAACTCCACCTTAGTTTCTTGGAAACATACAATGCTGGCACACGTGGTGTCAATCAATGATCTAATGGCTAACCTTCTGGCTCTTGAGTTGAGCCCTCTAACGTTCCAAACTACGATCTTTAGCCCGCGATCCATGGGGAAGAGATCAACGGGGAGGAGGCAACTACTAGGCTAAGTCTCGCCCGTGTCGTCGACAATGGCCGAAGCTGCAACCGGCGTCGGCATGGCTATCTCTCGGTCTACGAGCTTGGCGATGGCGGTTAGCACTGATCGTGGAATTGGCATCGCGAACATGCAGTCGTATGCCTTCATTTCCTCAGCCGTGATCTTCTGGTCGAGCTCTATGAGCCCCAAGGTGCGTAGGATTTGGACCTGGGCCCTGCGCTCAGCTGTTGGCAGGGCACCTCCTGTCTTCGCAGAACTGGCCGAGTGGCCCCGTCTCGGCACGAAGTTCAGAGGTTGGCGTCGTTTTTTCTTCCCCGGCGACAGAAGGCAAGCATCAACGTGCTTCGTCGCTGCCTTCAGGAAATCGCCCAGTGTCCATGTGGCAGTTCTTGGGCTAGCACGGGCGCTGTCGTGGCGGTAGATTCTCGGCGGCGTAGTAGCGAACCTGCCAAGAGCTTTGCACAGGCGAGCGTTGGCGTCGGTTGTTGCCAGGCGGTGTCGAAGTTTCCCCGATCACTGGTGTCGCCTGCTCCTGGCCCATCATAGGTGCAGATTGGGCCGTGGGCCGCTGCTAGGGCACAACTGGTTCCTGGGCCGCGGATGCGCTTCCTGACCGGTTGGCGGATGTGGTCACCGCTAGCTGCTGCTGCACTGTAGAGTCCAACAGCAGGCTAGTGGTCTCGTGAGCGAAAGCTTCTTTTTGCCCCGACATAGGATCGCCGTTGGGGACTAGGCTGCCAGGCTACGAGCCCGGGACCACCGTGCCAACTGCCGAAGTTTCGCAGTTCGGGAGGGGAGGGCTGTCCGTGCCAGGGTAGGACTCTGATCCTGTGTCGGCATGTGCGCTCAAATTCGAATATGAGGAAGACTCGGTCGTGTCTTGCGCGGTTGGCACGGTCTCCCGCCCAGAAGAGGACGAGGAAGGATGTGTCATGGCCATTGATGGACTGCCAGCTGCGTATCCGGAGGGATCGTGTCTCCTTGGATAGGGGGCCACCAGGGTGGTGGGCGCCTCCACGACCCCGTGACGATCTCGTTGGCAGGCTGTCGGTTCTTTCACACCCAAACGCGCTGTCCCTGGCCACGGGACCAGTGGGCCCCTCCCTGGAACAGCCATGCCCACCCCTCTATCCTGGGCGGCGCTGGAGGCAAGGGGAGGCCTTGGCGGCGGCGGCGCCAGCCGGCGGGCATCCTACCAATGCGCATCCACAGCCAAGCCATCGACCTGGTGACCCCGAACATCCAGCGCGCACGCGAGTGTGTCAATGCCCATGTCGTCCTCACAGGCAGACTGGGGTGCGGGTGCACCGTTCCGCCGCCGCTTGCGGTTTCTCCGTCGTGGACCGCGCCGAGGCCGCGGCTCTGCTGGGTCTCCGCCGTCCAAGCCTCCACCTCCATCTTCCCTGTTCTCGTCCAAGTGGCTGGCCGGGTGTGGGTTGTCATCGATCGGGACGTTGCTCGTCATCCTGATGGAGATGGGGTAAGTCAGCGTGCGCACCGACAACGCCTGGGACTAAGAGCGCGCCGGGACAAGCTCGACCACCTCCAGGATGGCCTCGACGCGAATGGCAACCGTGCTCGGCATGCGCGCCATTAGGAGGAACGTGGCCATGTCCGTGCGGGAGCATGTGCCCGGGTGCAGGCGTTCCACCCAGCAGCTGCCGCGCTGCAGAGCTTCCACCGTCGACAGGTTCCACGAGTTCGCCGGATGCCGCGGAGCTCGAGCTCCACACGAAAGTCCAACTTGCCCACAATGGCATGTGCCAGCTTGCACCAGGGTCGGAGCGAGAGGGTGAAGCCAGTGCGCTCGTTGCCGATGAGGTGGTCACCGAAAATTCGGTCCTTGATGTGCTGCGTGCCGCAGATGATCAGGAAGTCCTCGGGTGGTGGAGGTGGATGGAGAAGTCGCCAGCCTGTAGGTTGAACTCCTGGTAGAGCAGGTTTGCCACGGTGTCAGGAGCAACCGCCGACCTAGTTCTGGTGTCGGTGGCGACCATCGCGCGACGCAGCATGTTCTCGGCCTCTTCCATCTCCGCGCAACGCGGCATGATGACACGGATCGGGCCCAAGGGGTCAACAATCGGCGTCGCCGTCGCTGCCGGCGGGCGCTGCGGCGGGGCAGGAGATGCGATCGGTGGAGCTCGTGTCGTGGTCAAGGTGAGCTGGGGCGAAGGAGGCGACGGTGGCGAAGGAGGCGACGCACCGACAACGCCTGGGACTAAGAGCGCGCCGGGACAAGCTCGACCACCTCCAGGATGGCCTCGACGCAAATGGCAACCGTGCTCGGCGTGCGCGCCATTAGGAGGAACGTGGCCATGTCCGTGCGGGAGCATGTGCTCGGGTGCAGGCGATCCACCCAGCAGCTGCCGCGCTGCAGAGCTTCCACCGTCGACAGGTTCCACGAGTTTGCTGGATGCCGCGGATGTCGGTGTAGCTGCGGCCGCGACCGGCGCGCCCGTCCTTGCGGAGGGGGGCCGGCCTCTGCATGCGACGCCGCCAGGAGCTGCGGAGTTGCGTGGCGCTCGGGCGGCATACGGGCACGGGTGCTGACATGGGTATGCCCTACGGGCTACGAAGCACCGATACGGCGAGATGGATACGACGATACGGGATACGACAATTTCAGAAATCAGCAATACGGCGATACGCAAGTACATATATAAAAATAATAATATGCCATGTAAAAAAGATAGAATAATGCGTGAGATGAGATGAAAATACTGCCCCATTTGTAGCCTTTCCAAGTCCTCACTGACCAATTGATCCTGCAGATGCCAGGCCGGTATCTAATTCTCTGACCAGCCCCAGCAATCAAAGCATCAGCGTACATCGTGCAACCTAGCAAGCAGCAGCAAGCACGCACGGATAGCACAGCAGCCCGAACGTCCAGGCGTCTAGCAGATCAGCAAGCAAGCAGCCAAGCATGCAGCGGCAGCGCAGAAAGCAAGACGGGAGCAAAGCAGGGCGAAAGCAGTTACTTTGCTGCTGGCAATGGGCGGCGGCGGAGGGGTGAATCGAGGTGGAACCGACTGGAAACTGGGTGGTGGCGGCGCGATTCCGAGCGTCGGCCGCGCGATTCCGGCCGGTGGCTGTGCGAATCCGGTAAGCGGAGCCGCGATTCTAGGCGTCCGAGCATGCGACTCCAGGCGGCGGCGGCTGCGCCTTCAATCCACTTTCGTGCCAATAGAACAAAGAGGGAGAGAGAGACAGCGCTGGGGGTTAGGGCTAGTACTACGCGTCGGCTCGAATGAGCTCTTCCGAGTGAGCTCTTCCTGTGTCCCCGCCGTATTGCCGCCGTCCCGGCCGCGTATCGTATTTTTTTTCTTTTTAAATCGAAAAACAGGACACGCCGGGGATACGCGTATCGGAGCCGTATCGGCCGTATCGCCGTATCGGAGGCGTACCGTACGCGGACACGGCGCAGTTTGACGTATCAGTGCTTCGGAGCCTACGGGTACTCGAGATTAGCATATACGGTCCGGCCCAAGGGAAGCCCACGGTGAGAATGGGGCCCAGGATCGGGTGGCCCAAATCCAAGGAGATGTGAATCCTTGGAGGACACGACAAGGTGTAGATAGAAAACTTAAAAGGGGGAAAACTCTAATCTGTAATCGACTCGGCATGCTATCCCGAGACCTGGCCTCCCATATAAAGGCCAAGAGGGAGTAGCGAGAAGAATCATGATGACCCTAGTTCATACACCGCCAGATTGCATCTGCGCACCCCTGTAAACATTCGGTTCCCCCATTAATCAAGAGCAGACAAGCAGGAGTAGGGTTCCTTCCGAGGACCTGAACCTAGGTAAACCCTCGTGTCCCCGATGTGCTTGTTTGCTAGCTGATCGATGCCTCCAGCGCTCCCCACTTCTTTAAACCCAATTCCATCAACCATGGGCATTGATGTGTTAACCCCTCGTCAATTGGTGCCGTCTGTGGGAAATGGGAGCGTTGATGTTGAGGCTACGTCGGCCCCATCACCCGCGATCTGCAACTCCGTTGCAGCAGAGAATCGTCTCCTCTTTGGCACCTTCGACCTCATCGTCCACTTGCCGGCAACCCGCCCGGCCTTCGAGTCCGTGGGAGACAGAACCAGCATGACGATCGGGAGCTTGCGCTTTCAGGTCGACAAGATCGGCATGCTTCGCTTCCCATCACCGATTGGCACCTTGAGCGAGCTCAACGCTTCGGCATCAGCTTACGACACGGATAGCAACAACAGTCGCAACTCCGATCTGTGCGATCTGTCGTCGGAGGACGACATCTACGGCTTCGGATCGGAAAGTTGCGGGAGCAGTAGCTTCCCCAACCGCTACATGTGCGCCGTCATCACCAGTGAAGGTGGAGATCGACAAGAGGCCACCAAGGCCCTCGACTTCTCGTTCATGTTGATCGACTCTTGGGGTCACATGATCCCCAAAACGCCGCAAGCCGCGGTAATCGCAGCTACTATGTACCTGCTAACTAATCAACCTAAGGCTGGAGATCCACGATCTGCTGTACACCAATCCGCCATCGTTGGGCTCGGATTGGTAGAAGCCACACTGGCCAAGGACCCGACGCTGGAGCCGAAGGAAAAGGCGACATTCGCATGGCATCGCTCGTCATCCTCTAGCGAGGAGGAACATGCCCTGTCGCGGCGACGCCGCAGCCCGCGGCGAAGAAGCCGTAACTACGACGTGCGTGAGGAAATCACGCAGCGCAAAGTCGACAAGATGCGCGCCAAGCGTGCCTATTCAACCGAGTCGGAGGACGAAGAAACAGAGCTCTGCGGCGCTAGGTGCTTTAGTAGAGCCATACGGCAAACTCGGATGCCAAAAGGCTTCAAGCTTCCTTTGGATAACCCAAAGTTCGACGGCCTCCAAGAGCCGAAGATCTGGCTGGATGACCATATCTCCTCAGTCAAGTTGCATGGCGGAAGCAAGGACACAGCCATGCAGTGCCTCCAGCTATAGCTAAAAGGCGCCGCCCGAGTCTCGCTCAACAATCTTCCTCGCGGTTCAATTCGCACCTGGGAGGAGCTAGTATACAGCTTCGTCCGCAACTTTAAGGGCACCTACAAGCGGCCCGCATCAATCGAAGAGCTTCGCGCATGCTGCCAAAAGCCTAGCGAATCCCTCCGCTCCTACATCCAACGGTGGTGTATCATCAAGAACTCAGCAGAGGACATCTCCAAAGAGCGCGCAATCGACGCATTTAACGGCGGCGTACGCCGTCGCGAGCTCAGGGAGGAGTTGGGCCACACCAAGCCCAAAACCATCGACCATCTGATGGATATCGCGAATCGGTGGGCGGATGGTGAAGACTCGATCAACAACAACAGCGCCCGCTCAGACGATGAGGATGACATCGGCCGCAGGCGTGACTGCCGAGGGAAGCGCCGAATACGCGGCTACGAGGACCGCGAAGAGGTCGACATAGTCGCAGCCGGCTACACCGACAAGTGCGATGACGGAAACCGCAACAACGGATACTGCAATAGCAGCTACCGTGACAGCGGCAAAACAATGCAAGTGTGGCAACGTCGCACTCGCGATGACGTACGCAGCTCTTCCAGCACCATGGAACGGCTGTCGGAACCTTGCAACATCCATCTCTATATCGACAAACATGATGGCAAGAAGAAGTCTAGCCACCTGCTCAAAGACTGCCGCGAGTTCCAGAAATTCCAAGAGGAATACACCCAATTGCATCGCGACGCAACAAATCAGGGGTACGGAGTCGCACCAGGTGCCATAGCATACGACGCACCACCACCACCACCTGGACCACCCGCGCAGCCTGCAGCTGCGCCGGTGCCGAACAATGGGGGAGAGCAATACCCACGCGCGATCGGGAACATGGGTATGATCCAGAAAGGACGCCCCTCCAACAGGACCCAGAAGACAATCACTCGCCAAATTAACTTGGCGGTAACCGCTCCACCTGCAACCCCTGAGTACCTCAGTGGGTTTGAGTCCTGCATCACCTTTGACAGGACCGATCATCTGCGTCAGGTCCCTCGCCCAGGCCGTTCTGCCCTGGTGCTCGAGGCACAGATCTGCGGCTTCGAGATGCGCAAAGTCTTCATGGATGGCGACAATGGTATCAACCTCATGTTCGCCAGTACCTTGCGCGCCATGCGAATTCCCATCTCGAGCCTGGAAGCATCCGAGATGACCTTCCACAGCATCATACAAGGGAAGGGAGTATACCCCCGGGAAAAATCTAGTTGGATGTGATCTTTGGCACACATGAAAACTTCCAACGTGAGCGCCTCGAGTTCGAGGTGGTCGACTGGCCTTCTCAGTACCACGCCATCCTCAGACGCGTGGCATCTGCAAGGCTCCTGGCAGTGCCCCACTATGCATACCTCCTGATGAAGATGCTAGGGCCGAATGGCATCATCACCGTCCACGGGAGCTTCACCAGATCTGACAACTGCAATGGAGAATTCAACATAATCTCCCAGTCCTTCGGCATGCAAGAGGAACTGGCAAGGCTTAAGGAGTCGACGGACAATAGTCTTCCTCCTGTGAGCAAGTAGAACACACCAGATCAGTCCTTTGACTCCATGGTGAACACCAAGGTGGTTCAGGTCCACCCGACGGATCCGACCAAGACGGCCCTCATCGCCCACAACCTGAGTTCCACATAGAAACTCGCGCTCGTCGAATATGCGAACGGTCCATCAAGATGAAGCCTACCAAAGGTCAACTAGAAGCAGCAACAGACTCGGGGGCTGCGCCACCCGAAGAAGTCGAAGAACCGACCGAAGTAGAGCAAAGCTCTACACCCGAAGGCCCCTTGGAGGTCATGCTCATCGAGCCATCCTGGACTCAGTCGTACATTACGTACCTGCTCACCAAGAAACTGCCGGATGACCCAACGGACGCACGACACATTGCTCGGCGCTCCAAGGCTTTCATCATCATCAATGGTGAGTTGTACAAGCGAAGCATCATAGGTGTCCTCTAGCGATGCGTCACCAACGGTGATGGCGAGGGCATCCTCCTCGAAATCCATGAAGGCACATGCGGACATCATGTCGGCAGTCGCGCGCTCGTCGCCAAAGCTCTATGAGCTGCCTTCTACTGGCCAACTGCGATGCGCGACGCTAAAAGCATCGTCGAGAGGTGCAACGCCTGTCAGAGATTCGCAGATAAGCCGCATGCACCAGGCGCGAAACTCAGGCCAATAGCCGTAGCTTTGCTCTTTGGATAGTGGGGACTCGATATGGTTGGCAAGCTGCAGAAGTTATCGCCCGGAGGATACGTCTTCCTCCTCGTCGAAGTCGACAAATTCACTAAGTGGATTGAGGCCATGCCCATTACCAACCAAACTTGCGCCACTGCTGTCAAGTTCTTCGAGTCCATTGTCTTCAGATTCAGGGTGCCACACATCATCATCACTGACAATGGGACAAACTTCACCTCGAACGAGTTTTAGGATTTCTACGAAAACCTGGGCATCAACATCAGCTACGCCTCTGTGGCACCCCCCCAGACTAACGGTCAAGTCGAAAAGGCCAACGGCCTAGTCTACAACTGCATCAAGAAGCGCCTCCTTCGACCTCTCGAGTGAGCGGCTAGAGCATGGGCAGACGAGCTGCCCTCCGTACTATGGAGCCTTTCAACAACCCCAATCAGCACCACGGGCTACACACCTTTCTTCATGGTGCATGGTGCTGAGGTGGTACTACCAGCCGAAGTACGCTACAAGGCCCCACGGGTCGTCACTTACATCGAAGCTGAATCTACGGCTGCACTCGAAGAATCCGTTGATTTGCTCGACAAGACGCGCGAAATTTCTGTGGAACGATCAACGGTATACTAGCAGAGCCTCTGCAACTATCACAGCCGACGGCTACGCGCAAGGTCTTCGTCGACGGCGACCTCGTCCTGCGACAGAATCAGAAAGGGCACCTCAAACTTGAATCTCCATGGGAAGGACCCTACGTGGTCACCGAAGTGATCCCAAGTGACACCTATCGCCTCAAAGACCTAGAAACTAGAGTTACATACTCCAACCTGTGGAACGTCGGGTCGGGCAGCTGCGACATTTCTACCCTTAGATATTTTTACCTTTACAATAAGGCTGCTCAACCAGGCTACTTAGCCAAACAATGTACCGCCTGCTATTTTCCAATAAATAAAGTTAAGTTCCTTAACTATGAGTCTTATTATGTTTTTCTTTCTATGCATTTCGCACTCAGCGGCTGCGCTTACCGGACGACCCCGTCATACATACAACTTACCATCGCGATGGCTCGAGTAGCTGATTATGCTTACAATCGAACCTTTGAAAACTCCATACCTGTTGTAGCCCAACTAACAGGTTGGCAAGGTGCTGAGATCTAGAAGCATCAGGCTAACGAAAAGGCATCGTATAATCACACCCAAACATATACAAAGCTAACAAGTTCACAAAAAATTAAAAGGGTCACAAACGCCCAATCGAAACTATACGAGCTTTACAACACTTATATGTCCTGTGTAGGCTAAAAACTACACTATTGTCGTTGAAGGAGGACGTTGGTTCGCTCATCGAATAAATGAACGATATCCTCCGCAGGCTGAGCAACCGCCCGACAATGCGGCTGCATATTCCAAGCCATGCCATCCGGAGGTGCCGGAGGACCTTGCGCAATGGCCGCCAAGTCTACATCAGGTCGCTGCATTCGAACGAGGGCCAACACTGATGGATAAGTCTCTGTCCTATGGTCTTTGTGGGACAGCACACATGGTCCTTGTGTCAAGGACTGGCAGTTAGAGATAGAGCATCAAGGACTGGTTGTTAGATAGAGCATCCTTGACTGCTGCTTTAGACTAGCATCTTAGACTAGCATCTAGCATATCCTTGGCTGGTTAGCAGCCTATAAATATGTATCCCCAACCCCTCAGGTTGGCATGGCATTTGTGTGAGTTTGTGTGAGAAATAAAACCAGAAAATTGCCCCAACTCCTAGTGTCATCCTCTCCCTCAATGAGAGTTAGAATTCAGCGACTAACAAGTGGTATCAGAGCCAAGTTAGTTTGTAGCCTGAGCATCTCCTGTTCATCTCCTTCCCCGGCAGTAGCAGCAGCTCCGGCTGCCTCTGCTCACTCCTCTCCCTCTGCGCAGATGAGCAGCAGCTCGTCGGTAGCAACCCCTCTCCACCCAGCAGCTCCCCAGCGGCGAGCCATGTCCACAAGCCACTCTCAGCACTCGGTAACCTCGAGCACGCGGCGTCGGCAGGAGGCCGAGCTCGCCGCGGTAGAGGAGCGCGAGCGGGTGGTGGCAGCAACCGCTGCGTCGGCAGCAAGGGCGTCGAGGCTGGCAGCAGCCAAAGCGGAGGTGGAAGCAGCATCAGCGGAGGATGCAGCACGTAAGGCAGCGACGGAGGTCCAGGCTCTGCGCGGCAGCATCAGCGGCTCCGTTTCAGGCGACGGCAGCGTCGATGGAAACCACGACGCAGCCGGCGAGCGGACGGCGCGGTGGGCAGCCGAGCACGCCCAAGCGCACGGCGGTGGCGCTCCCGGAGGAGGCGCGCATGGCGGTGGCGCTCCCGGAGGAGGCGCGCACGGCGACGGCGCTCCCGGAGGAGGCGCGCGCGGCGACGGCGGCCGAAATGACCAAGACCGCGGCCTCCATGAGGTCCGGACTGTGGTCAGGGACGTTGGTCCCGGTGTAGGGTGGCTTACCCTCACCAAAACCAACTACGTCGAGTGGGCCGCGGTCATGAAGGTCCGGCTCCAAGTGCGGCACATGTGGGAGGCAGTCCAGGATGCCAGCGTCGACCACCATGAAGATCGACGGGCGCTGGACGCCCTCCTCGCTGCAGTCCCGCCCGAGATGCAGTTCTTGCTTTCCAACAAGCGGACTGCCAAGGAGGCTTGGGACGCCATCGCTGCGGCACGCATAGGCAGCGACCGTGCCTGCAAGTCCACGCAGCAAGTACTTCGCAAGGAGTGGGAGAACCTGGCCTTCAAGCCAGGTGAGGACGTTGATGACTTTGCTCTCCGTCTCAACACTCTGTTGCAAAAGATGGTGCAGTTCGGCGAGGACACCTACAACGAGGAGAAAACTGTCGAGAAGCTTTTTCGCTGTGTTCCTGAGAAGTACAGGCAGATGGCTCGCTCGATCAAGTCTCTGCTGGACCTCTCCACGATGGCGATCGAGGAGGTGATAGGTCGCCTCAAGGTCGTCGACTTTGACGAGCCACAACCTCAGTCAGGGTCCATCACCACTGGCGGGAAGCTACTTCTCACTCGGGAGCAGTGGGATGCCTGCCAAGGTGATAGGAAGAAGGGGGAGCCTTCTTCCACGACAGGCGGCCGCAAGCGCGGCAAGGCGCGCAAAGACGCCTAGGGCGGCGCCGCCGGCAAGCAGAAGCCGGCACGAGACGACAGCTGCCGCAACTGCGGCCAGCTTGGCCATTGGACCAAGGACTGTCGACAGCCACGACGCGGCCAGGCCAACTTCGCACGGGCGGAGGAGGAGCCAGCTCTGTTCATGGCACATGCAAGCATCGAACTAACTCCATCGGCACCAGCCCGCGGGGTACCACATCGGCGACGCGATGGACCTCCGAGAGGGGGCCGATGAGGGTAGCTGCGGGCGCACGGCGTGGGGCGGGGTTCGTGGCGACGACCAGGGGCTGCCGGGGCGGGGACGGCTGCTGCGGAGCATGGGCCGGAGGAGGCGGCAGTGGGGTGCTTGCGACGTCTCTGTAGCTGCGCGAGTCGAGGCTGGACTCGCCGCCGGAGGCCAGCCAGTGGTCCTGCCGCCGGTCGGAGCTGCGGCTCCCGTCGGAAGACATGGTGTCGGGGGCGGAGGGGGGGAGGGGAGGGCTGGGGGTGGAGCTTGGGGGCTAGGAGGGCTACCGACGAAGAGTTCGGCGGCGGCGGCTAGGCTACTGCGGGGGGAGCTGGGGGCGGGTACGAGGGTTGCCTCTAGAATCGTGCAGCCTCATCTCACCTCCTCTCAATCACCTCTATTTTATATCATCACCTTGGTGAATTTATGTAAATATTTTAATTGTGAATTTCTAGGAATTCATTTTTATTTTTTATTTTTGTCTCTTTATGTGATCGTTTCATGTAATTCTTTTGCAGAGAGAGCCTTTGCTTTCCTGTTCTGCAGATGTGTAGCAGTGGCATCCATTGGTTTTTGTCATTATATTTTTGACTTTTGCTGAGACATTCACTTGTACAAATTTGATTCCCGTGCCTTTTGATTTCATTGTAATACTTGATACTTGATACGATTCTGTTTTCAGGCAATTTCATTCTATTCTAAAGCTCAAAATTTGAGATCAGGAGATCCTGTTATCCTTAGCAATCGATGTTCTGCTTTCTGTTTGTAAGTTCTTTGATAGGGTTTCTGTGTCAGATAACTCTTTATATTACTTCCATCCATTCACAGCTTAGGTAATTAATCATGGTGCTGAACAGAAATCTCTGTTGAAATATTCGATTTGTATTCATGCACATATCATGGATACTTTTATGTTATTAGGATAAGTCAAGTGTTGAGGGAAAGATCCGCAGCTGACTCAGAGTATCAGCCACTGAATGGTCTTGATCCCACAACACATGCAGAGGTATGAGTAATCTGAAAGGATTTTCACAACTGATGTAAAACTCTAATGAATGTATGGAAGCATTAGTTCTTATTATTTTGCAAGTAAAATGTTTTTGCAGTTAGCTCTGAAGGATGCAGAGAAGGTAGTAGCTATCCACAGTAATTCCCCTAAAGCATATCTTCTCAGGGCATACGCGCTTATTCTGGTAACACTCTGAAGCTTCACTTTTGTTTGGCATATCTTAGCTTCAATACTATTTTATGGGGCCAACGCTTTTATGTTTACTCCTGGATAAGATAATTTAATTTAACTATATTTTTTTACTAGCTAGGATTGATTATTGAGATTTGCAAGAGAACTTTGCTTGACGTTTTGGTCATTGGCCTCACACCGTCTAATACTAATTTAATTTTTTTGCATGGAATATACCTCTAGTTTTGTGGTCTTACGGTTTCTCACAAGTACTTTAAAATTATGTACTTCCCACCTTTTCATTTTCTTTCACATGAACTGAGTTAAGATCTGTCCACCTGATCCTAAATCTAATGTGGTAATTCTAATCAAAATTTGCAAGTACATCTGTACATGTAGCAATCTGCTAAGTTTCATAGTGCTGGTGGGAATTTGGAAGCAGGCAAAACAGAGTACATACAATCGGTGCAATTTTCTCCTACCTATTTGCTATTACAATGTTATTTGTTCTGCAAATTTGTGTTTGTGATTATGCTTATAATGTTTTTTGGTATACTATCAAACCTATACTTAATTTCTATTTTCTTCCAAAAAAAAATGGGCCCACTACTCTTATGAGCAATATGCTTCTGTACGATCATATGCCTTTATCCCTTTATAATGCACATGCCACCTTTAAGAGAACAATATGCTTCTGTAACATCTTCCAGGTCCTCCCTTATTTATACATTCTGAATAATACCTGTCGTACGCAGCTGGAGAGATATCATGAGGCACGGGAGTCCCTTCTTGCTGGTCTTCAAGTCGATCCCCTCAGGTACGACTGTTGATTCATGAGGATATTCATATTCACTGCATAGCTAGCAGATATCTGAAGTCGAGAGTTATCCTCTGGCACGTTGTGTAATACTCTTTTGCTACATGTATAGCCATATCCTGCAGGCCTGTCTCAGTGACCTGGATAGAAATACAAATGCTACAGCTGGAGCAAGACGGCCAAGGTTAGATAGGACTGATGATTTTGAGTGCACATTGTGTTTCAAGCTATTGTTTGAACCAGTCACCACTCCATGTGGGCACTCGTTTTGTCGCTCTTGTTTACATCAATCAATGGATCATGGTGAGCTCAGCAAACATCCATATACTTGATTTCCTGCTTTTGTTTAGTTTGAGCTTTGCATCATGTTCTACTTTCTGTAGGCAATAAGTGCCCCATGTGTCGGACAGTTCTATTCATTGGTCCAAGAACTTATCCTATAAGGTATTGTAGGCATCCAATTTGGTCTTTGTGAACTTAGATTTATTCATTTGAATTAAAGTTTCATTTTCTTGTAGGCATTTTGGTGTTAATTTCTCTAATGTCAGTTATGTTTAATGCCTCAGTGTAACATTGAGCAACGTAATTCAGCGAAACTTCCCTGAAGAATATGCTGAGAGGAGATCAGAGCATGAGATTACAACATATGCAGGCGTTGATTTGATGCCTCTCTTTGTTATGGATGTTGTATTACCCTGCCAAAAGATGGCATTGAACATATTTGAACCTCGCTACAGGCTGATGGTACAAACAACTATCACAAATTTAGATTTTGTTTGTCACATGCATTTGTTGACAGCTATGTGCCTTCTGATTTATTTGAAGTATTCCAGTGTATAATTGCAAGTTTACCTGTATATTGCGAGTGTAGTAAGTTCAGCATACTTTCTGCGAAAGCTTGCTTACAAACCATAGGGCTGAATAACCAGAACATGATATTTTCCCTAAATCCTACTTGTAGACTTTCAGTGAAAATAAAAGATTACTAATTTGATCTTTGTATCTATCACCTTTTGTAATCAGATTGTCAACAAGTGTATTACCATGTGGGTATTTATTTGTTTGCATACCTGGCTTGTATTATCCATCCATTTTCATCAAGATGTAACTGGCTTAGCTTACTTGTATCTTTTTAGAACGTTGGTAGGGATGTGTTTTCTCAATATATTGACAATCCCGTTTTTCCCCATTTGAAACAGGTAAGGAGGGTAATGGAAGGGAATCATCGAATGGGAATGGTCAGTATCTAATCTAAGATAATCTCTTCGCCTAAAGGTTTCATCCATTGACTTATATATTAATGTAGGTTGCCATTGATTCTGCAACGGGTACTGTAGCTGACTGTGGATGTGAGGTGGAAATTCTAGAGTGAGTGTAGTTCTCCTTATTTATTTAAAACTCTGCCAATACTTTTAATCTTATCTGTCTTCATAAACGTGTAGGTGCGAGCCACTTCCAGATGGTCGTTTTTATCTAGAGGTAAAACCCATGCTATGTTTGCTAGATTTATATTCATTTTGTGTGCATGCCTTTTTGCCCAAGGTTCGTTTTTTGGGACTCTCTATGATTGTGTGCTCAATTACTATACAACCTTAAGTTTTCTGCTGTAAATATATATTATCGACTGGCTAAGAAGAATCTATGGTAGTACGTGTCTACTGCAAAAACGTATTACCGAAACGCCTTATATTTAGGAACGGAGGTAGTGCAGCCGTGGCTGTTTTTCAGAGCTTCGTGGTTCAGGCGAAGCCGGTTTTTTTTTTCGCGGGACGGGAGGGGTACGACGTACCACCATCTTGTCCACTTTAGTTTTAGTAAGTACTCCCTCTGATCCAAATTAATTGACTTGGATTTGTCTAGATTCAGATATATCTTGCACTAGAACATGTCTAGATACATCTGAATCTAGACAAATTCGAGTCAATTAATTTGAATCGGAGGGAGTAGTAAAGATTTTTATTTGATAATTGTACATTTAACCCAATACTGCCAAACCGAAAGTTTCGTCTCCAAGGATGATGCCACATTTGAATGATTTTGAACATTTTTTTCGCGAAAACGCAAAAAGCTTTGCGTTTCGATTCATTGATAGAAAAAGGAGTTTGATTTACAAGCCTAAGAAAAGGCCGAAACACCCATATATACAACACGCCCAACACTCAAAACAAGACTACGGCTAACGTTGCAATCCGTCGAGTGCTTCTCCAGGACGTCATAGAGCGAGCTCCTCCGCCAAACAGAACCCTTGCCGATGAAAGTCACACTGCTTGCGCATCGTCGATATCGCTAGGAGCATGCCATTCGCAGCCAAGATGGGTCCCACCTGGATCCCGCGAGCCATCCAGGCTCAGCCCAGATCCGGGGTACGCCGCCGGCGCAATGGCTACCTCCCTGCAACCTCAACAGACTTACTAGCATGCAGTCTTCGCCGACCCGCCATCAACCACAGAGGCCAGCCCACCACTGGTCACCTGGAGGCTTGCTTGCACCGTCCGAGGAGGATTCCGTCGCGCAAGCCATCCGCAATACCACTCGAGAGGCCGACACTCCAACTGCACTAAGACGCCGCATGAGGCCAACACCGAAGACCATGACGATGAGCAGCGACTCGTACTAGGGAATCAGGTTTCCAAGACGACGCCACCATGGAGGGTACGACGTCGAAGACGCCGCCGTCGCCCAATTTGGCAAGCCAAATCTGGGGTTTTCACCCGGAACCTGACACCCTAGGCGAGGGAGGTGCCGGAGCTCCTCGATGACGCCTCAACCGGACGTGACACCCATAGGCGTCGCCGTCACCGGCCCAAAGACAGGGCCTTCGCCCGAGGCTTGGTACCTCGCTCTCGTGACCGAGCACCCTGTTCCTCACATGGAGCCCCCGCGCTAGCCCTAGGAGGAGTCACTGGCAATTTTGCGCATAGCCACCTCAGAGAAGCATCGCCAGCCACCCAACACCGCCACCCCCGCCGCCGGCGTCAGAGAACACCTTGAGCCGCCACGCCAAGAAGGCGTTGGGCTCCACTCGACCCGGCCAGAGCAGCAACATCCCTGTGCTCGGGGCCGGGGAGGATGGCCAAGGGGAAGTGGGGGGCGCACCCGGTTGCCGGCGCCATCGCCATTGCCAGCAACATCGCCCAGGCGACCCAACCTGCGCGGAGCAGAGCTCACGCACACACCCAGCACAGCGGCCAGCAGGCAAGCAGGTTGGGACCCGCACAACCCAGGTCGAACCCGAATGGGCCTAGATCTGGGTCAACCGGCCCGCACCACCCGCTGCCGCCTCGCTGCCTCCATCACGGCCGCCGTCAGGGACCACCGTCCTGGCCTCCACCAGTCGGCCAGCTGCCCGAGGGGGGCGCCGCCAGACCAGTTCCGGCCGCCGCCGATTGCCGGAGGAAGGGGAAGGGAGCCATGCCGGCCCCCCGCGTCGAGGCCTGACCGTGGAATCCTCGCCGCAGACCACCTCCCACACCGCCAGCCACAGCGTAGGCGGCGGCCCGCAGGGCCCAGATCGGGCCCTCACGGGAGCCCACTGCCAGCGCCGGGGCGGCCTTGGCGACGCGCCCCACTCCGCGCCCGGCCAGCGCGCCGACTAGATCTCCGGCCGCCACGAACCAGGGCGCCTCCTCGGAGCAGATCGCCGACCCGCACCACCTGAGCCGCCGTCGACGCCATGGAGGAGGGCACCGCAAGAGGCCCCGCCGCCACCGTCCCTGGGGCCTGCGGGGGCTTCGCCGGCCGACCCCTCTGGTGGCGGCAGCGCGAGGGAGGAACTGGAGGCGGGCTAGGCTCGTCGGCGGGGAGGAGTCCCCCGTGCCGCCAGCGAGGGTGACGCGGGGGTCGGGGGAGCCTTTCGATAATTAACTGCAAGTGGATAAGTGGTGGACTATTTGCAAGGGTTCAATGATTTTGAACTTGGACAATTGCGAGGTTAGGCTGGTGGAGTCGCGTGTAAAAACTCAACATTCTTGCTTGTATTTTGATTTACTGGCACCAGTTTCAATATATCCAGTGATTACTTTGACTAGTACTAACCAAAATAAGGCTATCATGCTAAGGTTTCACATGTAGAGCCTTAGAGGAAGATATTGTATATGCAACCAGGAACTGGCAATACCACCAGAACAAAAGCTGACATATCACCCAGCTGAGCCAGCAAAGTATGTCACATATCTGAGTTGCCAGTGCCTTCAGCAACCCAACACCTTGGCTCGTGGCATTGCCAGAGGTTGCTGGTCCATTACTACAATATGCTTACAGACATGGGTTGGATTTTTTTTGACCGTTTACTGCACAGCTTGAAATTTAATTAATTATGAAATAAACATATGTACAAAGTACAAACAGAAAATTTACAAACAACTAAGGCAGACTATCTAACCAGAACTTTTTTTTTTGCAAAATTATCTAACGATAACTTAACACTGTTTTCCATCTTCTTTGGGAAACGATCTAAATTGCACGGGTGTCCGTATCCGGCCAATACGGACATGGAAATTCGGCCTTCTCAAAATGCGCCGATACGGATACGTTTTTAATATAATTTTTTAAATAGGAAAATAAATACATGGAGCTGTTTGATTTCATGTGAGTTTCAGCAAATGGGCTTGCACTCTAGAGTAGCTAGAAGTGGCTACATGATCACAGTAATTACACCGCAAATTTGAGTCAACTAATATGGGTCGGAGGGAGTACTTGAAATGCCAGGTGGTGATACCAAATGGATGCCTGATGGAGTAGATCCTGCCCCATGTTCATGTTTAAGTATAGTTGAACCTGGAAATGATCAGAAGTGTTGAATTATGAGTAGACTGTTCATCTTTCTGTAACCTAGTCACGCTTTCGTGTGAACCACTTGGTGCATCAAACTCAAAAGTATTCATTAGCTTGCCATGTAAGATGTGGAAAATGTGATGAATTTGCTAAAACTGTTGGTTTGATTGTTGAGCCTTATGGAGAACTGCATATATATAGAGGTAAAAACTAGGAGGGCAAGTAGTCTAAAGACTTGGAGCACAAGATGTTTCATTTCTAGAATATTCTAATTCCTCTCTAATTTCACTTGGACTATGAATTTTTCGGGTAGCAGACTATGACACCCCCGGGATCTGGGTTAAACAAATCCCAGACCTTAGCCTGACATAACCTTAACCTAGAACTCGAGTATATCCAGTGAAGAATCGGTAACACGACAATAACCCTATGACACAAAATATATTACAGCAAACTCATAACTAGCAAAGAACAAAATATTACAAGCAGAAGCAGAGGTCACTGACCACAAACATCAAACAACGAAAGGAACATTATGCTATTAAGTATAACAAACTTAACAAATGGCCTAAGAGGCCTGAAGCATAACGATGACGTCCCAGCCCATAGGTTCCAGGCTGCCGGTCGGGAACCCCAAGCTACTTGTCGGTGTCGATGTTGTACCAAACTTGTCTTCAGGGGAACACTTACTCTGCTACAAAAAGTATCAACAAAGCAAGGGTGAGTACATGGTGTATGATAACCCACAAGTATAGGGGATCGTGTGTAGCCTTTCTGATAAGTAAGAGTGTCGAACCCAACGAGGAGCTAAAGGTAGGATAAATATTCTCTTAAGTTCTATCAACCACTGATACAACTCTACGCACACTAAACGTTTGCATTATCTAGGAAATAAAACTAGAGCAACAATACGAGTAATAGAGATAGCTTTGCATGATAATAAATAACAAGAAAGTAAAGCTAGTTGCTGCAGCAATAAAATACACTAAACTAACAGAACCATGAGTGTGGAATAGTGGTGGTAATTGTGGTGGCTTTGTCCAAGTTTAAATAGCGAATAGATCGGGTTCATTGTCTTCGATGCAATTTTCTATGTGGGAGAGGCTAAATATACATGCGCTTCACGACTTGGAATTACATGTACTATATGATTGGATTGTTAGCAAACATCCGTAAGTACTAATCAATGCATTAAGGTTTCCCCAACCATAGCCTTAAGTTTAATGGTCCTCTTACCCCCATACGTGCAACGTTCCGGTTCGCGTCCTCAGGTTTCGGTCACTCCGGTAGAACTTTCCCCCTTCCTCTTACACATACTGCAAACCCTATGATGTTTAATCCATGCGTGCACAAATATAATGGACACCAAAGGACTGTACCATATCAACATACAACTCTAATGAACCAAAGACGTTCAACCATTCAATCTAAGAACAAAGAAACTACGCAAACATGACATAGATCATAGGATTATAACTAATACATCAAACACCATGTTTACATAGGGCGGTACAGAGGTGTGTGGGAGGATGAACCACTGCATACTAGGAGGATTAGGTGATGGAGATGGCGGTGAAGATGGTGAAGAGGGCGGCGGCGCCGGCGGCGGTGCAGGGGACTCCTTCCCCGCCTCCGGTATCATGGGGGAGCACCGCCCCTTAGCCCCCTTCCTTCATGGCTTCTTGGGAGCCCTCCCCCATGGAGATGGGATCCATGGGGGAGGCAAAAACGTGGCTTTGGTGGCTGCAAATTCGTGGGTGGAGATGTCCTGGACGAATTAGGTTTCCTCCCTTTATATAGCTTCTCGGATTCCCGTCACCCCATCTTGGGCTGCAGTAAATTGGGCCTAAAAGGCCTGTCCGGACTCGGAATCAGCTTAATTTTATGTCCAGAAAGTTTGTCGCGAAATTTCCAACAACTTTGTAGTTGAAGAGTTTTCTGTTTGACGCCGTCTTCGACCCGAAACATGACCATCTTCAAAAAGAGTTCTGAGACAGATTTTTGGAAAAATCCCAATTTGACTCCAACAAGGTTTCCACTTGTATTCTTTATAATTCCTACACATCAAAGTGTAAAACAAGAACATTGTGCACTTTTGCAACTATTAGTAGGTTAGTCCAAATAAATCATAAACTTTATACAAAAAGGAGTGTCAAAAGCATAAAACCATCAAAAATTATTTTGCATAAAGCCATCTTTGTTGAAACAAGGGAGAGAAGAATCTTGTCTAATCAGAATATTTTAAAAGGAGATAGGAGAGCGACATCTCCAAAGTATTGATCATCATCTTTTGATTTCCACCAAACTAACCCTCATCACCTATCAACTAGGATCACCCCCTCGTAGCCATGAGGAAGCATCCTTAAGCACACGTTGAACTGCCAAGTTTTACGATTAGGTTAATGTTCTCTATGACCTCACGTCCATTCCTGTCGTGGTGGTATCATGGCAGATGCCTGGGGTAGGCTTAAGTTGTTGGGCCATGTAGAGATAAACAAAAACTTTTTCCTTACGCGGTGATCCCAAGATCTAGCTGAGGTAGTAGGCCACGAGGATTACCACTAGACGCGCAGTTGCGAAATTAATGAAGCACGTCACTTGATGCAGTACAGTCCTCACGATCTGATCGTCGAAGTGCTCAACGTACAACACCTCTGCTAGTATCCACACGTACAACGAGGAGCGCCGGCGGTGGACTGCTAGGTCCCGTACGGCGGCAGGACTGGACCGACTGGAGCTAGGGTTTCCAACGCATGGAATGACCTAACCATGCTCGTTGGGCACCTGCGCCCCAGTATATATAGGGAGTGAAAGTGGGCTCCACTCACTTGTGGCCCATTCACTAAAAGGCCTATATTAGTCACTGTGAGTCCAACTCACTGACTGAGTCCGTGTCCGATTCGGGTCCAACCCAAATATATTTCCGGTTCAGGTCTAACCTAAACTTGCTCCCGCTCTTAAGTGTGTGACCCGACAGACTCATGGTGACTCGGACACGATCCGAGTCTCACTCGCAATCGATCAGTAGGTAGCGACTCCTAGCAGAATGTGCCGACTCCCAAGTACCAAAGAGTCATGACGACATACCTAACAATGTGACTTTCGTCTGAGTCCCTTTTGCCTCACGATACATATATTGTCAAGCTATAGGCGAATAATCGTCATCCTTCAAATAGCTCAACTCTCTTCTCGATCCGAGATAAGTGATTCATCCGACTAACTCTTAGTTGACTGCCTCGGTTAGTCGTGCATGACCATGCTTTCTGAATCATATCTTCCGAGAGGGCCCAGAGAATATCTCTCCAGTCGGAGGGACAAGATCCCATCTTGGTCATCCACATCACGCAGCTTAATTCTCAGTCGACCCGAACTCTGCCTTTATAACTGCCCAGTGATGGAACATCGTTTGACAGAATCTAAGTCAGCGATACTCAACTCAGATTGTGCAATAACCTCAGGTCTAAGGATTACATTGATTGAGACATACAAATGACAACTTGTTCGTTGTATTTCAAAATGGGTCAATTCGACTCGCTAAACTCTTTAGCCGAATCCGTAGTCGGAATAGCATCACCATGCCCATGACAAGTGGAACCGAGTCATCAGCCGATTTTCACATTAGTCTAAGTTGTGTGTCGAGCACACTCAACGACCAAGGACAACTAGTATAAACAACATGAATATATATCAGTAGTTCATACAAGGACAATAACTTTATGAATAAATTGGGAATTATATCATACATGATTGCCTCTAGGGCATATTCCCAACATAAGTTGGGGCCGCATAGACACTGGAGAATTTGGGGAGGGATGATGCAGTGAAGACCGCACACGGAAGAACAGTGGCAACACACACGATGTACTTAGGTTCAGGGCTCTCCTAATGAGATAAAACCCCTACTCCTGCATGCTAGATCATATAACATTGCCATTTACTATAGCTACATTCATGCTCCTCGAGCTGTGTCCTCTATGTGCGGTGACCCAGCATACCACTTCATGATGTAGTACCCTATAGTCGTTGACATAACACCAATGAAACACCATTCACTAGTATTACATCTCTCAGAGTGGTACAACAGAAACACAACAGGTCCAAGACATGACTATAGATTACAACTCGACTCTTTACAAAAGATCCAGAGAACACTCTAGGTTAAAGAGAGAGAAAGAACTTCTTACAAAGAAGAACCAGAAATAACAACTCAGGAATATCTAGTAACTAAGACTAGTATCTAAACTATTTGGCTTGCCATTGCTGCTATTGCAATGCTCTACAGAAATAGGTTTTATGGCTAGAGAATCTACTCCTATCTAAACTGACACTTTATCTTCACTTCAGCTGATGTATATGTTGACTTCATTAACTTTATTGAAGAACTTGAGTTGTCGATGATGGTTTCTTGAGCAGAAATTGATGCTGACGTCGTCCTCAATGGCTTAGAACCTAGCAAGGGTTAAGAAGGTACGGTTGAGTACGAGTGTACTCAGTAAGTTCACTAAAAAGGAGTGTATGATGCACTATCTCTACAGCCACAGACCATAGGTCGTAGGCAATGCAGGTTTTCGTAAACATTTCTTCAAAGATTGCTTTTATTCTGAAAACTATGTCCGACAGCCTTCACAGGTTGACCAGAACCTTCATATGTTGGATCCATACTAGATTCTATATATCTGATACATCATCTGGATGAACCAGCATTGACAGCTAAGCATGGCTAAGCAAGACACAGATAATAACTCTAGCAGTTGACACAAGCCAAACCTAGTTATGTTACGAGTAGTGGATCTGGTAATATAAGCTCAAAGGGAGTAATACAAAAAATAGGATACTCTATCTATCGATAAAAGACCAACGTAGAAACGTATACACCATGGCAAGAATTAAAATGCTTTCGAAACCATAGGATACTATAATGGTGGGGCTATGCTTGACTTTTCCCGTTGATAACCAATAAGCAGAGCTTCGGATATCCTGTACTTGACTTGATTATAGTGAAATTAGAGCCGTTGGAGTCACTTACCCCGGACAGTCCGGCCAATATCAGCCGAACAGTCCGGGCCAGCCGGACACTCCGGTCGGGACAAGCCGGACACTCCGGCCTGGCCAAGTTTCCGGCCAGTATCCGGACAGTGACCGGGTAGAGTCCGAACAGGGACACAGAATGTCCATCGAAGTTGCCCACTTCCCAGGGGTGGACAGTCCGGCCGGATCCAGCTGGACAGTCCGGCCGGGGGCGGACACTCCGGCTGAAATCAGCCGGACAGTCAGGCTGGACCTGTTTCCTGCACAAATAAAATCCTGTGGTGCACTTTTTCCTTTATTGCAAAATACACGAGAGCAGCAGGAAACTCCTGAAACATTTAACAAATGATTAAACTTATCCAAGTGTTGTCACCAAACATCAAAATAATAGGAAGGGCATAAATGCCCTTTCAATCTCCCCCTTTTTGGTGTTTGATGACAACCCAAGGATTTGCAAAAAGGATAGCTATAAATGTTTACAAGAGGAGATATACAAAATAGAGGCTCCCCCTAGATGTGTGACCAATTTTAGCTTTGCATTTGAATACAAGATCACACACCCTAGGATTACATTCTCTCTAGATTTTGTAGTAACAAGTTATGGCATGATATATAATAACAACTAGATCAGTAAGCTAGGCATAGGCATAACATAGTCATTAACACAACCGGGTAAGCATGTCACAACACAGAGTTCAACACAAACATAGTACTCAACAAGTAGGATAAAGATAAAGACACGAAGCTTCAAATAGGCAAATCGAAATAACGTGAAGCTCGTGTACCCATGCAAATCCCCGGTAGCAACCTAATAAAGGGGCTATTTCTCCCCCTTTGGCATCGAGACGCCAAAAAGGGAAAAGAGCACAACTAAAGCGTCCCAAGGTCAACTCTAGCCACTGTAGTCGTCGTCCTCATCCTCCTCCTCCTCCTCGTCCTCGTCCTCACCATCCCGATCCTCCTGAGTAGAACTCTGGCCGTCAGGGCGAGAAGAAGAAGACACGTCCTCAAACATGGATCAGTCCACACGTCCCTGACTCCAGTGACCATATGAAAGTGTGCCATCAGACGCCTGCTGCTGAGGAGGGTCAACATCCATGGGTTGGTTGATCCGCTTGAGCTCCTTCATCACATTTCTGTTGGCCTTGTATGCATCGTACTGGCCATGGTGAATGTCAATGTTCTGGCAAAGAAGAAGCTTCTTAAACCAGGAGGCCTTCTTCACCTTCTTGTGCACTTCCTCCTTGGAGGTGGTGAAGCTATAAGCATTGCTGACATGCTTCATGCGAGGGCCAGGGGTCACGGCCACAAGAACCTCCTCCGAACCATCATCACTGTCAGAGGCATCTATCTCATCATCCTCAAATATGTCATGAGCAGGGGGTAGCCACGAAGTGCCTTGGAGGTGGGGGCACCCTTCCTCTGTAACTTGGTAGGAAGGTGTGCAACAAGGTCAGTGTAGAGCAGTGGAGTGACTGGAGCCTGAGCAACAATGAGCTTCATCACATATGGAGCAAACAGGGGACACTTCTTGTTAGTGATGCACTTGTACATATCCTGGTAGATGAAGCCCATGACATCTATGGCACCACCTAGGTGAGCTGGACCACGAACATACACATAGTGGGCATGGGCCATAAGATTGATCTCAGCACCCCTCATCTCATCCTTGTTGCCCGCCTTGGGAGTGAGAGTGTGGCGAAACATGCGGAGCAAGATGTTGTAGATGAGCTTGATGTTGGTGGTTTGGCGAACCACACCATTCTGAGAGTAGATAGGAGCCAACAGCTTCTTGTCATATGCCTGACCATGCACATGCATCCGGCGACCACTGGGAGTATTGGGGTCGAAAGGCACTCCAAGGAGGTGGGCAAACTGAGCCATGCTGGAGCGACACCTGGTAGTGCCAAAGATCCACTCAAGGGGAATGTCAGGAGTCTCCCCCAAAACCACCGTGGCATAGAACTGCTGGACCAACTCAATATTGTAGTCTTCTCTAGTTTGAAAGATGGTGTGCAGCCCCATCTTCTCAGTTACCCAGAGAGCGTCCTCAAAATATCTGTGTGCTTGGAGCTTCGGAATATCCAACCACTGCATGGGACACACAGGAGTCCTGAAAGCCGACAACACCTCAGAAAAGAGTAGAGCCTGCTCATTCCTCCAGAAGCGATCATCCTCAGAAGTGCGCTGCAGAGAATAGAATTGCTGAACACGCATCTCCACAAACTCTTCGGTGCCCAAATCTGCCAAAGTGGTTAGTGACTCAAACTTCATCTGCTTGGCTTCATCCCTTTTTAGTTTCCCGACCTTCTCCTGCTTTGCTGCAACTCGGTCACGAGCAGCCTGCTTGACCATGTTTGGATCCATATGAACCTCATTCTCTTCATCACGGTACCTGTGAGGACGAGCTTTCTGAGCGGCCCTAGAGCGACGAGGATGGGAGCCACCAGTGAATTCAGAGTAGAAAGGTAGCAACAGGGTAAGCACATTTGTCCAGGAGGTGAAAGCACATAGCAGTAGTGAAAGAAATGCCAGATCAAAACTGATTGAGGAAACCCGGACTGTCCAGCAAAATCGAGCCGGAGACTCCGCCAGGGCCGGACAGTCCGGCGCATACAGGACAGACACTCCGGTCCAGCCTGTACACACCGGACAGTCCCGGGGAGGTCTGGTGATTTTTCGGGCGGAGCGAATGTACTCAACCGGAGCTGATCGGGATTGCTAGGACTACTACAATGACGCCATATGCACGCAATGTGATGAATCCATGGATCAAGATAGGTCATTGCCTCCAAAAATGCATCTAGAGGAAACCCTAGAGATGTAGAAGAGGGGGAGGCAAATACCAGCATCCATGGGGCCTTCATCGAAGGGGAACGGGTCCCAGCGGCAAAGGGACGGTAATGGCCGGCGACAACGGTCGAATCCAGGGTGGAGAGGCCCTCCCGGTGGAGATCCTGGTCGAGGGCAGCAGGCTGTGGAGAGAAGAGAGTCGGGGGAAGAAGGAGGACTGAACCGTCCACTTCTCGCCGACCCCCTTTACAGGACTGAAACCGCTGGGGCCGGAGTGTCCGGGCGAAATTAGCTGGAGTGTCCGGCCCGGCCGGAGTGTCCGGGCTGTATCAAGCGGAGTGTCCGTCCTGGCCGGACTCTCCGGTCGGTACTGTGCGGACATTCTGGCCCCCACAACCAGAAAACTCTAGGTACAATAGTTGAACAAATGTGTGGCAAGAGGAGCATGTTTAGGGAAGAGTATAGGCCTGGGATTCAGAAGATGTATTGTGAAGAATCAAGAAACCATAGATAGTCAAAAGATGACAAATTAAGATCCAAACCAAACAAGTCAAGACCCGACTCTTCAAATATGAAGAGGGCGGTGGCCGAGGCCACCATGTAAGAGTTTGTGGCATGACACCGTGAAGAATTATCCTTGGGTTCATTGCCACTACTCATCAATGAAGCTCACATATCACTAAATGATATAAAGAGAATTGAATTTCTTAATGTTTGCATTATGGGGGGAGGGATAGTCCAATGTATTAGAACCGCACTCCCCCTATCTCCATGCCTGCACCTACACCAATATGAGTCAAGACATAGGTGAGTATGCAAGGTAATCAAGTCAAGCTCCTAGAATCTATGATATTTATTTCATTCCTCAAATAGCAAAATCTTGCTTCATCAAGTGGCTTCGTGAAAATGTTGGCAAGTTGGTCTTTGGTTGACACATAGGATAGCTCAATATCACCTCGAGCAACATGATCTCTAATGAAGTGATGACGGATCTCAATATGCTTTGTCCTTGTATGATCCACTGGGTTATAGGCAATCTTGATAATACTTTCATTGTCACATAGAAGAGGCACTTTGTCACAATGGACACCGTATTCCTTTAAAGTTTGCCGCACCCATAGCAATTGAGTACAAGCACTAGCAGCTGCCACATACTCGGCTTCAGCGGTGGAGAGAGATATACAGTTTTGCTTCTTAGAAGACCAACACACCAAGGACCTCCCAAGGAATTGGCAAGCCCCGGAGGTTGATTTCCTATCATCCTTGTCACCAGCCCAATCCGAATCCGTATATCCACAAAGAGAGAAAGTTGAGCCCCTAGGATACCAAATACCATAGTTTGGGGTGTGTACCAAATATCGAAAGATTCTCTTGCCCGCCATCAAATGGCTTTCTTTAGGAGCCGCTTGATATCTTTTACACACTCCTACACTCAACACAATATCGGGTCTAGATGCACAAAGGTAAAGCAAAGAGCCAATCATGGACCGGTATACCTTTTGATCCACATCTTTACCATTTGGGTTTAGTTCAAGATGAGTCTTTGTTGCCATGGGAGTGGGAGCTCCATTTAGATCTTTCATGTTGAATCTTTTGAGCATATCTTGAGTATACTTGGCTTGGTTGAAGAATGTTCCTCCTCTCACTTGCTTGATCTCAAAACCAAGAAATACTCTCAATTCTCCCATCATAGACATCCTGAACCTATCAGTCATAAGCTTTGAGAATTCATTATTAAAATCTTTGTTAGATGAGCCAAAGATAATATCATCTACATATATTTGGCATACAAAAAGTTCCCCATTGACCTTCTTAGTAAAAAGAGTGGGATTGATTTTTCCAACCTCAAACCGACGATCTAACAACAACTCTCTAAGGTGCTCATACCACGTGCGTGGGGCTTGTTTGAGCCCATAGAGTGCCTTATCGAGTTTGTAGACGTGGTTTGGAAAGTTGGGATCCTCAAACCCCGGGGGTTGCTTCACATATACCAACTCATGCAATGGACCATTAAGAAATGCACTTTCTACATCCATTTGTTGCAATTTAAATTTATGATGTGCCGCATAAGCAAGAAGGATACAGATGGACTCAAGGCGAGCCACGGGTGCATAAGTCTCTCCATAATCAATGCCTTCAATTTGAGAGAACCCTTGTGCAACCAATCTTGCCTTGTTCCTCACCACAATTCCATTCTCATCTTGCTTGTTCTTGAAAATCCACTTGGTGCCTATAACATTGCGGCAATCTTTTGGCTTTTCAACTAACTTCCATACTTTGTTTCTTTCAAAGTTGTTGAGCTCTTTGTGCATTGCATCCAACCAATCCGAATCTTCAAGAGCTTCACATACTTTCTTTGGTTCCACCATGGAAATGTGAGCTTGGTGTTCACCAAAGTTCTTCAGTTGAGCTCGAGTGGATATCCCTCTTCTTAGATCTCCTACCACATTCTCAAGAGTGTGGTCTCTCAATTCCAATATTCTATCCATTCTAGCTTGGCGACGAGTTTCGATCTCCTTGTTGTTTCTTGTGGGGATCACTTCATCATTCTGGTCCTCGTCTTGACCATTAACTTGACCTCGATCATCATTGGAATCATTCTCTTCTACAAAAGGCAAAGATTGACCTTGGTCTTGATCAAGCATACTTCTAGACAGGCATTGAGCTTTCCTTATGGCAGTTTCTATAGATCTTTCTTGTGTAATAGCCTTAGCCCCAATGGACATTATGTCAAATGGTGACTCAAGTACCTCCTGGCTAGATGTTTCAACTTCATCAACAGGTTGAGGGTTCACAGTTTGTCTTTGGCATGGGTCATTGCCCCCCTCGATAGGAGCTTGATGATGTTGTGAAGATGAGGGCTCCACTTGAGTAGAGCATAGTTCTTCTCGATCCGCCACAAGGGGTTCCTCAACAGGACGGATGAAACCCGCACTCATTCTTCCTATGGCATCCTGAGGCATTTCATCATCTACATCACAAACATCAACATGCCCCGCTTGGGGACCATCATATTCTTCGAACACCACACTACAAGATTCTATGACAACTCCAGAGAGCTTGTCATAGATTCTATAGTGTGGGATTCGAGACCATACCCAATAAAAATACCCTCTAATGCTTTGGAATCAAACTTGGACAAACGAATGCCCTTAATGCGATAGAAACACTTACAACCGAACACCCGGAAGTATGAAACGTTGGGCTTGTTACCGGTAAGAATTTCATATGGAGTCTTGATCAATTCTTTTCGGAGGTAGAGGCGGTTTTATGCATGGCATGCGGTGGAGATTGCTTCAGCCCAAAAATTGTATGGAGATTTAAACTCCGCCAACATGGTCCTTGCCATATCAATAAGAGTCCGGTTCTTCCTCTCAGCTACACCATTTTGTTGAGGGGTATATGCAGTGGAATATTGATGTTTTATTCCCTCGTCACTAAGAAATCCATTCAATGTGTAGTTCTTGAACTTGGTACCATTGTCACTTCTTATTGTCAATACTGGGACATTGTGTTGACATTGAGCCATGTTGATGAAGTCAATGAAGTTTTCTTGGGTCTCACTTTTCAGCTTGAAGAAGTATATCCAAGTGTATCTTGAGTAGTCATCAACAATCACCAAACAATATTTCTTCCCACCAAGGCTTGCATGAGATGGAGGACCAAAGAGATCCACATGAAGGAGCTCCAAGATCCTCTTGGACTTGATGTAGTTATTAGGCTTGTGGGGAGAATCATGCATCTTTCCTTCAACACATGCCCTGCAAACACGATCTTTGGCAAAGCAAACATTTTCTTTTAGTCCAACAATATGACCATCCTTGTGGAGGCTTTGCAAAGTTCTCATGTTGACATGGGCTAGACGGCGATGCCATAGCCAACCCACATCGGCCTTTCCGAATAAGCACATCGGACTTGTAGTGGTTTTCCCCGAGAAGTCCACCACATACAAGTCATTCTCGACGTACCCAACGAAAACGACCTTTAGAGACTTGCTCCACATGAGGATCACGATATCATTATCAATAAAGATGGCAAAGCCCATCTTTCCAAGAGCACGGACTGAAAGTAAATTATAGCCAAGGGTCTCAACAAACATGACATCCACGAGAGTGATATCGTGTGCAACCACAACTTTGCCGAAACCCATTACCTTAGACTTTGACTTGTCGGCATATGTCACGGATATTTGATCAATATTTGGTCTCAACTCCTTCACACTAGATGTGCTTCCGGTCATATGACTTGTGCATCCACTATCAAGCACCCATTTTGACCCTCCGGAAGCATAGGTCTACAAAAGATCAAACTAGTTTTTAGGTACCCATTTTTCAATGGGTCCTCTTTAGTTAGCAACAAGGATCTTGGGGACCCAAATAGACCAAGCAATATGACCATCAAATGGGCCAACATATTGTGCATACACATCACCATAATAATCACGCATTAAAATATAGTGAGGGTTAGCACTTCCCGCAAACTCATCATGAGACATAGTTTTGCCATTTGTGGTCTTACTATCCACAATGACCTTGTCCTTTTCTTGTGTGAGCTTGGCCTTCCTTTTGTTGTTGTTGTTGTTGTTCTTCTTCTTCTTGCCTTTAGAGACAAAGCCAATGCCCCCTTTCTCACTACTTGATCTTTGCTTACTCAAGAGGTCATCAATTGACTTGTTTCCTTTGGGAAAGGTGGCCTTAGCTAGCTCCCCCTTCAACCTAGCATTTTCTTCAAGTATACTTGTACAACTAGAGGGAATGAAAGTACTAGGTGAAGTAATATTAGTCAATTGAGTTTGAGGCTTTTCAAGAGACTTTGTGAGCAACAAGAGTTCACTCTCCGAGGCCTTGTGAGCCTTGTCAAGCATCCTAAAGTCCTCGGCAAGTTTTTCATGAATAACATCAAACTCAATCTTGTCCTTTTTAGCCTTTTTATATTTGGCAATAGCATGGTCACGTTTCTTGATGAGTTTATTAATAATGAGATCATTTGCTTCATCAAGACCCTCAAGTTTGGTTTCAAGAGACTTAGTTTCTTTTTCTTCTTCTAGAGCATTATTTAGAGCTTCTACCTCAATCATGTGCTCTCTTCCTAATTTGCATATTTCATCTAGAAGTTCTTGTGTGTGTGCAAGTTGATTTAAGAGGTCCACAACATGTTTCTTGTGTTCCCCTTGCAAGTTGTTCATAAACACATCAAAAGAAACTAATTCCTTTTTAACCTCAAGAGATAACTCATCATCAAATTCTTCATAGGTTAAAGAGGTGGAGTGTGATGATGATAATACCTCCGTTCCTCTTGCCATAAGGCAAGTGACGTTCTTGTTAGAGATATTCTCATTGGGAGAGTCGAAGAGAGAGAATGTAGGGGTAGAAGTAGTGGCAAGAGCCGCCACACCACTTGATGTTTCCTCTTCCTCATCTTCATCATCATCATCGGAGGAGAATTCTTCATGTGTGATCAAGACAATTTCACCCGACTTCTTGTTGGGTGCATTCCTTTTGATGAAGGGTTTCTTGTAAGGAGCTTTGGAGGTCTTTTTCAATATAAGTTTACCCCCATGATCTTCTCTTTTCTCATAGGGACAAGCAACAACAAAGTGATAGCGGTCACCACAATTGAAGCAAGTTCTCAACTTGGACCCATTATCTCTTCTCCCATTGGGTTGCTTCTTCGTTGCATTTCCATCTTGGCCTTGGCGGGATCTTTCCAAAAGTTTCTTGCATAGAAGGCCATGTATTCACCATGAGCAACCTTGACATCTTCGGGGTGGCTCATTGAGAGTCCCTCATCACTTCCTTCATCTTCATCATACTCCACAACCTTGGCCTTCAAGGCAAGATTGACACCACTACTCATTCCAATGGCACGAGCACGGGCGTCTTTGGCATTCTTGGCAGCAACCTTGAAGGCGACCATCTCTTGCATAACTTCGTTGGAGGTCATGAGATGGTAGTTGTGTCTTCCTTGGAGACTCTTCAAGTCAGTAGGCTCGAAAGGCATGAGAGCACTCACATACTTCCTCTTGATCCCAGCATCATCAATGTGAGAAGCACCAACATTCCTAAAGGCGGTGGCTGTGGATTTGAGTCTTCGATACATGTCTTCATGATCCTCACCATCCTTCATGAAAAATGTTGGCATAAAGCAATGCAGTTCACTCACGTAGCCTAATTGATCATTTAGTCTGAATAAAGGATTCAGAGTGTGACGTGTGTATGTGCACGTTACGGCTGAGAGTAGCTAGGTTTGTTTCAGTTTTAGACATAGTTACTGCACGTTAGCAGGAGAGCTGGACATGATCGGGAGTGGGATGGCGCTCTCTCCAGTAGGCTCGGTCCACGATCCTTATTTTCAGCATAGTCGTTTGTAAGACTGAATAAATAGTGAATGGAAAAGCCAGAAAAGCTGCAAGTGTGCGCAGCACAAAATATCCGTCTCTCTCGTGTTTATCTGAGTTCATCCAGTTTCGATTTGCCTTGTTGACTGATCCTTTCAGGACTTCATTTGGTATCAGAGCCTACGTGGCAAGGCAATGTCGAACGGCGGCGGCCAGCACACCGGCACCACCCCTCCGGCAGCCCAGCGCACCGGCGACACCCCACCACCTCGCCAATCCGTCACACCAGTGCCCGTCCAGCGACGGCGCTCGCCAAGTCGCGGGCGTACCAGAGGACGGCGTGGTGGCGGGGAGATTGTGGTGCAGCGCAAGATCGTGCGCGAGACCGGAGGCGGCGGCGGAGGAGCCAGTCTCGTCTTCCCGATGCTGAAACGCGGGGAGTACGCGAATTGGGCCATTGAGATGGAGGTGAACATGCAGGCCGCGTCCCTCTGGGATGCGATCGAGGACGACGATGTTCCCCGGCGCGAGGACAAGCAGGCGCTCGCCGCACTGCTGCGCTCCACCCCGGCGGAGATGCACCCGATGCTGATCGGCAAAGGGAGCGCCAAGGCGGCGTGGGAGGCGATCAGGCTGCAGCATCAAGGGAATGACCGTGTGCGCGGCACTCGTGTTCGCCGTCTGCGAACAGAGTTCGAGTCGATCGCGTTCAAGGAGGGTGAGCGCGTCGATGAGTTTGGGCTGAGGATCACAAACCTCGCCGCGACTCTCCGCTCCCTCGGCGACACCTGCAACGACGAGAAGATCATGAGGAAGTTCCTCTCAGTCGTGCCAGGCCGGCTCATGCAGATCGCCTTCTCGATGGAGACATTGATGGATCCAGCGACCCTCACAGTCGAGGAGGTCGTTGGTCACCTGCGCGCCATCGACGAACGCCTCGCCGCGGAAAACGCCGACTCCAGCGATCAGCTGCTTCTGACGAAGGAGCAGTGGGAGGAGAAGCGCAGGCATGGCCGTGGCGGCGGCTCTGGCAGCCGCAATCGCGGTGACGGCGGCAGCAACGGTGGAAGGGGTGCCAAGGCGCAACTCAAGTCCACCTCACCCGCTGATGCCGGCGGTGATGTCAACCGCGATCAATGCCGCTACTGCAAGAAGGGGCACTGGGAGCGCGAGTGCCGCAAGAAGCAGCGTGACGAAGCCGCGGCGGCATCGGCGAACCTGGCCGAAAAGCAGGAAGAAGACGTGCCAGGCCTGCACATGGCCACCGTCATCGAGCTCGAGGACACGATGCCCACGCCGTGCGCGCGACCTGCTGCGCAAGACTCCGCAGCCCTGCTGGCGGGGGAGCAGGTGTTCCTCAACGAGGAGCGCGCCCGTGTCGTGCTCAAGCGCACGACAGATGATCTCGACGCCGCCTGGTACCTTGACACCGGTGCGTCGAATCACATGACCGGTGAGGAGCACGTCTTCACTGAGCTGGACAAGAGCATCTCCGGCAAGGTCCGCTTTGGCGATGGCTCTGTCGTCGAGATACGTGGACGCGGCACCGTTCTCTTCGCCATCGACGACGAACAGCATCGCGAGCTCGCTGGTGTTTACTGGATACCGAGGCTTAAGTCTAGCATCGTGAGCATCGGGCAGCTGGACGAGCTTGGCTTCCCCACCCACGTCGAGCACGGTCACATGACGGTCCGCGACGCTGAGAAGGTCCTGATCGCCAAGGTACCAAGAACAAAGAACAGGCTATACATTGTGCACCTGAAAATCGTTCAGCCTGTGTGCCTCGCCGCGCACGCGAGCAAGGATGCGTGGCGCTGGCACTCAAGGTTCGCCCATCAAGGTTTCAGCAGCCTGGAGAAGATGCAGAAGCAGGGGATGGTGCGCGGCCTCCCTGCGATCAGTCACGCAAAGCAGCTGTGCGAAGCGTGCGTCGTGGGGAAGCACCATCGTGCGGCGTTCTCTCCTGCAGCAAACTACCGTGCCACCGAGCCACTGGAGCTGGTTCACGGCGATCTGTGCAGCCCCATCACGCCGGCGGCACATGGTGGGAACCGCTACTTCCTGCTGCTTGTCGATGACTGCAGCAGGTACATGTGGCTGACGCTGCTCAAGATTAAAGACGAGGCAGCAGCAGCAATTCGCTGGTTCCAGGCAGAGGCGGAGCTGGAGTCACGGTGGCCGTTGCGGGTCCTGCGCACTGACCGTGGTGGTGAATTCACCGCGGCGGACTTCGCTGAATGGTGCGCGGATCGCGGTATCATGCGCCACCTGTCTGCCCCCTACTCCCCGCAGCAAAATGGGGTGGTAGAGAGGAGAAATCAGACGGTCGTCGGCGCAACGAGAAGCATGCTCAAGGCCATGGGCGTACCTGCGGAGTTCTGGGGCGAGGCTGCGCTCACCGCCGTCTTCATCCTCAACAGATCCATGACGAGGAGCCTGGAGGGCAAGACCCCGTTCGAAGGCTGGTACGGGCGCAAGCCTAGCGTCCATTTTTGGCTGCAAGGCGTACGCTAAGGAGACGAGACCGGGGCTAAAGAAGCTTGACGACCGATTGCGTCCGATGGTGATGCTGGGCTACGAGCCTGGGAGCAAGGCGTACAGGCTCTTTGATCCCGCGAAGAAGAGAATCCACGTCTCCCGCGACGTCATCTTTGACGAAGGAGCAGGCTGGAACTGGGGGGAGCTCGACGGCAGCTCCGCTCCTTTGACGGTGGAGAGCTGGACTCTGTCACAACCACAAGCAGCAGCGGAGAGATTTAGAGAAGAAGACGACTCTGCTCCAGCGTCGCCATCAAGCCCAGGGGCACCTGCGGTAGCGCCTTCACCACCGCGGGCCAGCAGTGGGCCAACCCCAGTGGGCCGGTCCATCTCGCCCCCTCCTACACGGCCTATACGCTTCGTCACACCACCAAGCGGAGGGGAAGAGCACCTGGACGCTGCCGTTGACCCGAGCAACGCGCGCCGCTACCGCCCCGTCTTGGATCTAATCGATCCCGGCGAGACGAACCCAGGGAGGGCGGACCGACTCCTACTCACTCCCACTGGCGATCCTTCCACGCTCGCAGAAGCTGAGGGTGACGAGGCATGGCGCAAGGCGATGCGAGCGGAACTGGATTCGATAGAAGAGAACGGGACATGGACGCTGACGGAGCTCCCTGCTGGCCACAAGCCGATTGGGCTCAAGTGGGTGTACAAGCTCAAGCACGACGCCGCCGGCAACGTCCTCAAGCACAAGGCCAGGCTCGTCGCCAAAGGATTTGTTCAGCGATCTGGGATTGACTTTGATGAAGTTTTTGCCCCCGTCGTGCGTCTGGACTCCGTCAGGTTGTTGCTCGCTGTAACCGCTCAGTTCAAATGGCAAGTCCACCACATGGACGTGAAGACGGCGTTCCTCAACGGCGAGCTTGGCGAGGAGGTGTATGTCTGTCAGCCGCCGGGCTTCATCAATGAGAACAACTCCAGCAAGGTACTCCGTCTCCACAAAGCTCTCTACGGCCTGTGCCAAGCTCCTCGAGCGTGGAACATCAAGCTCGACGCCGTCCTGGTGTCACTTGGGTTCGCACGTAGCGAGCCAGAGCATGCGGTGTACGTTCGTGGAGAAGGGGATGCGCGCCTGCTGCTTGGAGTTTACGTCGACGACCTCATTGTGACGGGCGCGTGTGCCACAGCGATCACGGCGTTCAAGCAGGAGATGAGCAGCCGTTTCAAGATGAGTGACCTGGGCTTACTCACTCTGTACCTTGGCATTGAGGTGAGCCAGGAGCCTGGAGTGATCACCCTGAAGCAAACGGCGTTCGCAAGGAAACTGCTGGAGAAGTCAGGCATAGCAGACTGCAACCGTTCTCTGGTGCCCATGGAGCCACGCCTGAAGCTGAACAAGGACAGCAAGAATCCACCGGTTGATGTCACGTTGTACAGGAGCATAGTTGGCAGCCTTCGTTACCTTGTCCATACAAGGCCCGACATCAGTTTCAGCGTTGGAGTGGTGAGCAGGTTCATGGAGGCACCCACCACAGAGCACATGAGCGCTGTGAAACATCTGCTGCGTTTCATTGCTGGAACTCTTGAGTGTTGGCTGCCGTTATGCCTCCAGCCCCAGCCCTGATGGGGTGAAATTGGTGGGATTCAGCGATGCAGATATGGCTGGGGATCCAGATGACAGGAAGAGCACGTCAGGGACACTGTTCTTTTTTGGTGAATGCCCAGTATCTTGGCAAAGTCAGAAGCAGAAGGTGGTGTCGCTGTCCTCCTGTCAATCTGAATACATAGCAGCAGCAACTGCAGCATGCCAAGGAGTGTGGCTTGGGCGTCTACTTGGTGATCTACTGGGAACAGCTCCTCTAGTCGCCAACCTGTTTGTGGACAACACATCTGCGATTCAATTATGCAAGAACCCAGTTTTCCATGACAGAAGCAAGCACATCGAGGTGCGGTACCACTTCATCAGAGGCTGCATCGAGGATGGGACTGTATCTGTCGAGTTCGTCGGCACGGATGATCAGCTTGCAGATGTCTTCACCAAGGCTCTTGGCAGAGTGAGGTTCCAGAAGATTTGCGAGAAGATCAAGGTCGTCGAGATCAAGTGAGTAAACTGCATCTCTTAGGGGGGGATTGTTGGCATAAAGCAATGCAGTTCACTCACGTAGCCTAATTGATCATTTAGTCTGAATAAAGGATTCAGAGTGTGACGTTTGTATGTGCACGTTACGGCTGAGAGTATCTAGGTTTGTTTCAGTTTTAGACTTAGTCACCGCACGTTAGCAGGAGAGCTGGACACGATCGGTAGTGGGATGGCGCTCTCCAGTAGGCTCGGTCCACGATCCTTATTTTCAGCATAGTCGTTTGTAAGACTGAATAAATAGTGAATGGAAAAGCCAGAAAAGCTGCAAGTGTGCGCAGCACAAAATATCCGTCTCTCTCTCTCGTGTTTATCTGAGTTCATCCAGTTTCGATTTGCCTTGTTGACCGATCCTTTCAGGACTTCAAAAAAACCTTCGGCCTCATTGCTTAAGGCATCATATCTATTTCTTCTCATACTCTCATTGCCAACAAACAAGTCAATGAGAGCATCCCAAGCTTCCTTGGCGGTGTTGTAGTGCTCAATGTGGGGAAAATCCTTTGGCCCCACTCCAAGTTGGATCATGTGCAAGGCAGTCGCATTGAGTTGGCTATTGACCACTTCTCTTCTAGTCAAGTTGGTTGGATCCTCAATTTTGAGTCCCTCTTCAATAATATTCCACAAATCAATGCAAGAGCTGCGCACATGAGATTTCATTAAAACTTGCCATTGAGCAAAAGTATGTGCAGCTAACTTAGGTGGGTCACCTCTATTATTTATATGTGGGTGAGGGATAGGAGGGTCGGGAGAGTACCATTCGGGAACCGCATGGTGCTCTTCCTTCCCATCACCCTTTTTGGTGGTGGAGTTAGTGGAAATATGTTCATCCCCCGCCACTTCCTCCAAAGGCTTAGCCGGAGCATTAGCCTTTGGGTTAGGTGGTGTTTCCTCTTGAGAGGGAGGAGGTGAGGTTTGCTTATCCCTAACAAGTTGCTCAACGAGTTGGCGCAACTGTTGAATTTCGTTGCCCAAAGTAGAGCTCAAGCTTGTTTCCAACTTCTTGAGATCTACCATGGTCACCGAATGGCTAGCTTACTTTCTCCCTCCTCTGTGTTGCCCATAATCTCTTAGGCGTTTAAGCCCGAATAAAGAGTCGAGGCTCTGATACCAATTGAAAGGATCATATGGGCACCTAGAGGGGGGGGGTGAATAGGTGCTACTTCAAATTTTACTCTTTTTCAATTTAGGGTTTGACATGAAAGGTAAATTCTCTAGAATATGCAACTATGGTGAATTTACCTATATGTCAATCTAGCACAAACACTAAGCAATAACTAGATAAGTAAAGTGCGGTAAAGATAGAAGTAACCAAAGTGGAGCACGCGGAGACACAAGGATTTGTTTCCCGTAGTTCCTTCCTTTTGAGGGGAAGTACGTCTACGTTTGGAGAGGGGGTGGTTTCAAACCACCAACACCACGAGAGGCCTCCCTTGTTCTCCGATGAACCTCACCCCAACGGGTTCGATTCACCTCTTCCACTATACGGCAACCTTCGAGGTGAAAGCCGACACCTTTACAACGAGTTCGGGGCACACATCCACCACTTAATTGGAGGCTCCCAAATACAAGCTAGCTGTCAAACAATCAAAGACAAGCTAGTAAGAACCAAATCACAAGCTAGGGTTTCTAATGAAACACTAGAGCAAGGGGCCTTCAAGTGAATGAGGCGGAAATGAAGATCTCTCTTGGTGAAGATGTAGATCAAGGTCTCCTCCTTCGATTCTCGAAAGATCAAAGACTTTGGATGGTTGAGTGGGGAGATCTTGTGGATTTGGTGGCTCAAATGGTGCTGGAGTTCTTGAGGTAGACGAGCAGCTTCCAAGGTAGAAGAAGGGGGGCTTTATATAGGCCCCCTAAAATTAGAGTCGTTGGAGTCACTTACCCCGGACAGTCCGGCCAACATCAGCCGGACAGTCCGGGCCAATCGGACACTCCGGCCTGGCCAAGTTTCCGGCCAGTATCCGGCCAGTGTCTGGGTAGAGTCCGAACAGGGACACATAATGTCCATCGAAGTTGCCCACTTCCCAGGGGCGGACACTCCGGATAAAATCAGCCGGACTGTCCGGCTGGGACCTGTTTCCTGCACAAATAAAATCCTGTGGTGCACTTTTTCCTTTATTGCAAAATACACGAGAGCAGCAGGAAACTCCTGAAACATTTAACAGATGATTAAACTTATCCAAGTGGTGTCACCAAACATCAAAATAATAGGAAGGGCATAAATGCCCTTTCACGTCTGAACCGTTGGCTGCTGCGACATGGAGTTGGCCAGAACAATCTCGACGATGTCCAGCACGACCTGGCGGAGGACGTTTGCGGGGTTGGGCGTGCGAGCGGTGAGGCAGAAGGTGGCCATGTCTGCACGGGAGCGTGTCGCGGGGTGGAGGCGCTCGACCCATGCCACGCCACAGAGGAGGAACTCCACTGTAGACAACAGCTAGGCATGCGCTGGGAGCCCGCGGAGTTCAAGCTCAACGCGATGATCCAGGCTGCCAACGTTGGCGTGCACTAGCTTGCACCAGGGGCGGAGGGAGAGGGAGAAATCTCTGTCACTGATGAGCGTGTGGTCGTTGGATATCCTGTCCTTGTGGTGGCGCGCGGAGAAGATAACTAGGAATGTCTCCGGATGGTAGAGGTGGATGGTGAAGTCTCCTTGGAAGTCAAAGGAGCGGCAGAGCAAGGCCACCGCTTGATCCGCGGCCACCTCCGGGCGTGTGCCGGTGATGGTGGCTCCCATGGCGCGCTGTAGGACCGCCTCGGCCTCCGCGATCTCGGCGCTGCGCGACATGAAGACATGGACAGGGCCCTGGGGCTCGCTGTTTCGCGTCGGCGCCGGCGCGGGGAGGGTGATCTGCAGAGGTGCGGTCTACGCACGAGATGACGGTGGTGGCTTGCTCTGCTGAGGGGGGTGATGGGGAGGCACACGGTGGGGCGGCCATGCGCCGCGGGTGCTCTCCAGCCTGGCGCGCACACTATTGAAGGCCCGTTGCTCAGGCGTGCAGGCATGGGAGTCGTGCCCAAAGAGGAGACAGCGCCGGCAGCGGACCTTGTTGGTGTAGTCGCGGACGCGGTAGCCGCGCTCGAGGCAGCGGTGGCACAGGTCGGCGAGCGACTCAGGCGTGCGGCTGCGGCGGCGGCGGTCTTGGCCACCTCCATTCCTGAGCGGTCCTCTGCGCTGGCGCTGGCGGCTGCTGCCAGCTGTCTGCATCAGTGGCACGGGGCGCGGCGTGGTCTGGGCGGTGAATCTCTGAGCGGGGGCCTATGCGGGTGGAGGCATGGGCTTGGCGCAGGGCCATAGCGGCGGTGGTGGCTGGCGCTGCACGTGGCGCCGACTCGACCGGCTGGGAGCGTGGATCGACCGGCGGGGAGGGCGCGGCGGAGGAGGGGAGCGCACCATGTCGCTGTAGCTACGGTCGCTGCTGGAAGCGATGTCGTCAGAGGCGAGCCACCGGTCTTCGCGGGCGGGACTGGGGTCGTCGCTGTTGCCGGAGGCAAACATGGCGACGGGAGAAGGAGGTGGAGGGCTTGGGGGACGGGGGAACGAGGGCTTCCGGCGGGGAGTCGACGACGGCGGGGCTAGAGGAGGGAGGGCGGGACTAGGGCACGCGGGGTTTGCCTCTCGATTTGTGCGGGCATCGCGATTCTCTTCATGCACCCTGTCGCAGGAACTCTAGGGGAAACAATCAACACATGGCATCGATGTAATGCTCAAGCAAGGATGATGATATGACAAGTTAAATAGAGTTGAAATGTAACCCCAATGCATGCTTGGCAATTTAAGCGGCGTCCGAGGGGTGCAAACCCTAATCCAGGGGGAACCTCAGAATCACCTGTGGGGGTTACTTTGATCTTCTAATTAAACTTACAATTAAAGTTGTTGAACAATGCATGATTTTGATGCTATAAGATAGATCTCATTTTTCTGAACATTTTGTTATATTATTCATATTTTTCTGACTTAATATGAATTAGTTATGATTTTTACAAGATTTAAACAATATCTGAAAATTCTGAAAACAATTAAAATTTAGTTATTACATCAGCCTGACGTCAGCACATGCAGTTAATACTTTTTACACCGCAGCGGGACTAGCCTCAAACATTGACGGATGGGCCCGTGGCCAGGTCAGCACGCCTCACGGCAGTCAACGGTCAGTGGGTCCACGGCCACGTCATCGTGACGTCACAATGACGTCACCTCGACGGCCACCGTCAGGTGGTCAAGGGCGGCGGCGCTGGAGGGCTCGCGGGACTATGCGGTTATGCGAGTTTGATGCAACGCGGAAATGGGAACCAAAACAGGGCAGGCGCCGTTGGGATTCGGTCACTGGAGCGGCTAGCACGGCGAGCAGCAGCGGCAGCGGACAGTGAGCTACAGCGAGCAACTTCTACGGAGCAAGAGGGGGAAAGATGAGGGGTCGGGGAGAACCGCGTGCTCACCCTGGTCGCGTTGGTAGCCACATCGAGGTTGGAGGAGGACGGTAGCATTGGCATGGCGACGACGGAGCTCGTCGGAGGTGAGGGAGTAGGGGTTGCTGGAGCTCGATTTGAAGCTCCCCTCCTCGATTCCTTTGGCAGGGAAGTAGAGGGCGGCGAGACGGAGACCGTGGCGTCGTCAGCTGGGCACGAGGAGGCGTGGAACGGTGGCGCGAAGCGGCGGTTGCTCGCTAGGGTTTCGGGTCCATGGGGAGAACAAGAGAGAGGGAGCCCGAGAGATTGAGGGGATAAGGATGAGGCAGAGAGGCGTCGGGGCAGTCTTATCCTCGCTCCACAAGACGGCGGACGGCGGCGGGCATTGCAGCGTGGGTCGGTGAGGCGGACGGCATCGGCGAAGCCACGGAGCTGCTTCGCTGCGTGAGGAAGACGACAGGGGAGGGTCGAACCGGTACTGGGCCGCGCCTGGGCCAGAAGGGCTGATGCTAGGCTGCTGTGGGTTACGCGCGGGCGGCAGGTAGGCGAGGGAGGAGAGATGGGCCGCGGTCCAGTTAAGTGCTGGCTCTCTTTTTTTATCTCCAGAATCTTTTCCTTTTTAATTTTTCTCAAATTCCCTTTGGTAAACCATTTTGAAATTTGTTTTGAACCATTTAAAAAATACCAGAGGCTTTTGTATATATTTGAAATATTGCAGGAACTCTTTATACTATTTGGGGTCCACACTTTTTATAGTTTTCGAAATTCAAACTATTTTGAGTAGATTTCAGAGAGAGAGAGGGGGAAATTAGGGTTAGGGTTTTGCCTTTCTTTTCTTTCATGCAATTTTATTCTTAGCAAAAATAATGATGCTTATGAATGCACAATCAAAACCCTAATTAGGATTAGCTAAAACTGGGGTGTTACACAGATGACTTATGTCAAGGTTGGAGAGGTTACTCAGCTGATTCTGAGGGAATCGGTTGTTCAGGGAAAAGTAAAATATAATCTCTCGGATAAATTTGTTTGGATCCTAAACTGTTGTGAGTAACAGGAAAATTGATAGAAACTGTAAGGCCTTTCTCTAATCCTCTTGAATTTTCTGTTTTAACCAATGTTCTAACGAAATTTAAGTTTTGTATGTTTACAAACAGAAGTGTAATGTTGTTATTAAGAAAAAAATCCTTTGAACTAGCAAAAATTCTTTTTTGCCTGGCTGCTGAAATAACCTTTTTCTTTTTCTTGCCTTCTGCCTAAAATTGGGTGTTTCTTGTCTATGGTCAGTGTGCTCTGAATTGTGTGTATGTTGGCTAAGAATTGTTGATCAGTTTGAGGGGTTTTGTCCCTTTTCTTATTGAATTGTCATAAGCAATTAAATTTGCAATTTGAGCTATTATTAGTCTGCTCTGAATTGTGTGTATGTTGGCTAATAATTCTTTTGTTCATAGGTGGAAGGTTCACGGCGGTTTCGTATCTTGCGGTCATGGGATGAAGATGGGTGAGTCCAGAATGCTCTATAGAAGTTTACACGTTGGACAATTTATCTGGAAAAACCTGTTGTCTTGCCCCAGCTCTTTTCTACATTTTCTTACTTGTGTTGTTTCTTATTGCAGGTACCGAGTTGCTGAAATTGAATGGTTAAAAGATGTTTCTCTACCAGAAGGATCACAAGAGAGAAAAGATGTAAAAACTCATTACCTTCTTGAGCTTCTTCTCCTCTTCTTACCTGTAGTGCTTAAGCATTGTAAAAGTAGCCTAGTCTATAAAAAAATGCTAAGAAGAAATGGTAACAAGCATTGCATGTTACTCCCTCCGTCCAGAAATAACTGACTTGGGTTTGTCTATATTTGAATGTATCTATACACTAAAATGCGTATAGATACATTCGAATCTAGACAAACCCAAGTCAGTTATTTGTAGACGGAGGGAGTACTATACAAGAAAAACTTACATTTCATAAAATTGTGACACATGTTTCAAATTACCATCATTAAGATGTATGAATTGGAAAATACCAGCCATGTGAGGCCGACGGGCTTGGGGCACATATCACTGACCTATTGAATGGTATTTTCCACCTAAGTTATCTTCACAATGGTACTTGTCTTACCAGAAACCAATACAATGTTTTACCTCAAAAGAACGGCGTGCTTTGGAAAATTGTAACTTGTTTATACAAGACTGAAATACATTTGGGTCATGTATGAGAGGGGAAAGAGGGGAGCTGCTACATGTTTGAGAGGTCAATGAGCATTTCTGTTTCAGTGCATACCACTCAATGACCTCACTCGAGCCACTTATTCAATAACCTCCATCTGCATCTTCAAAGCTTGGTAACCTATTTGAATCATTGGGAGAAAGCTTCATGACCAATTGCACTTTACTCTTATTATATGTAATACGCCCAATGCTTCTTTTGTGTATGCCTGGAAGCTCATATTGGATTGTTTCCCGCCTAAAACTTCAAAATCGTATGTCAGAAAGTCATTGGTGTTTTTGTGCCTTTAGCTTTGCACGCCAGACTTTTTTTCTTTCACATCAGTTATGTACTTGTCTCACCGCAATTAAATGCAATTAGGTAGATATCCGTTGGTATAATTGCAGTTTACCCTATATATTTTTACCGATTATTGATTTTGTCATTTGACTCACATTATTTCAATTACCATTCCCGTATTGCATTTTATGGTAAATGCTCTTGACAAAATATCGCTGTCTTCTGCCAAATCTCCTACTAAATGTAATTGACAAAGGACACCAACATCCTTCCAATGGCTGACATTTTTGCTGCTAAGTTAGCATCTAGGATGAAAGGGTGCAAGCTTGAGTTTATGGACCAAAATCAACAAAGGAACTGAACTTAATACTGTGAAGTTGGGATGAAGTCTTTTGATTTTCGCTATGACTGATACAATTTGACACATATGTGCTTGGACCACACCAACAAGAAAGATAAAACATTAGCTGGAATGTAGTGTGTCATACTATGTTTTTTTTGGAGCAACCGGCATGAGCACTGCCTTTTCAATTAGAAGAGGGAAAAACGGACACCATACATGGGGGGCATGTTTATATTATGGTGGAACATGCCAAAACCACCAGAAAAGGGGAAAAAGAAAACCTAGTCTGGCTCGGCTGGGATAGCCGGCACGAAAACCGCGAAAGCGCGTTCCCTCTGGAGGATGTCCGCTCTAGCGATAGATGCCACCTTAACATAAGTTAGGCGTCCCCTGGTGAACATTCTGCGGTTTCTTTCTTTCCAAGCCCGCAGGACATATAGAAGGTGGCTACTAACGCGCCGCTGCTTGCTCCTGGGCTTTCCGTCAATTAGGTCGTTCCACCATTCTGAGATGGTGGGGAAGCTGTGCCCGTGGCTCCCTGATTCAACATTATCTCAATTTTGCGTGGTTGTCCATACCGCTGTAGTGAACGGGCAATCTTTGTCCATACTATGTTTTTTGTAACCGAAAAGTGTAAAGGAAAAACAAATATATGAGAAGAGACACAGATTTGCTATGAAATTGCGAAGTATGCACATACATAGTTAGATGAGAGCTGATAACTGGTCTTAGTCAAGTTGTTTTGTCACATGTAAATATTGCAGAAAACCACAATTACTGTGGAAAGTGCGTTAGATTTTTTTCCCAGCACAGCATATCCCATGGTCATCATCCGGTATATTTGTTCTTTCTGAGCTTGTGATTATTAGTTCTGCGTTTATATCTCCACTTAAATGGAAAATAAATAGCTTCTTCTATCACAATGTAATGCTAAATCCGCAATACTGTCTGAACAATTGTTTTGAGTTTTCTTCTGATTCTACTCTTTGCAGCTAATCGAAAGGGCCAATGGAGCTTCAGAACTGGCTAGGACGTACATTAGGCGTGCTAGAGAAACCATAAGGCCTGGTATGGATATTTTGAATACATTGCATGAATGTGCTTCTCAGTATAGTGATTACGTTCTATCAAAAAAAAGTATAGTGATTACGTGGAATAAAGATCAAGTAAAACTTGAGACCTGGGTAGTACTCCGTATTTCAGGCATGCCAGACAAACCATAAGACATACTTGAATAGGTGGTGAAGCTAGGATTTTGAACCCGTGGGGCCATCTATGTCCAAATATCTATATGGTTTATTTTCTTTGTTCTTTCCATGTTTGTGGATCTTTAAAAATTCTACTTTTGTTGGAGGCCTTCACAATAGGCTGTGGGGTTTTATAGACCCACAACTTAAGGTGTGTCCACCATTGTCAGTACGCATATTTTCAAAACTGTATAAATTTTGTGCTCTATATATTCAGGTACCAGTGAGTGAGCGTACTCCCTCCCGTCAATGTTAATGGCCCCAACTTTATCTAGATTCGTATGTATCTAGTTAAATATTTTAGGTTAGATGCATTTATATCTAGACAAAGTTGAGGCCACTAATATGAACCGGAGGGAGCAAAAATCCCTTTTTGGCTCACGGGTGCATTTGCATCCATTCTGAGAAAACATATTTTTGAAATGTCAAAAAATTCGAAACAAAATGACACATGTACACTCAAATATTTTATGTTCATTCACAGTTTTCAGGATAAAAGAACATTTTATGTGTCATGTAGACATTTTTTGTCTTTTTTGCACTGGACACATAACATCCCGAAAACTTGTGAATGAACATAAAATGTTCGAATGTATATATATAGACATTTTTTCGAAATTTTTGATATTTCGAAATATGTTTTTGATATAGACAATTGGTGCAAATGCACCGGTGAGGCGAATAGCCACCTCCCCGGAGGCAGTACTTATATTTGTAACCACTGAGCGTGTAAGCTATATTTGTAGTTTGGTGCTCGACATATGCGCATTTTATTCTACTTTGACCTGTTTTACCGATGCAGTTAGGCGGACAAGACATTTTGATCTTGAGAGCATGCCTAGACCACAGGACCCTGAAAAGTTTAGTTTCTGGGTAAGCCCTATTCCTGCAGTTGTTTTACATACAAATCTAGACAAAACCAAGTCATTTATTTTAGGACGAGGGAGCATACTTCTAATGTCCCGAATTAGATGTCGCTGATTTGTCTAGACCTACGAATCTAGATAAATTCGTGACATCTACTTTGGGATGGAATACTATATATTTGACCTACCCAAGTCACTTATTTTGGAACAGAGGGAGTATATGGTTGTGTACTGTACTTATTTCTTTTTTTGCAGCTTGTCAATTTGATTAATTTGAGGCCATCAGATAAGTTAGACCTCTTACGCCTCCGTGATACTCGAGAAGTAAGCTCTAAGGCTAAATCTCTATTTGCACCTTAAGTAAGATACCATGTTTTAATGTTGCGCTATTTCTTGTCCTGCAGAGAATATCTCGTAGCCTTAGATTATTGGGCGATGCAGAACAAGGTTGCCGTGTACAGTAACAGATTATATTTGTCACACAAGCATTAGAGCTTATAGAGTCAATTTATTCATCGAGAGCAACAGTGGCTAACAATGTAGATTTGTAATACTCTTTTACATAATATGGTACTATTGAAATTTTATAATTTTGTATATTCCTTTTTTAACTTCTACTGAATTAACTATAGAATGCAGTAATGGTTATTATGCACTTGGAGCCATTTGTTTTGAGGTAACACAGGAAACCATTTGATTTTTGGCAGAACACTGCTGTGTTTCTGCAGGGGCGTTGGGGTGACCATGAAGTCATGTTGCAAAAGTTCTTAAGAGAACGTCATTCTGATTGAAGATATTCGATTAACACTGGGTGGCTCTTTTGTACATCCTTACACAATTAATTTCTGGTGCTATATTATATTTGGTCTAGCTTAGGGCAGCTCTAAATGATCCCAAATAATTAGAGGAGTAAAACTGACTCCTAACCCTAAATTAAAGCGGTTCCTCCGATCTCCTATTGTTGGAGATATGCCCAAGAGGCAATAATAAAGTGGTTATTATTATATCTTTATGTTTATGATAAATGTTTACATCCTATGCTATAATTGTATTAACCGGAAACATTAATACTTGTGTGTTTTGTACACATAAAAGAGTTCCTAGTAAGCCTCTTGTTAAACTAGCTTGTTGATTAATGGATGATCATGGTTTCCTGATCATGGACATTGGATGTCGTTAATAACAAGATCATATCATTAGGAGAATGATGTGATGGACACACACCCGTAGTAAGCATAGCATAAGATCAAGTCATTAAGTTCGTTTGCTATAAGGTTTAAAATACATAGTAACCTAATCCTTCGACCATGAGGTTATGTTAATCACCATCACCGGATGCGTACTTTGATGACATCAAACACCGCTTCGTAACTGGATGGTCATAAAGGTGTCATTGGGTATTCTGAAAGTATGTGTTGAAGCGCATGGACCAAGATTGGGATTTGTCCATCCATATAACGGATAGATATGCTCTGGGCCCTCCCGGTGGAATGTCATCTAATTAGCTTGCAAGCATGTGACTGGGTCACAAGGGATGACATAACATGGAACGAGTAAAGAGTACTTATCAGTAACGAGGTAGAACTAGGTATGGAGATACCGACGATCAAACCTCGGATAAGTAAAGTATCGCATGACAAAGGGAATTAGTTTCGTATATTAATGGTTCTATCGATCACGAAGTCATCGTTGAGCATGTGGGAGCCGTTATGGATCTCCAGATCCCGCTGATGGTTATTGATCGGAGAGGTGTCTCCATCATGTCTGCATATTCATGAACCGTAGGGTGACACACTTAAGGTTCGAAGTTGTTTTAAGTAGATATGGAATGTGCGTTGGAGACCGAATGTTGTTCGGAGTCTCGGATTGGATTCGGGACGTCACGAGGAGCTCCGGAATTGTCCGGGGAATAAGATTCATATATTGGGGATCATTTTCTAAGTTAGGAAATGTTCCGGAGTATTTGTATGGGGATTCTAGAAGGTTTCGAAATGTTCCGGAAGGTTCTAGAAGATTTCTTGGAGTTTACTTGAAAACCAAGAAAGGATCAAGGAATCCTTGTGGAGTAAGACAAGGATTCGTGGGGGAGTAGGACTCTCCCCCCACCTCCTTGATCCGCCGGCCAAGGGAGAGGGGAGTCCTACAAGGACTCCACCTCCCCATGGCGCCTCCCTCCTTTAAATAGAGGGGTGGAGGCGCCACCCTCTGGCCCCTCTCTCCACTCCAAACCCTAGCCGCCTCTCTCCTCCTCCTTCCCTGTGCTCAGGCTTAGGCGAAGCCCTGCAGAATTCTCTACTCCACCACCACCACGCCGTCGTGTTGCTGGGATTCCGTGGAGAAGATCTACTACCTCCGCTGCTCGCTGGAACGAGGAGAGGAAGGTCTGCTTCGACTCCGCACGTGTGACCGACTGCGGAAGCGCTGCCGGAACACGGCGCCGGAAGGATCGTCCACTCGATCTTGAGATCGGCAAGTGATCGACTACATCAACCACGAGATCCAATCTCGTAACGCTTTCGGATCTACAAGGGTTAGTACAGATCTATCTCGTTGCACATGTCTAATAGATTAGATCTTGGCTTTTATCTAGATTAGATCTGGGTTTTGTTCGTTCTTGCGGTAGAATTTTTTTGTTTTCCATGCTACGAACCCATCAGTGGTATCAGAGCCGTGTCTATGCGTAGATCTGTTGCACGAGTAGAACACAATGGTTTTGTGGGCGTTGGTGCTCGTGCCGTCTTTTGCTTTGTGTACTTTGCATCTTGCGGTATGGTGGGATGAAGCGGCCCGGGCTAACCTTACATGTCATCGCACATGAGACTTGCTCCACGCTTGACGCGTAACTTGCTTTGCACAAGTGGCTTTGCGGGTGTCTATCTCTCTCACCATAGTATAGATCCAATCTACACTTTGCAACTTGATAGCACTTGTATCAACGTTGTGGTTCATGTTCGTAGGTAAGATCCGTTCTTATTCGAAATCCCCAAGCCACGTAAAACATGCAAAGAAGATTAGAGGCGTCTAACTCGTTTTTGCAGGGGTTTTGTGATGTGATATGGCCATCATGTGATTGTGATTATATTTGATGTATGCAATGATCCTTGTTGTAATATGGCAACCGGCAGGAGCCTAATGGTTGTCTTCAATTCTGTTAAGACCTGCGTGTCTATCCATCTTGTAATAGCTTTGTTCCAAGTAGTTGTAATAGTTGCTAGTGATGATGGACAACCATGAAGCGGCGCCACTGACCTTGACGCCATGCTGGTGATGATGGAGATCATGTCCGTGCTTTGGAGATGGAGATCAAAGGCATAAGAAGAAAGGGCCATATCATATCACACTAATTATGAATTTCATGTGATGTTACTCCTTTATGCATCTTGTATTGCTTAGATCGCGACGGTAGCATTATAAGATGATCCCTCTCACTAAATATCAAGTAATAAAGTGTTCGTCCTTAGTTGGCACCGTTGCTAAGACTCGTTGTTTCGAAGCATCTCGTGATGATCGGGTGTGATAGACTCTACGTGTGCATACAACGGGTGCAAGCCAGATTTGCACATGCGGAAACTAAGGTTAACCTTGACGAGCCTAGCATGTACATACATGGTCTCGGAACACGGAATACCGAAAGGTAAAGCATGAGTCATATGGATGATATGATGAACATGTTGATTGTTCGCCTTTAAAGCTACATCATCTCACGTGATGATCGGACTTGGTGTAGTGGATTTGGTTCGTGTAATCACTAAAACAACTCGAGGGATGTTGTTTTGAGTGGGAGTTCATTTGTAATTTGGATTAGTCGAACTCAATTTATCATAAACACAATCAAAGTGAATTTGCATAGTTTGTTATAGTCATTGGCATCCGTTCACCACCTTACGCTTAGTTATAGTTGAGATAGTGGAACTATAGAAATTCTGGATATTTACTTTACGAACTGGTATCGTATTGTTTTGAATGTCAATTTAAAGTTTATAAGTCCTATTGCAAACTTTCAGCAAACTCTATTTACTCCATGAAGTTTAATAAATAGTATTAAATCAAGAGTAACAATTCTAGTGTTAGTATCTAATATATCATGTTTGCCTTCATGATTCTTGATACTCAAAAGATTGTTTTTAATATCAAGTTTATCTAAGAGCTGAAAGCAATGTTTCAGAAACCATCATATGTGAAAGGTATTGCGATATCTAAAACAATGTGTTGGTTACAACATGATAGAGTATACGTCCTCATATTTGATGAGAATTTGTGAAGGTTGGAGACGCTAGTCGTCCTAATCCTCCAAAAGGTTTTGAAAAATAAACATTATACTCGCAATTCACCTTTATAAGCTATAGCATCTTGATCATGAAAGTTGTCATGATAAGGATGAATAGAAGATGTAAGTAAAATATTTACTACACTAAAAGATTACTAAAGAATGGAATTTTGAAAGAATGCCAAACATTTGATGATGGTGATCCACCTCAAAGTGCAAGTCCAAAGGTATTAGTAGTTGACTATATACGCTTTGTACCATGTGTCATGTTGATGACACCACTATTGATGTTGATAGATTCTTTTAAAAGAAAAAGAATTGCTGAAAGAGAATCTATAAAATATTTGGCAAAAAATAAAAGGTTGGAGATGTCCAACTTAGGCATATAGAAGATATACATGTTATGGTTGTATTCCTTGCTTGTTAAACAATGTGGTTCTTAGGTATTGGATACCGGTATTGGATACCGAATTGGTTGGTATGAAGTGTCATACAGGACAACACAATTCATGAACTGCAATGGCCTAAGTAACTAGCAAGAGAAAATGTGATGATGTTCATCGAAAACAAACAAAGGGTTGTTGTGTTGCTCGTTAACATCAAAGCTTGCCTTCAAGATTTGTTTCAATAATTGTTATTTTGATCAGGTATTATGACGACAAAAGGTTGTTCAAATAATTACCGTATTCCATAATAGATGGATAATATACAAGTCTGGTAGGAGAAATAACGACCATAAAACTAATGCTAAAATGTCGCAAGACAAATGATTGAAAGATCACTTGCGAAGTGACATCGCCGTTTAAATTATATTGAAAGGATATATGAAGAAACTCCATGTTGATGGATTTTTGGAGTCTTTGATTTAGATCAAATGACGCTTGTGATACTTTCCTAGAGATAATTAAAACTCCGTTCGTAGGCCAAAAGAGGAACGGACGACTAACTGATTGGAATTTGTACATATTGATGTATATAGTCCATTATGTGTAGTCGTGGGCGATGGATTTCAACTTCATATGCTTTCTCCAAAGATTTGAGTGAGTATATGTATATACTTACTCAATAAGGAAGAAGTATGAAACATTTGAAAAATGTTCAAAGACTTTCAAGATGAAGTGGAAAATCATTGTAACAAGAAAATAAAAGAGTTTATGATTGGATCATAAAGAAAGATGTTTGAGTTACAAGTTTAGCAAAACACCTGAGATTTGAGGAATCGTTCCATGGATTTGCATTTCCCAAAACACCATAGGAGTATGGAGTGTTCGAGATATGTAATGAAACCTTGTTTTACATGGTAAGATCAAAGGTGTCATTTATAAAGCTGCCATTATATTTTAAAGATTAAAGCTTTAGTGACTACCGCTTTTACACTGAAAAGAGATCCATCGTGACCCGTTGAAATGACAACATATGAGTTATGGTTTGGGATAAAACCCGAATTGTCTTTTCTTAAATTTTGGTATGCTATGCATAAGTAAAATGTTTACAACCAAAGTCGGATAAGCACGTCTTTGTAGGTTATTCCAAAGAATTTGTTGGGAATTTCTCCATAACGCCGAGGACAAAAGAGTTTGTCGCTTGGAACGTCAAGTTTCTTGAGAAGGAATTTTTCTTGAAAAGTTAAGTGGGAGGACAATAGAACTTTGATAAGGTTGTTGAACCTTAGCTATATGTGCTAAGTAGCGCAGCATCAGAAAGTGTCCTGGTGGCGGCCACAATGCTCATGGCTCTCGTGATTACAAAAGGTGTGATCTCGGAGATTAGAGTTCCTATAGAACCGTGTGGGTCGGTAAGAATCAAATAGTAAGATTTGATAAGCAAGTCGTTATTGTTTTGACAATGATGCACCGACTACATGCAAAGAAGCGATGATGGGCCCTGACTCCATAAAATGACTAGAAGTCATGGAATCCGTGATAGTATCCATACACGAGAAATCAAGTTTCTGAACTTAGAAGACCCTCCGGAAAGGCATGAAGCCTATCGGTCGTGTTTGGATCTATAAAGAAAAAGACATGGATGTTTCAAATCTATTAAATAGTCGGCATGTCGGAAAGAGTTTACGACAATGTTCAAGGAATTGACTATGATAAGATTTGATCTTTCATAGCGATATTTAGTCTGGACGGATTAATGTAGCAACCACTACATATATTTTGGTATATGGTAGTTGAACAAACAAAACAAGTTCTTCTAATAGAATGGTTACCTAGGACGTGTACATGACACGATCCAAAGGGTTTTGTTAATTCAAAGGATGCTAAAAGAGTATGCAAAACTTCAATGGTTGAAGTGAGCATCGCGGAGTTGGAATCTTCACCGTGATGAAACCGTTAAAAGGTTTAATTTCATCAGAGACGATGAAGATGTTTGCATTTTGCAAGAAATTAAGTGGGAGCGCTAAGACATATTTCTAATACATTATGTGAAAGACATATTGTTGATTAGAAATAATGTATCTTTTATTGACACAGGTTAAGAATTTCATTTCGATGAAAGACTTAGGCATAACTCAATAATTAGGCATCAATGTCTATATGAATAGATTGAGGCGCTAATATGGTTTTGCCAAATGTACATAGATAAGATGTTGAATGAGTTCAATATGGAAACAACAAGAAAGGTTCTTGACACACGGAAAGGACTAAATCAAGATTCAAGTGTGTTGACACGAGATTCAAGTGTTTTGACACTTGGTGAAATCACAAGAATATTTTGATCAATCATTCTTTGAGATGTACACATCCAGATATGTCCTATGCTCTAAATGTTATGAGCATATACCAGAATGATTCATAAGATGATCATTGGACAATAGTAAAGATATTCTTATGAGCTTTGGAAGAACTAAGAATATATCATGTATAAGTGACAAATAGTTAAAGGTAGTTCATTGTAAAGTGTTACATTGATACTAGTTTTGTCACAAGATACAAATTAAATTTATCTCAATTTAGACTATGGGTGGCACAATATAATGGAAAGGATGTTCCATGATGGATTTGGATGAGTTCCAAAGTTGAGATATTGTGACGGATACTACAACAAAAGGCTAAGTATATAACTGCTATAGTAGCAGCAAAGGAGGGCATTTGTGTTAAGTAGTTTGTTATCAAACTAGGTGTGGTTCATAGCGGAATAATACTATGAAGATACATTGTATGACAATTGTATCAACATAATTTAATCCCAAGGAACTAAAGGTCTCACCAAAGGACCAAATTTATACAATGCCATCTCATTGGAGAATGAGTAATGCGTAGAGACGCAAGGACATGCAAATACACACGGACCTGGAAGTGTCAGATCCGAAGATTATGTTTACCACTAGCAATAGTGTCTATACAACACCAGAAAGCCATAGGTGTTGAATGCAAAAGTTTTTTAACTAGATTATTGACTCTAGTGCAAGTGGGAGACTGTTGGAGATATGCCCAAGAGGCAATAATAAAGTGGTTATTATTATATCTTTATGTTTATGATAAATGTTTACATCCCATGCTACAATTGTATTAACCGGAAACATTAATACTTGTGTGTTTTGTAAACATAAAAGAGTCCCTAGTAAGCCTCTTGTTAAACTAGCTTGTTGATTAATGGATGATCATGGTTTCCTGATCATGGACATTGGATGTCATTAATAATAAGATCATATCATTAGGAGAATGATGTGATGGACACACACCCGTAGTAAGCATAGCATAAGATCAAGTCATTAAGTTCGTTTGCTATAAGTTTTAAAATACATAGTAACCTAATCCTTCGACCATGAGGTTATGTTAATCACCATCACCGGATGGGTACTTTGGTGACATCAAACACCGCTTCAAAACTGGGTGGTCATAAAGGTGTCATTGGGTATTCTGAAAGTATGTGTTGAAGCGCATGGACCAAGATTGGGATTTGTCCATCCATATGACGGATAGATATGCTCTGGGCCCTCTCGGTGGAATGTCATCTAATTAGCTTGCAAGCATGTGACTGGGTCACAAGGGATGACATAACATGGAACGAGTAAAAAGTACTTATCAGTAACGAGGTAGAACTAGGTATGGAGATACCGACGATCAAACCTCGGATAAGTAGAGTATCGCATGACAAAGGGAATTGGTTTCGTATGTTAATGGTTCTATCGATCACGAATTCATCGTTGAGCATGTGGGAGCCGTTATGGATCTCCAGATCCCGCTGATGGTTATTGATCGGAGAGGTGTCTCCATCATGTCTGCATATTCACGAACCGTAGGGTGACACACTTAAGGTTCAAAGTTGTTTTAAGTAGATATGGAATGTGCGTTGGAGACCAAATGTTGTTCGGAGTCTCGGATTGGATTCGGGACGTCACGAGGAGCTCCGGAATTGTCCAGGGAATAAGATTCATATATTGGGGATCATTTTCTAAGTTAGGAAATGTTCCAGAGTATTTGTATGGGGATTCTAGAAGGTTTCGGAATGTTTCGGAAGGTTCTGGAAGATTTCTTGGAGTTTACTTGAAAACCAAGAAAGGATCAAGGAATCCTTGTGGAGTAAGACAAGGATTCGTGGGGGAGTAGGACTCTCCCCCCACCTCCTTGATCCGCCGGCCAAGGGAGAGGGGAGTCCTACAAGGACTCCACCTCCCCATGGCGCCTCCCTCCTTTAAATAGAGGGGTGGATGCTCCACCCCCTGGCCCCTCTCTCCACTCCAAACCCTAGCCACCTCTCTCCTCCTCCTTCCCTCTGCCCAGGCTTAGGCGAAGCCCTGCAGAATTCTCTACTCCACCACCACCACCACGCCGTCGTGCTGCTGGGATTCCGTGGAGAAGATCTACTACCTCCGCTGCTCGCTGGAACGAGGAGAGGAAGGTCTGCTTCGACTCCGCACGTGTGACCGACTGCGGAAGCGCTGCCGGAATGCGGCGCCGGAAGGATCGTCCACTCGATCTTGAGATCGGCAAGTGATCGACTACATCAACCACGAGATCCAATCTCGTAACGCTTTCGGATCTATAAGGGTTAGTACAGATCTATCTCGTTGCACATGTCTAATAGATTAGATCTTGGCTTTTATCTAGATTAGATCTGGGTTTTGTTCGTTCTTGCGGTAGAATTTTTTTGTTTTCCATGCTACGAACCCATCACCTATATTTAGAAGAGTAAAATATTTTTTTTCTTATTTACAATACAATTGGTCCATAGATACGCATATAGTCATAGATTAGTAGTGCATACATACCGATGGTACCTTCAGAATACATACCGATAGAAACTGACTTAAAGATCAAAGTGTTTGAGTTATGCATTAGAATGTATAACAAGAATGTACTATCTTTTCAAGATCGATGAAAGCGACCTACCTTCTTCTCTTGTCTTTTCGTTAAAATTCTCTCATGATTTTTTTCCTAAAATTGTTGAAATGGTTGACGAACACCACTCTGTTCGTATAATGCATTATCTACAAGACCTTGATGGTGCCATGCAAAATACAACTCAATACATACCGATAGAAATTGACTTAAACCAAAGTGTTTGAGTTATGCATTAGAATGTATAACAAGAATGTACTATCTTTTCAAGATCGATGAAAGCGACCTACCTTCTCCTCTTGTCTTTTCGTTAAAATTCTCATGATTTTTTCCCTAAAATTGTTGAAATGGCTGACGAACACCAATCTCTTCGTATAATGCATCATCTACAAGACCTGGATGGTGCCATGCAAAATACAACTCGTTGACCTCGTCCTCGGTCCATTTAGGATTTCTTTTGCTTTATTTGTAACAAAAAAAGTAAGTCACGACTTCTTCTACTTCATTTTACAAACAAAAAATTCACCTTTTCCCCCCAAATGCGTTGGTTGTGGGACCGGCCTTGCCTGCTCCAAATCCGGCTAGAGATCACACGCACATACCAAACCTGTTGCGGGCGGCGGTACCGGTGGAGCCAACCCTAGGCCGCGGGATCTATGGTGGGCGAAGAGAAGGGGAAAGCTTCCAGGCGACATCGGTGGTGGCTGGCCTTCTACCACCTTCCCATCCTCAGGCCTCTCCATTTTGCAAAGAATCGAGCCCGACGCTGGCCGATTTGCAACAAATCGATGCAGCGGCCGGTGAAATATTGATCTCTTAGTCAATTTCGGTGAAGACGAGGAGTGGCGAGCGACGGAGAGATGGGCTCGAGGGAGGCACAGGATCAGGGGTGCCGTCGCGGGTTTTGGTATTCACCGGAGGCGACGCCGGTGTGAATGGGGGCGGCGGGTTGGGAGGTTGGTTTTTTTCTCTAGAGTGGTCGATGACTCTTATATTTTGGAGTCGACGGAGGTGACTCCCCTAAATTTACTCCTGTAACGGTTATAGAGTTCGGTTAGGTCCGCGTTAGAGGAGTAAAGGGGTAACTTTTACTCCTCTAACTGGTTGTTTGGGATTGGTTAGAGATGCCCTTAGCTACTAGTACTACTTCTACCCGAAAAAGGACGTGAGAGATTTGTCTAGACTCGTATGCATCTGAACGTGTTTTAGTGTATAGGTACGTGTAAATCTAGACAAATATGCGAACTTTTTTTCCAGAAGGATGGAGTAGTATGTTGGGATGTGAGTGGAGATTTTTTGGTTCATGAGATCCAGTGCTTTTGCTATTTTAAAAAATTCAAAACTATATTTGTGAGTTCCAGAAAATATTTAGAAAAATATATGGGTGTAGCCCATGCTTTATCCCACAAACATGCGAAATATCAATTTCAAATACTTTGTATTCTAAGCTGTATAAAAATAATAAGAGTGTATATATGTGCAAGAATGTTTTCAAATGCCCAAATTTATCAAATTTGTTATTTTTATGTACACCAAAATACAAATAATTTCACATCATAGTTTTGCATGCTTGTGAGATACAATATTGATTATATCCAAAATTTTATTTAGAAAATTTTGAAACCTGTATTTTTTTAAAGAGCACTAGTGCTCGGGAGCCAAAGACACTTTCCGGTTGGGATATCCACTTGGCTAGTTAAAAAAAGTTTAGATCAGAAACTTAGAACATCTTAGAAACATACACACCTAGGTCGAAAAACCCACTTCAAAGTTGTGGAGAGGAAAAACTACCATAGGCTTACCGTTGGATTTTGTGTGAACCTCAAAGTTGGGCAAATAGTATGACTAGTTTTTTTTTGAGTGGTAAAAGGATTTTTTTAGATGGGAGTGTTAACAAAACCAGAAGGAGCTTGGGTTCCTTGGAGCCTTTTTACAACAAAGTTTCAAAATCCCATTTCTCAAGGGGGATCCATAAAATTTTATGGAGAAAATTTTATTTGTTGGTTTGAAGTTTTTTTTAGAAAACGCAAAGATATTTTTTAGTTTCATTTCATTGAAAAGAAAGAGTATGTTATACGTTTCTTGTAAGAAGTTTTACGAGGGAACCAGAAAAGTGTGTCCCGGACAGGAGTGTTTTTAGTGTACGACCATCAGTAGAATGTTTGTGAGTCCCAGGTCGCTCCTGCTGGGATCGAGGCTGCTGCTTTGTTTTTGATCTTGGCGACGAAGACCGGGACGGACGGTTGGGCTCTGCCGAAGACGCAGCCGTTGCCATCCTTCCAGGTCATCCACGAGATGAGTAGCATCGTCGAGGCCAATCCCTTGTGCATGGCTTTTGGCGTGTCTGTCGTGCTTTTCCTTCGTCCTCCAGTCGAAGAGGGATGCTTTAGTGCCAGTGCAGTGCATGGGGGAGGAGAGCTAGGGACAAAGGACGAAAGTACGTGGAGGCACCAGCGCGTGGGGGAGGAGAGCTCGGTAGAGCCCATGTACCCTGACGCGCGCGCTACCGCCGCGTGCTGCTTGCAGAACCGGAAGAACGCCACCTCGCGGATCGGCACCAGCGGCGATAGCACTGGCAACTCCGCGAGCATCTGCACCATGAACTAACTTACAAATGTATGTCAGGCACACGAGCTGAAGCATACAGAAGGGTGGAGGACGAGCTGGTGCGCGCATGCATGGTCACCAATTGGATCATGTCGTTCAACGTGCTGCCCAGCGCCCATGCCGCTTGAGATCATCTCCATCGTGCTCGTCCTGGCCACCACGCACGGGAATAGTTCCGACCACCGGCCGTGCATCGTTTGCACCGGTCGATCCGTCAGTAAGCTAACCTCGTGTTGTTTTGTCATGTGGGTGCGCGCACACGTACCCCGTCTATGAGGCTGTTGATGAGGTCGGCGCTGCCGGCGATGGCCACGCCGACGTTGCGGGTGGCCTCCGAGACGGAGCTGGCGTGCAGACAAGACGGTGCGTTGGTGCCGGGTCGAGGACCACATCTTTGGACGTGACGCTAGTGGCCGGGTCGAGCCATGCGCTCGCCGGGCGGCAGAGACTGTCCATGCTGAAGGCGTCACATCCGAGCGGGAATCCCCATGACATCATTCATCCAAGGGTTCAAGGACCTTTTTGCAAATATACACGTCCAACTGGTATCTCTCCTGGATCCTACTATCGACGTGGTAGTGAATCACTTACAGAAGATTTAGGATCCGGCAAAGATTTAGGACTACGGGTGCCGTTTTCTCCATCCCCAATCGCTAATCGCCGCCACACATCTCCCTGCCCGTCTCTGGTCAGCACCCGCACCGCTCCACTCCACTCCACCTCACCTCCAGCAACGCGTCGCCGCAGTACACCTCTCCTCCCGCTCCGCTGCATCGCGCTTCTCCCCCGCGTGCTCCTCCACCGCCTGCACATCTTGCAGTCCTCGTCGTGACCGCGCCGCCGCTTTCTCCCTCACCCCCCCAACACCCAAGTCGCCTGCTTGTCTCCTATCGACTCACCCTCTTCCCTCTGAGCTTCTCATCCAAGCGGACGCGTATGGTGCGGCTGGATCTGGAGGCGGTGGACGCATGCTCCTAAGCCCCTTGCTCGTGGTCGTAGGAGCCAACATCGGCGCCGGGATTAGACTTCTGCTCCTGCGGCGGCGAGGCAGGTTGCTGCTACAACGTCCAGTCCCGTGGCGGCGTTAGCAGGCGAGCGTCCTCTGGGTGGACCCAACGTGCTTTTCTGCGAGGGGAGGAAGGTGAGTGAGCCGCTCGGGTCTTGTCCGCGTCGCCTGCTTGATCTCCATCGAATATGGAGGCCAGGATTAGGGTGTCCAGACCGTCTCTAACATTGTCGCGCAAGCCTCAAAAAGCAGTAGGGCAATGGCCTTTACAACCCAAGACATCTCTCTTGATTTCTTGTCTGTCGGGTAGAAAGGCAAAATAAGGACATGTACAATGATTGATAAGACGGTCTTATCTTATACATGCCACATCATTTGATATGACAATAAAATATTACGTACAATGGGTTTTTTTAGTCCTAGATGTTCCTAAATATGTGATGACACATTGTTGCTAAGATGATCTCTTAGCCAAGATAAGACAGACGTCTTTTTTCTGTTTCTCTCTCCTCCAACTCAGCAATCATCCTGTGTGGCATTGCTAAGGTAAGACCATTATATGTGTCATAATAGGTTTGATTCCTGCTGGACGCACTTCCGCCCAGAAAATCGGGCTGCCCTTTGTGTTACCTGTGTGATACACGATAGTATTTTTAGCCCAGAAAATCGGGCTGCCCTTTGTGTTACCTGTGTGATACACGATAGTATTTTTAGCATAATATACTAAATCTTATCCCTTTTTTTAATTTAATTATAGACTTGCAAGACCCATAATTCAGGAAAGTAGAGACTTCATTTCTCCTAGGACGCACAAATTTTAATATGTGAAGGGTAATGGTTCATTGCACTTATAGCATATCTTTTGGACGCATCGATATAGCTCCCGAGCACATCTGCTCCCGCGTGGCGATTGGTCCACTGTTGCATCGGGTGCACAGGTAAATTGTATAGAATCTAGTGGACCTGTGGTGGAGAAGTAAACGGAGTACTGCGGGCGGCCAGTGCCAAATTGTGTTCTGGTAGCACAGGAAGTCTGTCCGTGGCGAGAGCGAGCCCCTCGTCCTTGGATTGGTTTCTGATCTGAGACTGGGAGGGCGATACATTTTGGATGGCGGTTCCCGATCGATCTGCGCGGAAGCATCCAATCCAACACCGCCCTCAACGCACCACCATGGGGGCATGCGCTGTTGTAGGATCAAGGTTAACCTCGTCGGAATATGCTAGGAAGCCCATGCCAGCCAAGGAGAACCATCAATTTTTGTAGTCCGTGGCAGCCATAGTGCGCTTTCAGGTTCGAGTTCTATTCAAAATGCGTCCTCCTATAGAGTATCATCTTTAAATTTCCCTGTTCTGCATCCGATTAGCATTGACACAAACCCATTTTTTTTGCTTTACCGAGCTCCATGGCCAGGCATGGCTGTCAAATTTGAGAGGCTGATTTGTTTCACAATGTTAGGAGAGACATGGGGATGTGCTTGAAATGGAAGACGTGGAGAGTAAGGTATCTTGCTTAGCTGCACCTAAAACGTTCCATCGATTGTGAGATTCACAGACGGGACCAAACAGTGATGCAACTGTATCTACCGTCTTTAGGAGAAAGGTGGATTAAATCAATGAGACGGTCCACGATGGAAACGGCATGCTCTGCATTTAGTGCGCATACAGACATGGGCCATAGTCCGCTTATTTCATTGGACAATTAATGTACTAGATACTTGTACTACACCAGTGTCCGAATCTTCATGTGAATATAGGGTCTGGATACCGAGACCATTTGTGCTCGGGATTAGAAGCGGATTTCTCATATATTTTTTGCTTTCTTATCCTGTAAGGCCTGGTATATGCTCCTGATTCATCTCTTATATGTGCTTGAATGTTGTGAGCTTGTCTACAATCTAATTTTGCAACATCGACTGCAAATTTTTTTACTCTTAGCCATGTGGTATTTAACGTACAGAAATATTTAGCCAAATGAGAAAATATAATGTAAATTTTTTCTATGCTTACGTGTGACTTCAACCGTTCTGGTATTTTTGCAGCATTGTGCCTAAGAGCATCTCCACTCAGTTTTTGGCCTAGGAACATTCAGTTTTTCACCCGCGTTCTTAGGCCGAGTTCCCAGATCGACGCGTTTTTGCCCAAATTCGGCTTAAATTCATCTAGTTTTTGGCATATTTCGGCATAATATGAATACAGAGCAATGTTCAGTATGAAATTAACCACAGTTTGACATAAAATTAAACATAGTTCGGCGAACAATGAAAATACACATATTTCGGCCTAGTTCGGCCAGTTCATGCTAGGCACGTGTTGCCCCTGCGTATCCATAGGTTCTCAACTAGATCATCCTGCAGCTGTTGATGCACTACCGGGTCTCCGATCTCCTGACGCATGGCAATAAAGGCAGTCCAGGTTGACGCCACCTGGTGATCAGGTTGTGCAAGAGGTCCATGTCTGTAGCATGTCTCGTTCTGCTCGACCAAACTCATTGGGTCCTTCCTCTCATCCTCAATGATCATGTTGTACAAGGTCACACAACAATTCATCACTTTCCACATCTGATCTTTTGACCAGGTCATAGCAGAAAACTGGACAACTGCGAACCTCTATTGGAGCACACCAAATGCCCGCTCCACGTCCTTCCTGCAAGCTTTCTGTTCCTTGGCATACTGAGCATGCTTGGGGAGTATCAGGTTTTAGATAGTCTTCACAAATGTTGGCCATCTTGAATAGATGCCATCTGTAAGATAGTATCCCTTGTTATAGTGGTGCACATTGATCTTAGAGTCCAGGGGGAGCATGACCCTCAACAAGCTTGGCAAAGACATTTGAGGAGTTGAGAATATTGATGTCTTATTCGATCCTGCCATGCCAAAAAAAGAGTGTCCGATCCAAACATCATGTGTAGCAACTACCTTGAGTATCACAGTGCAACCTTTTTTGTGGACTTCGTACATCCCCTGCCATGCAAATGGACAATTCTTCCAGTGCCAATGCATGCAGTCTGTGCTTTCAAGCATCCCAGGAAATCATCTATGTTCATTGACTGCGAGGATCCAAGCAGTGTCTTCAGCAGTGGGTGTTCTCAAGTACTATGGCCCAAACACTGCAATCACTGCCCTGCAAAACCTGTACAAGCAATCGATGGCGGTCGACTCGGCTATGCGGAGATAATCATCAGCACTGTCACTCGGCACTCCATATGAAAGCAACATCATCGCCACTGTGCACTTCTGCAGTGAGGAAAACCCAACCATGCCGGTGCAGCCTTTATTGCACACGAAATAGGGGTCGAATTCCTGGACGGTATGCACGATCTCGAGGAAGAGCTTTCGGCTCATCCTGAAACGGCGCCGAAATACGGCCTCTTCGTGGAGCGGCTCGTCAATGAAGTAGTCGGCGTACAGCATGCAGTAGCCCTCCGCCCTTTGCCTTGCTTTGCACTTCCGGCGACCCTTCACCGAGTCTCCACGTTTCGGCGTTGCAGTCTGCATGTATAGCCGTGCCAGAGAGGCGAGTATTTGCACGTGTTCTACATCTTCGACGGCTGCGGCGTTCTCTTCCTCTAGCAACACGGCGGACAACTCCTCGTCGTCGTGGCCGAATGGGCAAAACGTCGAACACTTGGCAGGCGAGGTGTTGGGAGCTCGAAGTGTGGTCGAGCTACGGTGAAACGGTGAAGGAGGGGCGGTGAAAGGTGGCCTAGGCTGCAGGAAGAAGTAGCGGCGGTGGCGGCGGACCTATCTACAGGCGCGAGTTCGGCTTGAACCGGTGGAGCTTCGCCGGCGCAAGCATGGCGACAAGGTAGCTGAGGGGAGGGGGGATCCTTCACCGCGGGAGAGGCGACTGGTGGTGGGAAATGGGATGTCTTGCCGACAGGGATGGCCCACCCTCGTTTTCGCTCCGTCCGGCGTTTCTCGGCCGTTCCCGGCGCCGCGGGATCGGCCTGAGAACGCCGAATGTATTTTGGGCCAAATTCGGACGAAACCGCCATCCTCAAAACGCGACTATGCGAAAAATCGCTATCCGGACGAAAAAAATACCCTGAGAACGGCGTCCTGGAACCCGAGTGGAGATGCTCTAATAAAAGATCTGCCGGTGATGTATTTACAAGGTGGAGCAGTACTTATTGTAGGCCTCCCTATAAAGCATGTTGGTGAAGCAAGTTTAGAGTATGAAAATGGTACGCACTACACACTTTTGTATTCTGTTCGACTTTTGTCTGGAGTAATTTTTGTTTGTTATTCCTGACGCATCAGCAGCTGGTTATGCTTAATACCATTCATAACCAGACCCCTCTTTCCTCTTTCCAACAATGGTTTCTAGTTACTTATAGTAAGGGGCGTGCTGAGCGTCCCCCGAGGATCGAATCCCCGAATCCCTCGATCGCTAGCCGTCCGATCGGGTATTTTTGACCGTCTGATCGAGTCGTCTGTCTTCTCTCCTGCTTTTTGTTTCCATAAACTCGAATGTAGCAAAATTAAACAATGATTGCAGCAAAAAAAAAAGGTTTGTAAGACAAAACAAAAAAAAGATCTTGCCAGATGCCTCACCGGAGATCTCGCCGGATATGTTGTAGCAAAAAGTGGATCCTATTGTAGTAAAACCGACCTCCAAAAAACATCGCTGAAAAAAACCGTGCTAGGTAGAAAAATCTTCTATCAACAATTTTGTACTAAAAAGGCAAAAACATAAAACAATTGTAACAAAAAATTATAGGCTATTGTAGCAAAACCGACCTCGCCAAAGATATTGTAGCAAAAAATATTATGTTATTGTAGCAAAACCAACCCGTAGAAGACGTTGTAGCAAAAAAATTAGACTATTTGTAGCAAAATGACAAAATGATTGTAGCAAAAAAATCGTGACTTCATACCATTGTAGCAAAAAATTCCTTCGAGATCCTTGGAGGAGACTTGCAATGCAAAATCACAGCTGATTTCACCGGAGACGTTGTAGCAAAATTTGTCTAGTATAGTAGCAAAATGTCAAAACTAAAATAGAAAAAAATTATTGTACAGTAGCAAAACCACAAAAATAATTGTAGCAAAAGACTTAATTCTACATAGCAAATTCACATAAAAATTATAGAAAAGAAAAATCGTGGAGCACAAGCAGCGGTCATGTCTTGCCAGGGATGCCCGTGTCCGGCGACGCCTAGCTAGAGGCGAGCCTCGTCTTTCTCGATGTCGGCGACCCCCAGCCGGAGGAGAGCCTCGTCTCTTTCTCGACACCGACTGTAGGCTACCACGTAGACGAACGTTGTCGCCGAAGACAAACATTCGGAGCGGTGGCCGTCATCGTTCCCATCCAGCATGAGGAGGTCTGACTCGTCGGCGTTGCAAGGCACTGAGCGGTGTGGTGGAGAACCTCCAGGTCGATGGTGGCCCCGGGCGTAGGGAGGTCCTGCGGAGGACCTCCAGGTCGACGACGGCCAAGGGGCACATGGTGGAGGGGCACAAGACCTTAATAGCATCTGCAAAGCATAGCATCACAGTGGAGGATTGAAGCGAGCGGACAACCCAGTGAAGAACGGTGAAGAAAGGGGATCATGGGCGGGTCCCATGGGGACGTTGCGGCTTCGGGATACGCGTCACACCCTCGACCCGGGGGACGCGTCGTGTGCGATCCCCCGGCTTATACGAAGCGTTTTCCTTATAGTAATATGCAAAGACTCATATATTTTTGTTAGAAATATAATGGAATCTGTAGTCCATCTAATTACTATCTAGTTACGTATAGTAATCTGAAAAGACTCTATTTTCTTTTAGAAATATAATGGGATCTGTAGTCCATCTAATTAACATGTGTTTCAATTATCTCTCATGTTTTACCAAATGATACATTCAGTTTTGCACCAAGACCGATTGTTTTACAGTAAACCTGAAGGTGTTCTATTTTGAGATTTTGGGGACAATATGGGTTCATGCAGGGGAACTATCTCTCAACTTGTAAAACTGAAGGTGTCCTATTTGTCTTATTTAATAAAATGATTCATCTTGATGCTGGCGTTATATTAGTGATGTATGTAAAATGCATCCATAAACTTTGTCGTTTATTGCTTCAAAATCATTATTATTTTGTAACATTATTATATTTATTGGGACTAACCTACTAATAGTTGTAAAAGTGCATAAGGTCTTGTTTTACACTGTTATGTAGGAAATACACAAATATGGAAGGAAATCGCGCATTATGGAGGAATCTATCCTTGTAGGACTCTTTTGATTGCCAGAAACGACCCTGAAGATGACGTTTAATAGAAAACGTGTAGAAAGGAAAGTTGTGGGGCATTTTATGCGCAACAATTTAGATATAAAATTCGTCCCAATCGCAGTCCGAATGCATTTTGTATACCCATATTACTGCGGAGGACAAACGTAGTTTTGGGACTCCGAAAATATGTGACGTGGTTGACTCAAACTCCTTCCATCTTGATTTCGGCCCAACCATGACTTGATGGACTCATTAAGGACAGGGGAATTCCTAAGAAGGTTCTAGATATGCCAAGAGCCCTTGGATCCAAGGGGCATCCATCCTACGGCCAAGATTGCATCTCCACCACTGTATATTGAGAGGAAACCCTACTTTTGAAGACATCCATCCGTAACTACGAAATTCCCCCTCCTTGGCAGCCCCCAAGGCGAGGGAGGAGCTCCTCAAGATCACCACCATCTCCAAGGAAGAAGAAGGGGTAAGGGGCCGCTGCCCCAAGGGCAGCCGCCGCACATAGGAGGGCGCCGGCGCCACCTCCTCTCACCACGTGTCCGCCTCTCTCCCTTGGAGAGGCTCATCTCCATCACCATATACTGCAAGATACCATCATCCCGCATTGTAATCTCTTGGCAAACATGATGTATGATCCAATATATTATTTTCCTATGATCTACTGTATGACTATGTTGATGTTTGAGTAGTGAATTGTTATGGCAATTGTGATCTAGTTGTTTTGGTTGCATACAAGTATATGTTATCTTCTATGATGATCTTGTTATACTAACATATGAGTGCATACATATGATAGGGATATACAAGGTTGTCACTGTTGCATGTTGATAGGATGAGGGATAGACAGAGTTTAACAGAAGCCGAATCCCAATCTTAAAAATATATGCAGTATTAATTCATGGTTAATCAATGGGGGTATTATCATGGAGACCTTAGATATAAATGCGGTAGTCGGACTTTATGTCTTAATATTTCCTTGTTTGTTCTTAATTGGCCTTGAGATCAATCACTAGTGATGTATTTGCTCGTATCTATGGCTACACCTAGTTATGGCTCCTCCTAGAAGAAACAATAAACATAATATGCTTCACTAATTGTGATAACCAAATGAATGAAATAGAAATTTTCCTAAACATTTACTCCCATAGATTATCCACATCCACTCCAGTAGCTCCACTTCATTTGCATTATTTTACTTATAGTATTTATTTCAATTACTTTATTGTTTTCTATTTAATACCAAAAACAACCACACATAGACTTTAGATCCTAGCTTTGTATAGAAGGCCATATAAGTGGTTTATAGGGCTTTAGGGAATAGATAGTTTACCTTCAGCTCCTCGTGGGTTCGACACTCAAATAGTTATCGAATTGCACTACGGTGATCCCTTGCACTTGGGGGCTTTCAAGATACTTTTCTAGCACCATTCTCGGGGAGCGTAGCGCTAGGCTTCTATTCTTGTTTGCATTGCTAGTTTATTTTTAGTACCTTGCATATAAAATTAAAACCAAAAAAACTATAATAGAAAATTCTCACAATGATGTGTATGATATGCTAGTCAAATATGTTGAAAGCTTGAATATTCCCTTGGACACTAAATTTTTGAATGCAAGAAATCACGATGAAAGTGTTAGGGAAGAAGAAGACAAAATGCTAAGCTTAGGGATGCCCATGCATCCCAAAGAAAAGCAGATACAAGATAAAGAAGAAAAAGTGGACAAAGAATGGAGTAGCTACCCATCTCCTACTCCCAACAAGGGTAACACACAAATTCCCATGAACAATTCTTCTTATAATGATGATGATCTTTCATTGCCTAGTAGTCCTCTATGTTGAACAATTATGTCTAATATATGGGAGGATGAAAGTGATATAATTCAGTTAGATGATCCATTATGCTCATTAGATGACTTATCTTTAAATGGTGAATCTATTCAAAACTATGAGATTAAGTTTGCTTTTGATGCTTGCAAGAATTATGAAAGAGGAAGAGATAAAAACTCTCTTTATGTTTCCATTCTATTTATGAAAGCTACTGATCATTATGTGAATTGGATACCACAACCTTGCTGCTATTTATTCATATATAAAATGCCAATGCATAGGAAAAAGTTAGACTCAAATGCTAATGTCTATGTGCTTTGTGGTGTGCTGCATATGCTTTCAAATACTATTCTATTTGAGCACACCTTGATATTCATGTAATATGTAAAATAAATTTAGCTACTATTATTGAACAATTAGTTTAAGATTTTAACTAAATATAAAATTTGGTAGAGAAAATGAGAAGGATTAGCAAAGTAGAAGTTAGGGTCAACCTTGAGCATGTGTTGTTCATGTCAATGGAACCATTGCAAAGCCTATATCACTAAAACTTCTACACATAAAAATAAAATAAAAAGAGTATCTATTTTGTAATATATTAGCTTCTTGAATAAAATGGTTTCCCAATAATTACTAAAGTTTGCATCATGGTAGAAACTATTATATCATTTGTTTGGAGAACTAACCATTTTGTAGGCATTGAAGTAACATGAAGATGAAAATATTTATTTGTTTGAGATGAGTGACATGATATGATAAAAAATAAGTAGAAGACAAGAACTAGCAAGACCATAAGCTTGGGGATGCCCACGCATCCCCTCTTCTTTCAAGTATTTCAAGTAATATCATTCCAAACTCATGTTTTAGTTTTACCTTCATGTTTTTATTTGTATGTTTGTGGAAACCATGTTTGCATTACCTTTTTTGTTTTGTTTGGATCTTATTTTGCATATTTTTTATAAAAACAAAATACCAAAAATATTTTATGTTTATTTGTTTCTTTTCGCTTCTTCTTGCCTTTTGTTTTTAAAACTTTATAACATTTTATGGTTCTTCATTTGGTTCTTATTTGCTTCTTGTTTTTCCTTCAAAAACAACAAAAATATTTTATGTTTTTTCATTTGGTTCTTATTTGGTTCTTGTTTTTATAAAACCCAAGCAACAAAATTATTTTATGCTTTTTTATTTTTGTTTGCTTCTTGCTTTTCATCTTTTATAAAACAAAAAATAACAAAAAGATTTTTTTTATGTTATTAGTTTTTGGACATTTGTTCTCTGTTAAAATAAAGGTTTTATATTTTTTTAATATTTACAAAAATAATTTACCAAGTTTTACCCATTTTGGATGTTAAAAGTTAAAACATATATTTGGAGTTGAAAATTACTGCATGCTGCTGTTTACCAAACGGGTTTTATAATATTTCTGTAACTCCGATTGATCTAAATTTTCTACATAAGTTAAAAAATTTCATTCTCTATATGCAAAAAATTGGCTAAAATTCCTTACATGTTTAAGTGGGCAAAATAAATACGTTCTGCAGCTGCTGTTTTTTGATCAAAATCTGTGTTTTGTTGCAAGAGTGGCCTTTTTGATTTTTGATTTAATTCTTTTTGAGTATTTTGTTATTTTATGGATATTGGACACTCAAGTAACTCTTTGGACATTTAAAACGTAATTTTATTCGGGGATTTTATCACATCCAGCACTATACCTTTGTACCACTAATGTCACCCCATAGAAAAGAAATGGGAGAAAGTTTCGTGTTAAAGTTTTTTGACAGGGAATGGAGGAACACCACACTAAGAGTTATCCAAGAATGGTGAATACCATAAGCTTGGGGATACCCAAGGCACCCCATTGGACCTATCAAATTCTCGGTATGCAAGCTTCTAAACTTTGTTTTTGGAGCAACATAGAATGATCGTAGAAACTTGGAGTGTCTTTGTCTAGTTTTATGTCTAGTTTTGCATATTGCCTTCAGAATAAATGAAGCCACAATGATAGATGTTTTTCATGCTTAGGAAATATCTACTGAAACAATCTATTCCAGATCAAATTCCTTGATGAGAATGAGTTGTGTGCTATCAAAAGAAAAGGAATGAAAGCAAAAGGCTGAAATTCAAAGTCATGCTTAGTGTTGCTAGCTCAAATACTTTAATGAATGATAATTTGATAGTGCCCAACTTAGTGATACATTTTTCTTATATACATTGATGTTTAATACTATGGAGCATTGTGTGATGATAAATGTTGGGCACTATGGATCCAGCGGCATATTTGTAGATCTTTTTGCTAGCCCAAAAATTCCTATACAAGCAAAGCTTGTTTATCCAAATACCATTAAAACCAATTCCCACAGTGTACACCATACATTCCTATATAGCAACAATGCCATTCTAAGTATATTTCTAATGTGCCTTGTTTTATTTATCTTTCAAATAATATTGCTCTTATGGTTATAATTATCATAGAGAAGTTGGTTGTGGGGTGGCCACGAACTTGAAGGCACAACCACCAAAGGTGGTAATGATTTATGAAACATAAAATGGTTTTGTAAGATAAAAAGTGGAAAGAATGATAACAAGGGGACATGAGATACTCTTGTTCTACTTAGTAATCAACGAGTAAAGTGAGGGTCATGGATATTTCAATACATATGCTCTAGGGATAAGTGTTGGAAAGGTAGGCACCCGAGGATTCAGCTAGCCATGGAAAGTGAAAAGCAACAGTTGTTTTAGAGCATATGACATGATTGAAAGACCCATGAATAAGTTTATACTGGTAACTAGGAGGGAAATACCGTTAACTGATGCCATAAAAAAAATAATGAAAGTGATCGACAAAAGTTGAACTTCATGTCTATCTTGTTATAATTATTCTCTTCTTTGAACTAGAAAGATGCTAATGATAGGGGTAAATGGAACCAAACACTAATGATAAACTATTGATCAATCATAAACTTAATGAAATAGAGTTTGGAAGCTAAATAGGTCTTTGCACATGTTTAATCCATGCTTATTTTTGGTACAAGATATAAAAATATCTTAAGGGAAGACATAAAACTGAGAAGTGAGTCTTCCAGGTCAAGGGCATGAAACTAAGAAGTAACCCAAAGTAGAAAGGCATAAAAAACCATATCAATGATAGGAATGAGTCTTCCAACAATTCTATAGGTTCATCTAATTATGCTTGAAGGTTTGTTTTCTCTCTCATTTGTTTGAACACAAGCCTACTTATTATTTAGCATGTTTGTAGAGTGCGAAAGATATCACTTTATATCCCACTTACTTGTTGTTATTTCTTAAGATTGAACCTAGTGAACTTTGTGTGGCAATAAAAAATAAGAAAAGTAAGAAACTCCAAAGTCCATGTTAAATTTATCACCTTTATGCTCGAGGACGAGCATAGGTTAAGCTTGAGGATGCTTGATGCACGTAAAATGCATCCATGAACTTTGTCGTTTATTGCTTCAAAATTATTATTATTTTGCAATATTATTATATTTATTGGGACTAACCTACTAATAGTTGAAAAAGTCCAAAAGTTTTTGTTTTACACTTTGTTGTGTAGAAAATACACAAATATGGAAGAAAACCGTACATTATGGAGAAATCTGTAGATTCCTAAAATCTGTCCCTACAGAACTATTTTCAACGATTGCCAGAAACGACCCTGAAGATGATGTCTAATGGAAAATATATAGAAAATAAATTTGTGGGGAATTTTATTCGCAACAATGTAGATATAAAATTTTCCCCAATCGGAGTCCGGTACATTTTGTATAGGCACATTACTGCGAAGGACAAAAGAAGTTTCGGGACTCCGAAAATATGTGACGTGGTTGACTCAAACTCCTTCCATCTTTGATGATTTAGACCCAACCACGACTTTATGGACTTACTAAGGACAGAGTGGACTACTAGGAAGGTTCTAGAGATGCTCAAGAGCCCTTAAATCCAAGGGGCATCCATCCAATGGCTAAGATTGCATCTCCACCATTATATATTGAGAGGAAACCCTACTTTTGAATACGTCCACCCATAGTCACGAAATTCCCCCTCCTTGGCATCCCCTAAGGAGGGGGAGGAGATCCTCAAGATGTGCACCATATCCAAGGAAGAAGAAGGGGTAAGGGGCCGCTGCCACAAGGACAGCCGCCACCCATATAAGGGCGCCGACGCCTGCCTACCGCCGGCGCCGCCTCCTCTCACCGCATGGCCGCCTCTCCCCCTTGGGAGGCTCATCTCCATCACCATCTACTGAAAGATCCCATCACCCCCACTGTAATCTGTTGGCAATCATGATGTATGATGTAATATATTATTTTCCCATGATCTATTGAACGACTATGTTGATGTTTGAGTATGCCAATTGTGATCTAGTTTGTTTTGATTGCATACAAGTATATGTTATCTTCTGTGATGATCTTGATACGCTATGATATGAGTGCATACATATGTTGGAGGATGCACAAGGTTGTCACTGTTGCATGTGTCATACCCCCCCCCCCCAAATATAAATTTTATACGATCGTTTGTTTTTTTAAAGAAGAATGAAAAAGAGGACATTTTGCCATAGAGGTTGGATACATGAGTTAAAACCTATAACAAGATAGTAGATCGTACTACGTTAAATACGTGTGACAGGTCATTGAGTTTCTTTGTTCCTTCTTTATCCAGATTTGTAGTACATGATTATATGGATAATAGATAATTATTAAGTGTAAAGGTGTTAAGATCAGTTTTAGACCCACGTAGTAGCAACTTGTTGGCCTTCCCCTGTTTAGGCTATGTGCTTCATTAGGGGATGAACCGTTTGGAAACTTAAATAGGGACTTGTCCCCAACCTTTATTCTTTAAGCCCAATTCTTTGGCACCCAACCGAACATGCCCTGCTCCCAAACCCTAGCAGCTAGCCGCCGCACATTTGCAGTTCTAGCCTCCCGCCTCTCTCCTTGCAAGTAGCGAGGCATCTCCGATGGGTGCCACTGGCCATGCCACCAGCCACCGGTGCCACCTCTGGCCGATCTGATTTTCCCTTCCACATCTCCATCTCCCCTACGAACGGGAGAGCAAGAGAGATTTAGAGAGACAACCTAGAGGAGGAAGAAAGGATATGGGAAGGATCTGCTCGACTGATGACAGCCAGCGTTCATCCAGTCAATGTTATGTCGTGTTGAGGGCAACGAGCGAAATCCCATTGATTCTTATAATACTGATCTGATGGATTATGGGTTATTGAATTGTAGTATCATTGTGTGGTTCAAGTTTCAATTCGAAATATGGATTGTGAGGGACTCGTGAGCTATTCTGGGATTTTTAGATGCAAATTTGTTTTATTTACTGGTGCAATACTGCAATATAGTTCAAGACAAACTGCTCTTAAACTATGCAAAATCTGATAATATGTACAAAAGCAATCTTTTAGGTATTGTCCTTAGCTTTCCATAGAGTGGTCATTTTTGTTTTTCCATTGAGCTGGTTTGGAAACTACGGTCTTTACAGTAATGCTATGATGTAAGTAGTTTCAGAAACGTGCAGTAACTTTCTGTTGGGTACTAACAATATTACTAGGTCTAATTATAACAATTTTCTCAGCATCTAGGGTATACATGATTTCCTATAGATTTCCATAATTATACAATGTTTCATGTTCCGATTATAGGGTAATTTTTACTTGTGAACTACACTAGGTCTGTCCTGTTTTGGGCATGGTAACATAAATACCTAAAGTTGGAGTGAGTGGATGCCAACGGGTTTTCACTCAAAGATGAGACCTTCAGTGATGGGTTGTGATCCACATTGCAGGCACCCTCCACAAGTTGGAATGAGTGGATGCCAACGGGTTTTCACTCAAACTTTACCGGTATAAGCAATGAGATGGGATGAAACTAAAACATTAATAAAATGAGATGGAAATGAACAAGTGGATGAAAGATTTTTACTTGTGCTAATAACTATCTTATATGTCTTACCTTGGACTGTGGTGAGTGACTGATGACCCACAACTATAGGGGGTGTATCGTAGTATTTTCGATAAGTAAGAGTGTCGAACCCAACGAGGAGCAGAAGGTGTTGAGAAGTGGTATGGATCAGGAATTCTCTATAAATACTTAGCAAACGGATTTTTAGGGGTTTTTGATAATGCAGATAAATGAAGAAGAGTAAATAAAAGACAATAATAATAATTGCAGCAAGTGGCCCAATCGTTTCTTTAGCAAAGGACAAGCCGGTTGTATTACTTAAGATGACCAAACGTTCTCGAGGACACATGGGAATATCGTCATGTGCTTTCGCTTCATATAGTTGATTAATCTTCTTTAGTTAGAAAAGTACTATGTGGGTGAACCTGTGCTAATGTACTGACCTTACTAGAACTAATACATACTTGTGATTATACCCCTTGCAAGCATCCGCAACTACAAGAAAGTAATTAAGATAAAAACCTAACCACAACCTTAAACTTTGAGATCCTACACTCCCTTGTGCAAAGGTTTCCTAACGGGGGTTTAGGTTTCTGTCACTCCGGCAACCCCTACGATTAGTAGCCAAATACAAAATGCATTCCCCTAGGGCCATAAAGGTGAAGTATCATGTAGTTGATGTTCACATGACACCACTAGAAGAATAACACGATAACTCAATTATCAAACCATTGAATCTTTCTCAACACAATTCTACTACTAACAACATGAATTCTCCCATGTACTCAAGAACTAAACGAACTACTCACAAGACATCATATGGATCAATATCAAAGATAAAATCATGATATGTAACAATCTGAACATGAATGATAATTTGATGGTTCCACTCAAATACATCAACTACAACAAGTGATCAACACCGGGAAAGTTTCCCCTAAGAACTGTGCAAGATTCAACCCAATTGTTACAGCGGTATGGAGTGGTGATGATGGTGCTGGTGGAGATGATGATGATCCCGATGAAATCCAGCTTGAAGACGGTGTTGATGGCGACGATCTCCCCTCTTCGGGAAGGAATTTACCCGGCAGATTTCTGCCTGCCGGAGAGCTCTTTCTCTCTCTACACTCTTCCGCCTCGTAGAGGCAGCATAATCTTTCTATGGTCGCCCCTTGAGGCTTAGGGTTTCAGGAGGATTATATACGCCAAATAGCAGAGCCAGAGGTGGGCCAGGGTGGCCACACCACCTGGTGGTGTGGCCTAGGGTGGCCCGCGCCAGGGGGTAGTGTGGTCCCCCTTTGGCCCATCTCTGCTCCCCCTTCTGGATTCCTTCCTCTACTGGAAAAATAGGATTTTCCGTATATTTTCTGGGATTTTCTAATCTTCACGAAATTTTCCTCCAAACAGTGCCTTTTCCGTCAGAATCCTAGCTTTAGTGGTCCATCCTCCAAAAGTCATTAACCATGCAATAGATGAAATAACATAAGTAGCATCTCTTAATATGAAATATATCAATGAATAACAGTAAATTATGATATAGAATAGTGATGCAAAATGGACGTATCAACTCCCCAAGCTTAGACTTCGCTTGTCCCCAAGCGAAAACTGAGCTCAATAAACATGACCTCAGGTTTATGGAGTGAAGTGTCGATAAAAGAATACAGACAAGAAGCATCACATTCATCAGTATAGAAATCATAATAAAAAACAACTCACTATTATATAACTTAACTTGCAATAGGTAAAGGAAACACAATAAAGGTACACACAGTAAATCATAATTGGTAAAGGAAAACTTTGTTCCTGGTCAAAGAACGGTTAACAATTTGCAGGAGTTCAAACATAATAGGGTTTTCAATGATAGCTTTTAAAGTAATACTCACTAAGATAAGAGCAATGTGCAAAACAAGGAACATAAGAAACATGATTGAATAAATCATCATATGAATGAATGAAACACAATAACTCAAAATACTTGCTTGAGATAGGAAGGAATAGGTTTACTAACTCAACTAAAAATTAAAAGATAGGCCCTTTGAAAAGGGAAGTAGGGATCTCAAGTTTCATAAAGAGCTTCCAAAAATTATGATACTTCTTAACTTTCAGCTCTCATTGCTCCTATCATAAGCATCTTTAGGTGATTAAGGTTAAAGTGAACAAATATGAGGATATGCTTGACAAGTTATAAGTTGAAAATCTCATGCCCCTTGCTTACGAGTACCGTTCCTCATGCTACTCAACTTTAGTCACATGTAAGTTCTTGTCATTGTAAGTACATGTGTATCATAAAGAATCGCCAACAGGTTACCCCTTGCCCGATGATATAGAAGATTTCCCATATCAAAATGACAAGGCAAGCAGACAATGAGCATCTCAGCAATCCTTTTATTTTCTATTTGCATTGGGATTTCCCTCTTTTTTTCTTTTTCTTTTTCTGTTTTTTTGGATGCTTCACAGATTGCTCACTATGGTTATGCTGCAGGTTTCCACCATGATTACGCATGGCTTAGACCAGCCGCCTAGGCGTTTCTCTAACACATATACAAACTCCATGAGCCTTACAAGCTCCCCTTTCATTTCACACCCCCCGAGATCCATAAGCAAAAGAACATGATATCAACCAAATAAAGTGCAATGTTGAAAGCGTTCTCCATGATACATGGTTCTGCTAATTCACAACTTACAAAGTGCTAGCATATACGCAACATAGATGGGCACAATGGTTCAAGTTTATTAAGTGCAAGAAAGTAAAGCGTGCCATCAAGTTTGTGAGAGCTTCAATCACTAATTTTCACATAACAAGTTTAATTCAGAAGGTAGATAAAACATGAATTTACTTGGAATAGCAATAATGCTAATATGTAGGTATGGTGGACACAAATGGCATAGGTTTTGGTTTAAGGATTGGATGCACGAGAAGCATTCCCTCTCATTACAGGTTTTTGGCTAGCAAGGCTGGGTATGTAACACCCTCAAATTGGCCCTATGCAAGTTTTAGCGATTCCCGCCAAACCCGCATAGAAACAATTCAAGGACGCCCACCAGGCACTTTCGTGCGGGTGGAAAACAAAGTAATACCATTACACAACAGTCCTTGATGGGAACCACAGAACAGATATATATACAACACGACTCCACGAGTCAAGAATACAGATATACAATACAAAGATCCAAATCAGCTTGAAATCGATAGGGCGTCCGACTATGGAGAAGATGCAAATGGGGCTAAGAGCCCTGAAGAATAACCAATGGCGTCCATAACCCTGCCCAGGCCAAGCCGGAAGGGTAACCCTGCTAACGGCATCGATCTCAAACCTGCTAAGACAAAAGGGGTGCCGATAAAGGGCAAAGGAAAAAGAGGAGCGTCAGTACTAAGGCCAGTACATGGCGAGGCTAGAATTCGGCGGCTCTCGCCTACATAGGTATGGTGGGCTGAAGCGGTAGCGCAGCAGCACTAAACAACCTATAGAGACTCGATACAACTGGCGGTTATCAGAGAGGGATAAGAAAGACCTATTCGGATCCAACCTGAAGCTAACACCAAACAAACCCATCCTGGTATTTCCCCCTCGAGACCAAACGAGGAAGTCGGGCCAAGGAACTCACACAATTGGCAATTTTACCCATTCCATTATAGTTGCAGCAATTACTAATCAGATATAGATAGCATGAGTCATCCTGATAGCATAAGTAGTGGGCAGTTTTAGTTAACATTCCATTGTAGTTGGAACATTTACTAGTCATATATAATTGTCCTAAGGAATCCCAAAACCCAGCAATTGTTGGCACTTTTATCACATTCCATTGGAGTTGCAATACTTACTAGGCAGATATAATATGTCACAAAACAACCCAGATCCACCAGTTGTTGGCATTTTTAATATCCATTCCGTTATAGTTGAATCTGATTACTAGTCATATATTAAGTCAAGTTTATAGCACTACTTTAGTTATGCTTGTCTATGATCGAGATACTATGCTCCAAGTCGTCCATAACCGCGGACACGGCTTTCAGAAAGTTTTACCCTGCAGGGGTGCACAAATAGCAACACACACTCGATCATCCTCGGAAAAACCAACTCAAAACCCAACGAGGCATTCACGACAAAGCGATCGCAGGATTCATAAAATATTTCAGGGGGGCACCCCGCTAAGCTACCCACAACGAAGTTGGCCGGCTCCGGAACGGACCCAGGGTTTGCGACAACGGCTGTAAACGACTAGGAACCCGAAATGTGACTGGGCTTGTCGATACCGCGAAAACATGGCGGGATCCAAAACAGTACAGGTGCTACATGCACAATCTTAAATAAAGCACTAAACATGGCATAAGTACAGGATAGTAATAAAACCCCAAACTAGTTTGTGGCCCCAAGAAATAGAAATGAATCAAGCTCTGGCTCAGGGGGGTCCACGGCCTCCCGGATGTGGATAGTGCGAAAAATCAAGGAACAAGTATCAAGTACTCGGGGTCCTACGGGACACAAGTGAGCGTGGAAGAACCAAATAACATCTATTGCTCACCGATGCCTCTGCATTAGTTATAGCTAGCACTTTAATAGTTGTAATTAAAGTCATGATCATCTCCACCAATAAGCATCTCCACCATAAGCATCTGCCAGCATTTCAACAACTGTGGTACTTGACAACACGAGATCGCACATGAGCAAGCAACTATGACTCGCAAGGCCAGCTATCTACCAAACACGGGTAATAGGAGGTTTCCAAGGCAATATAGAGGTTGCACGGGATATAACTGGTGTTCGGACACTAAAGCATCGCGGCACGGATAGCAATAGATTAACAGGAGGAAATAAAGACTATAAATGCAAAATAGGTAGAAGGGGGGAGAGATGCTCGCCTGGGAAACACTGCCGAAGGTTCATATCCGGAGAACTTGTCGATACTCGCATCAACTCATCGGCCTAATCCGCGAAGAAGAAAACACTAGAAGAAACACCAGATGCAATATTTAATATTACGGCAGAAGATCCAGCATGATTATGATATGATGCAGATGCAATGCAATTAGCCAGTATTAAGCGGAACCGGGGTCCCGACAATTAATTATATGGTTCAAGTTATTTAGAACCCCTGCAATTTAAATGTTGTCTTAGCAAGACAAAACATGGCATCGGTTCGCTACGCAAATTTAAATGGAGTCCGGAATAAGACTAGAATAGCCCGCATATAGACTCATAATTATTTATTAGATGAATCGATAGAATACCCCCAAACCAAGATGTTATGAATGCGAGATGAAAGATTTATTGCATCAAGTATATATCATTTATATAAAAAATAGGGCTCGGATAGGGGTCGCACATCGCGGGTCGAAGATCTTGGGTTCCAGGGGCCTGGGTCTGGGTCTCAGGGCTCCGGGATCAGATTTGCAAGGGAGAACTTGGCGTTCCAGGTAGAGATCTTGTCGCTTCGGGTAGGCCATCTTCGGGTACAGACTTGGGGTCCGAGAAGTTCATGAGGTGCTAGGGTCACCGGATCCGTGAAGCATATCCCGGCGTCTCGTGACGGTGCTCCTTGGTTCCATGATGGAGGCTTCAGATACATCACGCCCTAACGAAGATCTTGTCGATGTCTTTTTCCCGAGGAACTTGAGACACAGCTATTGGCCTCGGTCTTTGGCACTACCACCAAAGTCTCATCAACAAGCCCAGGCAGTAGCTTCACTTCCCGCATAGGCACCATCAGAGAACACTTCAGGCTATAGCTGCATTGGAAACAAGTGGAGCACCGGGACAGCAACAACCATGATGAGCGGAAGCAACGTTCCAGCGACAAAGTTCTAGGGCAGCAGATTGAGGCCGCATGTACGTTGCAAGGAGAGCATGTCCCGCTTGAGCATTACCTCGAGTACCTTGCAGCCGGGAAGTAGCGGAAGGGCGTCGACCTCACGCAGTGGAACAAGGACCCTATCGGAGCAGTAGAGAGCAACATGGAGGAGACCACCATTGGGAACACACGCAGGCGATTGCGGGGGCGTGCCTGGCAGCGGAGGTCCTGGCCGAGGGGCTAGGACGAGGCGCTTCGGCATCGAGGCGTGCGCGGGAGCGCGGCTCACAGAAGCAGACCAGGGCGGAGGCGTCGGTCTTGGCGACCTCGAGGCCAAGGACGAGGGGGCGAGCAGCAAGGCGAGGTAGGCGTGCTCGGCAGGGTGGGGAAGAGCCTGGTCGGCTCGAGGAGGTGGATGGTGAGGAGATCTCGCGAGGCGGCGGGGAGGGGGCTCTCCGGCCGGGGCAGAGAGGAAGGTGGCCGGGGGAGGCCTGGCGGCGGAGGGAGCTGGCGGGGACGGGCCGGGGGGCGGTGGTGGTCGAGCGCGGCGGGAGGGAGCGGACCTGGCGTCGGGGAGCGGGAGAGGGGAGGAAATCACGGGGGAGAGAGCGGGAGGGAGACGAGCGCAGGGGTGGGGCCGGAGCGGTAGGTGGGAGGGGTTCGATGCGGATGGGACAACACGGTTGGGCGGACGGGAATCCTGGGGTGAGGCGTGGGCCACATGGATCGAGGCCAGGGGGTTGTCGGGAGGTGGGGGCACAGGTTGGCGTGCGAGACGTGGCCGTGTACCGCGACAGGGTCCTGGCGTGGGATTGGGGCAGGTGGAAACGCGCCAGGCGGGAAAACTGGCGGGTGGGGCCACGGTGGGGAAGCATGCATGGGACAGGTGGGGCGCTGGGACGCGTCTGTGGGTTAGGTGGCTGCTGCGCGCGCGTTGCGTGTGTGCGTGAGTGCATGTGTGACGGCTGGGTGGAGGGATTAGGGTGAGGGGAGAGAGGGTTAGGGTTAGGTGGGTTGGGTTTAGACTAGGATTTGGTTTTCCCGGTTTTTATTGGGGGTGGCCGGCTGGGTCAGATCGGCCCTGTTCGGCTGCCCCCTAAAAATAATATAAAATTTTATTTGTTTAAAACGGGACGTTTGAAATTCGTCGGTAGACGAAACAAAATATTCCGGAGATCCGGTTTTGATTTGGAATAAAGACAGGGCTTATTTAGAAAAAACAAAATAGGTTTTTGAAAAAAGTTTTGAGACAAATCATGCATGATGATGACGATGCTCAAATGCAATGTGGCATGATGACATGAGCATGCGGTCATGATGATGCAATGCACAAAAACACCGCGATTTTCTAGTTGTGGTTTTAGCGGGGCGCCACAATTCGACACCACTAACAAGGGATCTCGCCCTCGAGATCCGACTCATGGTACCAGGAAGAAGGTCGACGATCTAAATCTTCACGCTTCATGTAGATGCTCGCGACACCACTAACAAGAGGTCATTGTCAGTGATGGCCGAGAGAACACTCCGGGAACAAAGGGCGAAGGTAGAGGTATCAACAAATAAAGCCACCTCTAACTTCCGGGGACGGAGTAAAATTGCTGGATCCACCGATTCAATATACAAAAGCGAATGATAAGAGTAGTCGGATGGTGATCAGTCCATCGCGCACCCAAACCATTACTCTGCACATGAATAGGAGAATGATGCAACCAACTCTCAGAATTAGACTGAAGATCTTGACAAGCGAGGTTTGGAACGAAAGGAGTGATCCAGAATCTGCATCGGATCTAGCGTAGCTGATGTCGTCGCGGAAACACCGGAAGGCACAACAAGGAACAAAGAGAAGTCCACCAGATGAAGGATTAGTCAGATAGCTGAAGACCGGATGTAGCAACACCGTTACCAAAGGAGGAAGCGAAACCCTAAAGGTACGACGGAATCCCAACCACGAGAAGTCCTGGACTCAAAGAAAGGATAAGAGAATAGACCCAAAACACGCTGAGGTAAGAGGAGAATAGAAGAGGTAACGAGTAAAAGCAGACCTAATCAGATCTATCCAACCGATTTTGCAAAATAGTTTTGACACTCTACTTCGGCCGTTAGCTAGGTTATCCTACAGGCTGGACTTGTGGGGTATCGCAACTACTGAGCTCTGATACCACTCTGTAGCACCCTCAAATCGGCCCTATGCAAGTTTTAGCGATTCCCGCCAAACCCGCATAGAAACGATTCAAGGATGCCCACTAGGCACTTTCGTGTGGGTGGAAAATGAAGTAATACCATTACACAACAGTCCTCGATGGGACCCACAGAACAGATATATATATATACAACACGACTCCACGAGTCAAGAATACAAATATACAATACAAAGATCCAAATCACCTTGAAATCGATAGGGCGTCCGACTACGGACAAGATGCAAATGGGGCTAAGAGCCCTGAAGAATATCCAATGGCATCCATAACCCTGCCCAGGCCAAGGGCCAAGCCGGAAGGGTAACCCTGCTAACGACGTCGATCTCAAACCTGCTAAAACAAATGGGGTGCCGACAAAGGGCAAAGGAAAAAGAGGAGTGTCAGTACTGAGGTCAGTACATGGCGAGGCTAGAATTCGGCGGCTCTCGCCTACATAGGTATGGTGGGCTGAAGCGGCAGCGCAGCAACACTAAACAACCTATGGAGACTCGATACAACTAGCGGTTATCAGAGAGGGATAAGACAGACCTATTCGGATCCAACCTGAAGCTAACACCAAACAAACCCATCCTGGTATTTCCCCCTCGAGACCAAACGAGGAAGTCGGACCAAGGAACTCACACAGTTGGCAATTTTACTCATTCCATTATAGTTGCAGCAATTACTAATCAGACATAGATAGCACGAGTCATCCTGATAGCATAAGTAGTGGGCAGTTTTAGTTAACATTCCGTTGTAGTTGGAACATTTACTAGTCATATATAATTGTCCTGAGGAATCCCAAAACCCAGCAATTGTTGGCACTTTTATCACATTCCATTGGAGTTGCAATACTTACTAGGTAAATATAATATGTCACAAAACAACCCAGATCCACCAGCTATTGGCATTTTGAATATCCATTCCGTTATAGTTGAATCTGATTACTAGTCATATATTAAGTCAAGTTTATAGCACTACTTTAGTTATGCTTGTCTATGATCGAGATACTGTGCTCCAAGTCGTCCATAACCGCGGACACGGCTTTCAGAAAGTTTTACCATGCAGGGGTGCACAAATAGCAACACACACTCGATCAACCTTGGAAAAACCAACTCAAAACCCAATGAGGCATTCACGACAAAGCGATCATAGGATTCATAAAATATTTCAGGGGGCCACCCCACTAAGCTACCCGCAACGAAGTTGGCCGGCTCCGGAACGGATCCAGGGTTTGTGACGACGGCTGTAAACGACTAGGAACCCGAAAGTGTGACTGGGCTTGTCGATACCGCGAAAACGTGGCGCGATCCAAAATAGTACAGGTGCTCCACACACAATCTTAAATAAAGCAGTAAACATGGCATAAGTACATGATAGTAATAAAACCCCAAACTTGTTTGTGGCCCCAAGTAATAGAAATGAATCAAGCTCTGGCTCAAGGGAGTCCACGGCCTCCCGGATGTGGATAGTGCGAAAAATCAAGGAACATGTATCAAGTACTCGGGGTCCTATGGGACACAAGTGAGCGTGGAAGAACCAAATAACATCTATTGCTCACCGATGCCTCTGCATTAGTTATAGCTAGCATTTTAATAGTTGTAATTAAAGTCATGATCATCTCCACCAGTAAGCATCTCCACCATTAACATATGCCAGCATTTCAACAACTATGGTACTTGACAACACGAGATCGCACCTGAGCAAGCAACTACGACTCGCAAGGCCATCTATCTACCAAACACAGGTAATAGGAGGTGTCCAAGGCAATATAGAGGCTGCACGGGATATAACTGGTGTTCGGACACTAAAGCATCGCGACACGGATAGCAATAGATCAACAGGAGGAAATAAAGACTATAAATGCAAAATAGGTAGAAGGGGGAGAGATGCTCGCCTGGGAAACACTGCCGAAGGTTCATATCCGGAGAACTTGTCGATACTCACATCAACTCATCGGCCTAATCCGCGAAGAAGCAAACACTAGAAGAAACACCGGATGCAATATTTAATATTATGGCAGAAGATCTGGCATGATTATGATATGATGTAGATGCGATGCAATTAGCCAGTATTAAGCGGATTCGAGGTCCCTACAATTAATTATATGGTTCAAGTTATTTAGAACCCCCGCAATTTAAATGTTGTCTTAGCAAGACAAAACATGGCATCGGTTCGCTACGCAAATTTAAATGGAGTCCGGAATAAGACTAGAATAGCCCGCATATAGACTCCATAATTATTTATTAGATGAATCGATAGAATACCCCCAAACCACGATGTTATGAATGCGAGATGAAAGATTTAATGCATCAAGTATATATCATTTATATAAAAAATAGGGCTCGGATAGGGGTCGCACATCGCGGGTCGAAGATCTTGGGTTCCGGGGGTCCGGGTCTGGGTCTCAGGGCTCCGGGATCGGATTTGCGAGGGAGAACTTGGAATTCCGGGTAGAGATCTTGTCGCTTCGGGTAGGCCATCTTCGGGTACAGACTTGGGGTCCGAGAAGGTCATGAGGTGCTAGGGTCACCGCATCCGTGAAGTAGATCCCGACGTCTCGTGACGGCGCTCCTCGGTTCCAAGATGGAGGCTTCGGATACATCACGCCCTAACAAAGATCTTGTCGATGTCTTTTTCCCGAGGAACTTGAGACACAGCTATTGGCCTCGGTCTTTGGCACTACCACCAAAGTCTCATCAACAAGCCCAGGCAGTAGCTTCACTTCCCGCATAGGCACCATCAGAGAACACTTCAGGCTATAGCTGCATTGGAAACAAGTGGAGCACCGAGACAGCAACCAACGTGATGAGCGGAAGCAACGTTCCAGCGACAAAGTTCCAGGGCAGCAGATTGAGGCCGCATGTATGCTGCAAGGAGAGCATGTCCCGCTTGAGCATTACCTCGAGTACCTTGCGGCCAGGAAGTAGCGGAAGGGCGTCGACCTCACACAGTGGAACAGGGACCCTATCGGAGTAGCAGAGAGCAACATGGAGGATACCACCGTTGGGAACACACGCAGGCGATTGCGGGGGAATGCCTGGCAGCGGAGGTCCTGGCCGAGGGGCTGGGACGAGGCGCATCGGCGTCGAGGCGTGCGCGGGAGCGCGGCTCACAGAAGCAGACCAGGGCGGAGGCGTCGGTCTTGGCGACCTCGAGGCCAAGGACGAGGGGGCGAGCAGCAAGGCGAGGTAGGCGTGCTCGGCGGGGTGGGGAAGAGCCTGGTTGGCTCGAGGAGGTGGATGGTGAGGAGATCTCGCGAGGCGGCGGGGAGGGGGCTCTCCGGCCAGGGCAGAGAGGAAGGTGGCCAGGGGAGGCCTGGCGGCAGAGGGAGCTGGCGGGGACGGGCCGGGGGGCGGTGGTGGTCGAGCGCGGCGGGAGGGAGCGGACCTGGCGTCGGGGAGCGGGAGAGGGGAGGAAATGACGGGGGAGAGAACGGGAGGGAGACGGGCGCAGGGGTGGGGCCGGAGCGGTAGGTGGGAGGGGTTCGATGCGGATGGGACAACACGGTTGGGCGGACGGGAATCCTGGGGCGAGGCGTGGGCCACATGGATCGAGGCCAGGGGGTTGTCGGGAGGTGGGGGCACAGGTTGGCGTGCGAGACGTGGCCGTGTACCGCGGCAGGGTCCTGGCGTGGGATTGGGGCAGGTGGAAACGCGCCAGGCGGGAAAACTGGCGGGTGGGGCCACGGTGGGGAAGCATGCATGGGACAGGTGGGGCGCTGGGACGCGTCTGTGGGTTAGGTGGCTGCTGCGCGCGCGTTGCGTGTGTGCGTGAGTGCATGTGTGACGGCTGGGTGGAGGGATTAGGGTGAGGGGAGAGAGGGTTAGGGTTAGGTGGGTTGGGTTTAGACTAGGATTTGGTTTTCCCGGTTTTTATTGTGGGTGGCCGGCTGGGTCGGATCGGCCCTGTTCGGCTGCCCCGTAAAAATAATATAAAATTTTATTTGTTTAAAATGGGACGTTTGAAATCCGTCGGTAGACGAAACAAAATATTCCGGAGACCCGGTTTTGATTTCGAATAAAGACTGGGCTTATTTAGAAAAAACAAAATAGGTTTTCGAAAAAAGTTTTGAGACAAATCATGCATGATGATGACGATGCTCAAACGCAATGTGGCATGATGACATGAGCATGCGGTCATGATGATGCAACGCACAAAAACACCGCGATTTTCTAGTAGTGGTTTTAGCGAGGCGCCACAGGGTAGCAAGCATAAGAGTTGAAGGAAACAAACAAACATACAAGTGATAAAAACAAACATGCAATCTTCCTTGGAAGAACAAAGATCTTAACTAGAGAGTACTAAGCTTATGATCCAATCAAGAAAGAAAGATGATGAAATTGTATTTCTTAAAAGTACTTTTCTCTTTTTATTCAATTCTCAAATAGTGTTGCTACTGACCAGAGCCAGGTTTGCCAAAACCAACTAAATTTACTTAATGATCCCAAAGTGATACCAATACTAACAACAATATCAATCATATAACAGAAATTGCAAACTAATATAAGATGTGCAAAAAGTAAATGATAGAACTTCTCATTAATATTCCATAACGGCAACTCACACCAAGGGATACATATATAACTAACTAGAGGGGAGGTACTTCCACAATGCAAACCATCCTATATGATAACTTCTCTATTGATGATATGACTCTACTGAAAAGGTAAAAAGATAAAAGATAATGATGTGATACCGCGGCACTCCCCCAAGCTCGGAACAAACCAAGGGGATGCCAAAACCTGATGACGAATTACTCCTTCGGTGGTGGTGGTGTTCTCTCGATGAGCTTCTCAATCAATTTCCTTAAATCCTCAATCTTGAAGGTGAGAGTACGAATCAACTCCGAGTTGTGCTCAATGCGGTTCATGATCATGTCGGGCTGTGAATCCCAGCTCCCGCAATTCTTTACCCACTCTTCCTCCTTGAAGTATTCTTTTCCTGCATGGTTAGAACGAGGCATATCCCAATTGGAGGGTAATTTTTCCTTGGGCATATTTTGGAATTGATGCTCATGAATAAGGGTATGCAAGGGATTCTTGGTGCATGGAGGAGGTGACCGTGAAGCCAAGCAATTACACAGAACCTTCTCTCTAGTGGACATCCGTGCAGTCCTTTTGAACTTGGAGGGATTTGCCACCACTCCAATGCTTGCAATGGTAGTGCTGGTGTGCGGATGCAGGTCTTCCTTTGCCTCCTCTTAAACTTCACTCTTGATCTCCTCCTCCTGCCCAAGGTCTTGGAGATCATCTTCCACAGGCTCCTTGCCCTAATCATTGGCAGAGACCATTGTGCCTCTAAACTTTTAAGAATAGTTCCTGATAGAAATAGATCGAAACAAAAACATGACGAGAACAAGATATACGAACCTCGGGGGATCCGAGGGATTATATATTACGAAGTTTGACAACAAAAGGGTGGTATTGGGATAAAACAGGCTGGAGACGGGCTCCGTGGTGGCCACACCCCCTGGTGGCGCGACCAGGTGGGCCCGCGCCACGGGGTGTATAAATTGACAGATTTTTCACAGACCTTTTCTTACCAGAACTGGTACCTATTCAAAAACGGACTCTGTAGGTTTCTGAATTTGGTCTTTAATAAAATTTCCTGGAGTCACCATTTGGATAGCATCAATATCTTCATTGTAAGAATCTCTAGAAATATATGCTTGAGTCTCTGACCATTCACCACTTGTGTAGTGTCATCTTTTAAGGCAGAAATTTTTATTGCACCTGAACGATACACCTCTTCAATAACAAATGGTCCTTCCCATTTTGAGAGTAGTTTTCCTACAAAAAATATGAGATGAGACCTATACAAAGAACCTTCTCACCAACATGAAATTCTCTCTTAAGAATTCTCCTGTCATGCCATCTTTAAATTTTTCTTTAAAGAGTCTAGCATTTTCATATGCTTCACTCCTCCACTCGTTTAACGAACTTAAGTCAAATAATTTTTTCTCACCAGCAAGTTTGAAGTCTCTATTAAGTTCTTTCACCGCCCAATAAGCTTTGTGTTCTAATTCTAAAGGTAGGTGGCAAGCTTTCCCATAAACCATTTTGCAAGGAGACATTCCCATAGGATTTTTATAAGCAGTTCTATAAGCCCATAAAGCATCATTAAAATATTTAGCCCAATTTTTTCTAGATCTATTAAGAGTCTTTTGCATGCTGGATTTAATTTCTCTATTTGATAGTTCTACTTGCCCACTAGTTTGGGGATGATAAGCTGAAGCAATTCTATGATTAACATCATATTTAGCAAGGGTCTTTCTAAAGCCACCATGAATGAAATGAGAACCTCCATTAGTCATAAGATACCTAGGCACTCCAAACCTAGGAAATATAATATCCTTAAGCATTTTTAAAGAGGTCTCACCATCAACACTTTTCGTAGGTATGGCTTCTACCCACTTAGTAACATAGTCAACAACAACAAGAATATGAGTATAACCTTTTGAAGGGGGAAAAGGACCCATAAAATCAAATCCCCAACAATTAAATGGTTCAATAACAAGAGAGTAATTCATAGGCATTTCATTGCATCTAGAAATATTACCAACACGTTGACACTCAACACATGATGAGACAAATTTTCTTGCATCTTTAAAAAGGGTAGGCCAGTAAAAACCTGATTGTAGAACCTTTTGTGCGGTTCTCTCTCCCGCATCATGTCCTCCATAGGCACTACCACGCAATTTCCGCAATATCTCCTTTTGTTCATATTCTGGAACACATCTTCGCATCATACCATCTACTCCCTCTTTATATAAATGTGGATCATCCCAAAAATAATGCCTATCATAGAAGAACTTCCTTCTTTGCTGGGCTATAAAAGTTGGAGGAAAATACTTGGAAACAATAAAGTTAGCATAATCAACATACCAAGGAGTCTCTCGCGAGCTTACCCCTACCGCAGCCAACTGTTCATTTGGGAAACTATCATTAACAGACATAGGATCAAAAGAGATGGTTTCTAATCGAGATAAATTATCAGCAACAGGATTTTCAGCACCTTTCCTATCTACAATATGTAGGTCAAACTCTTGTAAAAGCAACACCCATCTAATAAGCCTAGGATTAGCATCTTTCTTCATCATAAGGTACTTAATAGCAACATGACTGGTATGAATGGTAACTTTTGAATCAACAATATAAGGTCTAAACTTATCACAAGCAAAGACAACAACTAAGAACTCTTTTTCAGTAGTAGCATATTTATTTTGAGCAGCGTCAAGAGTCTTACTAGCATAATGGATAACATTTAACTTTTTATCTATTCGTTTCCCAAGAACAACACCTATAGCAAAATCACTAGCATCGCACATGATTTCAAAGGGTAGGTTCCAATCAAGTGGTTGGACAATAGGAGCAGTAGTTAAAGCTTTCTTTAGATTTTCAAAAGCTTCCTTACATTCATCACCAAAAACAAAGGGTACATCTTTTTGGAGAAGATTAGTAAGGGGTTTTGATATCTTGGAGAAATCTTTAATAAACCTTCTATATAAACCAACATGACCAAGGATACTACGAATACCTTTGACGTCTCTAGGACAGGGCATTTTCTCAATTGCTTCAACTTTGGCTCTGTCAACTTCAATGCCTCTTTCAGAAATTTTATGTCCAAGGACAATTCCTTCAATGGCCATGAAGTGGAATTTCTCCCAATTAAGAACAAGATTAGTTTCTTCACATATTTGCAAAACTTTATCAAGGTTGTGCAGACAATTATCAAAAGAAGTTCCATAGACAGAAACATTGTCCATGAATACTTCCACAATTTCCTCACAAAAACCATGAAAGATAGCAGATATGCATCTTTGAAAAGTAGTAGGAGCATTACACAAACCAAAAGGCATACGCCTATAAGCATAGGTTCCATAAGGGCACGTAAAATTGGTTTCTTTTTCTTGTTGTTTAACAGCAATTTGAGAGAACCCAGAGTATCCATCAAGAAAACAAAAATGGGTCTTTTTAGACAACCTTTCTAACATTTGATCAATAAAAGGCAATGGGTAATGATCTTTCTTTGTAACTTTGTTAACCTTTCTGAAGTCGATGCACATCCTATAACCTACAACTATTCTTTGGGGGATAAGCTCATTATTCTCATTAGGCACAACAGTAATTCCCCCTTTCTTAGGGACACAATGAACATGACTAACCCATTCACTATCAGCAATAGGATAAATAATACCAGCATGAATGAGTTTTAATACCTTGTTTACCACTTCCTTCATCTTAGGATTTAAATGATGTTGATATTCTACCACTGTTTTTGCATCGGGTTCTATGTTGATAGCATGCTGACATATAGTAGGATAAATCCCTTTAAATCATCAAGGGTATAACCCATAGTTCCTCAGTGTTTCTTCATTACTGTCAACACCCGGATTTTTAATCCCAGATGCCTGTTATGCCATACCTCGCAATCCCATGATTACCATTTTTGCGAGACATAACAGAATTGGTACCATAGTACATCATCCATTACAAACCATGATAAAGGTCTTACAAATAAAGGATCTCATGATCTAGTCTTAATACAAATCAAGCAGTGGAAATTAAACATAGTAGGGGCTCCATCTTCAGAGTCACAGGCAATGCTGACGATGGGAGATGATCCTAGTTGTCGTAGACCTCCTGCTGTCCATCATCCTGACAGTTCTCCTCATAGTCTGGCCACAGGAATAGCCAAGGACAAAGCCATGAGTACTCTTTAAGTACTCGCAAACTATCACTAACAAGTAAGGTAGTTCTAGTAGGAATCTTAAGCTCTAGGTTTATTTGCAAAAATCCAGGTTTTAGAAGTAAAGAAAACTAAGTTTAAGGTTCTAAATCACTTAAGTGGGAACCTAGCTTTCATGTTCACAACTCTGTTGTGGTCGATTCAAAGTCATATTTCACTTCACAAGTCATTTAGAAAACATCTAACGATGGAACAATATGGCCACTCCAACTGTCCATGACCGCGGATGCGACTATTCAAATAGTTTGACACTCTATAGAGGTGGTACACTTTCACCACAAAATTCGATACATCCATTAGGGATAACCCCGAATCATCATACTTAGTATGCGAATAATCAATCATAACCTTTCAATTACACACTCTAGTACAGGCACCTCCCCTATGAGCTTGGCCTCCCAGCCATGGCCATCTACCATCCTGGGCACTGCATAGGTGGACAATCATCAAGAGGTAGCCTCAGCTCAACCTCTTCCGCAAGGGAACCCATACTAAGGCATATAAACTTCCGGCTAAGCCCTACCCAATTCAGGTATTGTGGTTGTATGGTAAAATTGGAATGGTATCGCATCCGAACACAACCATCAGTTTTTGTAAAGGGCTAAGGCTCATGCCTCAATATTTTCATCATCAAACCATTGTGTTTCTCAACACATGTCAAAACATCTCAATAGAATGAATCATCATTCCAAGGTTTTCATAATCATTTTCACCAAGTATTCTCATCTAAAGTGATCAACTTTTATGCTTGGCACTAGCCACTAAAGTTGAGGGTATTCACTAATGAGGGGTGCTAATCTCAAATCTCATGCCATGGAATGACATCTAAGTATAATTAGTTAGGCCTAGTTTTATACTCTTTATGGTATCTATTCTATTTTTCCAATACTCACAAAGTACTAACTAAAAGTAAAGAACTTTGGTAAAGTAAAAGAATAAAGCTTGCAAGTAAAACATGGGATTAGTATAATCAAAGTTGTATAACCCAAGCATGCCTAATGCATATTGCTTAAGTTATCAAGGGGTCAAGTGTTAACTTGCATAGTTAACTTGTAGTGTTAGGCTTGCAAGTAGTGATGGCTTGCATAGGTATAATACTTGCAAGTGTTAGCTTGCCTTGAGTAGTGCAGTGGTTGAAGTTTTCTTCTTCTTCTTCTTGGTAGTACTCCTCCTCCTCGTATCCCGGGTCGGTACTATCGTCTATAAATGAATACGGGGTACAAAATCACCAAACAATACTTAAATTATTTCTATTTAGCACACTAGGGTTCACTCTTGATGATCTAGCATCATCACAATCATCACATGAAATAAAGACTAAATCTTGTTTATTTTATTTTAGAAAAGTAATTTCTACTCATTGAAAGTACTTAAGATTTAATATTCTCCAATTAAAATATGGGATCATGTTGACACATGTCATCACCACATATTCTAATACATGGGAATGTGATTTAAAGTGTTGATCATATTTAATAAAGTTTAAGATTATCCTTTAATAGGATTAAAGTGACTAGAAATGCCTATATAGCATTCATTTGGTACTACTCCAATGTCACTGCATGTAAACCTAAATATTTTTACATATTCAGATAAATCTTATCAAATGTGATTTTTGAGAGTTGGAATCAACTCAAAAGCTTTTATGGTTGATTTTTGAAAAATGTTTGTAGTTGGAAATGTCTCTGTCTGGTTATTTTTGGTATACGTGATCTCTAACTCTAATTGATTTGAATCCAACGTGCTTGGATAGATAATTTAAATACCTTTCTAACAAAATTGGAATCATGTCATTTGGTTTAGTGAATCTCTTTGAATGGATTTTTGAATCTACTGACACAAAATGGTTTTAACTAAATTGGAAAATAGCTATTTGAATTCACAGGCATGCGCGGGAAACTAACTGGGCTGGCCCAATCTGCACAGCGTGGTGCAGAGGGCTACTGACAGAAGGGTCCCACTAGTCAATGACTCAGTCTAACCGAAACAGTATCTTTGAATCTAGGCCCTATGATTAGAAAGCGATCCAACGGCTGAGGTTGATGACCCACAAGTATAGTGGGTGTATCGCAGTATTTTCGAGGGAAGTGAAACCCAATTTATTGATTCGACACAAGGGAAGCCAAAGATTATTTATAAGCCTTAACAACTGAGTTGTCAATTCAGTTACACCTTGAAACAATCTTGCTCACAATAGTTTATCAGTAGCAACAGTTTTGTAGTAACAATAGTAAAGTAGCAGCAGTAGTAAAGTAAAGACAGCAGTAACAATAGCAGTGAACAGTAGGATTCGAGTGCGGTAGGCATAGGGATGGATGGACGGGTGTTGCATGGACAAGAAAATTAACATAGCAATCATAACATAGGGCAATTGCAGATAAATAAGATAAAGCATCCAAGTACTAGATAATCCTAGGCATGTGTTCCATATATAGTCATACGTGCTCGCAATGAGAACTTGCACAACATCTTTTGTCCTGCCAGCCCGTCTGCAGCGGGGCCTCAAGGGAACTACTGGCAATTAAGGCGCTCCTTTTAATAGAGCACCAGAGAAAAGCATTAACACTCTATGAACACATGTGATCCTCATATCAAAGCCATTTCCTCCGGTTATCCCGATTTCTATCACTTCGGGGCCATTGGTTCTGGACAACAACGTGTGTATACAACTTGCAGGTAAGACCATAAACAATACTATCATAATGAATCAATAAAATGTTCAGATCTGAAATCTCCTCCAATTCCCCGTCCCGGCAGGGTGCCAGAACGGAGTTTCTGGTGCTGTCTCATGGAATCTGGTGGTAGCGGCAGAGCGGAACTCCTTCTAGAAAAACGTCCACCCCCCCCGAGTTTTTAGGTCAGAAGGCATCTTATAGGCGAAGAGGGAGACCGAGGGGGAGTTTGGGGCGGCCAGACCACCCCCTGGCGTGGCCTGGGCTAGCCCGCGCGGCCAGGTGGTGTGGCTTGGGCCCAGCCCCCTCCGTCTCATATTCTAGCTCCTGGACTCTTCTGGTGAAATAGGATTTTCGGCATACTTTCCGGGATTTTTCCTGATAGTTGATTTTCTGCAGAAAAAGTAGACACTAGGGCAATTCTGCTGAAAACAGCGCCAGTCCGTGTTAGTTGCATCCAAATCACACAAGTTTAGAGGAAAAACAATAGCAAAAGTGTTCGGGAAAGTAGATACATTTTGGACGTATAAACTCCCCCCAAGCTTAGCTTATTGCTTGTCCTCAAGGAATTCAGTTGAAAACTGAGTGCGATAAAAGAACTTGCACGAACACATTTGCTTCATATGATGTATATATTCTCAGCATGTGATCAACTACTTAGACAATTCATAATAAAGAGTATGCAACTAAGTTCACTTAATAGGCAATGCAAGCTATGAAGAGATTCTAACTTAAAAATAATAAGTAGCAAGAAACATAAACATAAGCAACATTACAATGCTCATAACAAGGTATGATAGAGAGTGGTATCTCACTTACCTTTGATCTAAGGCACCTCTGAAGTTCAGGTGAAGACTAGAAGTAAAGATGTTAAAGATACAAGCATCAAAGGCATAACACAAATAATCAAGTTTTGAGGCAAGCACATTACACTAAGAATGACAACCATGCTCTCAAGAAGGTGCTCATAGAATATGTGGAGACTCAATAAGGAAACACAAAAGGTTTTGAATTGTTTGAAACGCTTCCAAATGCTGAAAGTATGGTACTCGTTAGCTTTGAGCTCTCATTGCCCCTATCATAAGCATCTTTAAATGGTTAAGGTTAAAGTGACACAACTAAGAGGATATGCTTGACAAGTTATAAATCAAAGTCTCATGCCCTTACTTACGAAGACCGATCCTCATGTTACTCAACTTCAGTCACAACTAAGATCTTGTCATTGTAAGTATGTACGTATCATAGAGAACCGCCAACAGGGTACCCCCTGCACATGATACATGAGCTATCCCATAATCAAAATGACAAGGCGAGCAGACAATGAGCATCTCAGCGATCTTTTTATTTCCTATGTGCATAGATTTTTATTGAGGATGCTTCATAGAATACTCATTATGGTTATGCTGCAAGTTTCCACCATGATTATGCATGGCTTAGGGTAGCGGCCCAGGCGTTTCCCTAACACATATACAAACTCCATGATCTTACAAGTTCCACTTTTATTTCACACCGCCAGGATCCATAAGCAAAAAGAATCATGATATCAACGGGGTACAAAGTACCCGTGCAATGTTGAAAGCATTCCCCATGATACATGGTTCTGCTAACTTCAACTTGTAAAGCGCAAGAATATACGCAACAAAGAAGGACGCAATGGTTCAGGTTTATTAAGGGCAAGAAAATAAAGTGTGCCATCAAGTTCGTGAGAGCTTTACTAACTAACTTTCCCAAAAAAATAGACATTCTATTCGGAAGAAAACAAGGCATATTGAATATGCACAGAAATAGCAAATGATGCTAATAGGTAGGTATGGTGGACACTTTGGAAATATTTGTTTTGGGGAGTTCGAAACATGAGTAAGATACTCAGTGAAAGTGAAGGCTAGCAATATTAAGGGAGCGACAAATGAGAGAGAAATAGCTGTCATAATCATGCTTGCAACAAAGCAGGACTAATCATGGCACGAAAGTGATTCAAGATCCTCAAGGCAAAATAATTCATCGATGCTTAACTAATTTTTTCAGTCATATGCATGCGTGAGCATGTGCCAAGTCAATTCAAATGAAACATTCAGAGGAGGATACCACGGTGTCATACCAAGTTATGAATAAAGTAATGTAAGCAAACATTCATAAGACATGCTACAAACTATTAGCAAGCTGGAACTAATAATACGAAAGCAAGAACTACTAAGCATCCAAAGATAACATACACCCTACACGAACAGGCTAAGCATGCCCACAATGATGAGTATATGTACAAAAATGAAAACAAGTAGAGTTCGTTACCAGCCTCTTACCACACCTCAAGTTGTCATTAATCCTCATTATTGCCCTTCACTTGTGTGGCTTGGATAATAATATGAAACCAAATCCCACTGAGGACTGCTGAACCCTGCAACAAACTCACAAAGCCAAAGAATAACAACAAATATTTTTGGTGTTTTCGATTTTTAAACAAGAACCAAAAAGGGAAGAACAAGAAAAGCAAAATATTTTTGGGTTTTTCGAATAGTTCAAACAAAGCAAAAAGGGAAAAGCAAACCAAGGAAAAAAGAAGAAGAAGCAAACCAAAGAGAAACGACAGAAATATTTTTGGTCTTTTGTGTTTTAGAAAGCAATAGCAAAGAAAAAACGAAAACTAAAAAGAGAAAGAAACATGAATATACAAAGTACCGACGCAACATGATAAGGAGATGAGTGCGATGCCGGCGTACCTCCCCCTAAGTGGGTGTCAATCCCAAGTTGGCCAGGATGAAGTGTCACCGTGGTATGACGAGGAGGTTCCCTCGTCCTGGTGCGAGCTCGAGTACGTCCCTCCATAGTGCGCAGAGTAATCGTAGGAGGGCACATCCTCCTAGTGCTACTCGTGGAAACCCAACAAGTGAAGCTACTCGTCCACCTCCTCCTTAGAACATGACCACGGTCTCCTGTGAACACTAAACAAAGAAGACTGCGGCAAAGGGATCTCCCTCTCATCCCCATCAGTAAACAACATCCTATATACTAGACTGTCTAAATCAGAATCAGAAGTGACAAAATGATGAGCTTTCATAGCAACAAGGTCAAGCCTTTGTGGTGCCAATACAGTATCATTGGGGTCCACTGAAAGCGCTAATGCATTGACCATTCGTGAGGCAATGATGCCCCCATAGATAGCCCCCCTAGAAGCTAGGCGACGAGCAATAAGCGAGCCAAGGTTGTACCGAGTGTCATTGTTAAGCGCAGCAGCAAGGAAGGCTAAATGATAGTTGGAGATATTACTCGTATTCTCCCTACCAAGAACACTAGTGGCAAGATAATATGCAAAGTATCTGAAAGCAGGGAGTTGGATGTTTCTTATCTTTCCGCGCTGCGCCACGCAGTCATCATCATTGGTCACCCCTCGGTAAAGCTCCAGCAAATCAGCCGGTCGCCCTTGAATTTTCTTCACGGTCCCTGTCCTACTTACACCTACAACACTGCAAAATCTTTCCAATGACATGGTAAAGGGCAGATTATAAATTTTGAAAGAGACAGTTGACTGATAGGGCGTGTTAGTAAACTCGAAGCTCTCAACAAAGGTTTTGGTGAGCATGGCGTATTGCTCACTCTCATCTTGCATATATGAGGTCAAGCCAACCCTCTCAATCAGTAATAAGAAATCATCGAGAATTCCTGCAGCTTGTAAGAAAGTAAAATAAGGAAAAGTAGATGGGTGAGCATCCCCATCATCCCTTTCATTACCAATTCGAGTTGCAATGAGATCTTCATTGTATGATGGCCTAAACTAAGAGGCTGCTCTTGAGGGCCTCGACCTCCTAGGTTCATCCCTCTCAAATATCTCTCCAAAGGTATGGTTGTTCATGCTTGGTATTCTGAAATTTAAACACCTATTAAACAGGTGATTGCAAAGTGAATATAATGAAGGGTGCTACTCATAGGGACTTGTAGGAGGCCTAAACACGTATCAAAACTATATATCTAAGAATCAAACAAGCTCTCATAACCTGTCACCTACAGCAGCAAAATACTCAAGATATAATCCACTAAACACAAATCTACTTGGGCAAGCAAAGGAGTCACATACCGGTAAACAAATGCTCCAAATTTCAGCAACAAAGATGGGCTGAGCAAGGAGATCGAAGAAATCGAGAGAAAGCACAGCAAGAACGCGATTTTTAGCAATGAACTGGAGCTTGCTCGGGAAAGAGAAGAAAGTGGCAGGTGAGAGAGTTAGTGGAGGGCCAGGGGTGGCCCACACCATGGCATGGCGCCACCCAGGGCAGGCCGCGCCACCAGGTGGTGTGCCTGCCTGGTGGGTCCCCCTGGTACCTTCCAGGCACTCCTCTGCCCCTTTTTTCACGTAAAAAATTAATATGAATTTTCTAGAATTTTTCGAGACACTTTATTTTTGGCTATTTTCAGGCATAGAAGAATGATTTTCTAACAGGCAGATTTTTTTTCGGAAAATGATGCAATGACAAAACAAGGCTAGAACTACAGGAGTTCTAAGACACTCTAACATGCAAGCAACTAACAACAAAAAGAAAAACTAAACGAAAACAAAAACTAAAATGGATAGAATAGAAGTAAGCGGAGATAATCATAGTGAAAACATTGTTTTGTTCAATGAAATCCTTTTGTTAACAAGGCTGATCAGGTCTTGTTATCAAACCAATTTCGTATGAGACAAAACTTTGTATTCCACTAATGATTATGTTACCTCAACCTTGATAGCAATGGTCCCAATCATAATAGTTTCAAATTTTTCTCTTGGTATGGGACAATATATCTCTCCAACTTGAATGCCCTCAACATGTTCAATTGAATTTAAACCATAAGTCCTTTCAATCTTCTTGGGGAAATAGACAGTATCTTCCTTGTCATTCACATTAAAGGTCACCTTTCCTTGATTACAATTAATAACAGCTCCTGCAGTATTAAGAAAAGGTCTCCCAAGAATAATAGACATAATATCGTCTTCAGGCATTTCAAGCACAACAAAATCAGTTAATATCAAGCAATTATGAGCCACTTGAACATGTACATCCTCACATATACCAACAGGAATAGTGGTAGATTTATCAGCATTTGCAAAGATATATCAGTTGGTATCAATTTTTCAAGTTGAAGCCTCTTATAGAGAGAGAAAGGCATAACACTAACTCCAGCTCCCAAATCACACAAAGCAGTTCTAACATAACTGTTCTTAATAGAGCAAGGGACAGTTGGAATCCCTGGGTCTCCAAGTTTCTTAGGAACCTTACCATTAAAGGAATAATTAGCAAGCAAATTAGAAATTTCTTCATTAGGGATCTTCCTTTTATTCGAGACAATATCCTTCATATACTTTGAGTAGGAAATTTAATAGCATCAGTCAAAGGAATTTGCAGGAATAAAGGTTTCATCAACTCACAAAACTTATTATAGTGTTCATCTTCCTTTGACTTGTGTTTCTTATCAGGGAAAGGCATAGGTTTTTGGACCTAAGACTCTCTTTCACTACCATGTTTCTTAGCAACAAAATCTTCTTTAGTGTATTTGGTATTCTTAGTGTGCTCTTCAGGTTCTTCTTCAACTTTTTCTTCACTTGGAGCTTCATTTTCTTCATTACCACTTTCAGTTTCAGCATCAGAGATAGATATACTATTAGGATCTATAGCAGGTTCAGAGGGTTCTACAATAGTTTTATGTTTCTTTTTCCTTTTCTTACGAGTAGAGCCACTATTTTCAGCTTGTTGAGAATCCTGCTCAATTCTTTTAGGATGCCCCTCAGGATATAGCGGATCCTGGGTAGCAGCACCACTTCTAGTTCTAATTTCATAAGCATGTTTTTCTTTAGCAGTATTAACTAGCAAATCTTTTTGCACTTTAATGAGATTGATCTATTTGAGTTTGAACCATTTGAAAGTTTTTAACAATCATTTTAACATCATTAGAGGTTCTTTCCACAATATCTTTCAACTCAACAATAGCTCTAGTGTTTTCCATTAGATGATTTTGCACCCTTTTATAAAATTACCTTGCTTAACAATAAAGATATCGAATTCTTCTAAGCATTGATCAGGAGGTTTAGAGTAAGGGATATCACCTTCATCAAAGTGTTGGAGAGAGTGTACCTCAATAGTGGATGACTAGGGAATTGGTTTACATAATTCTTCTATAGGAGGTAAATTCTTCACATCTGCAGCTTTAATTCCCTTCTCCTTAAGACATTTCTTAGCTTCCTTGATCGCTTCATTATTTAATTCAATAACTCCCCTCTTCTTTGATGTTGGAATAGGCACCGGAATAGTTGGATCAGGTATGATTACTTCAGGTATAGCTGATTCAGGAGGAGTCCAATCTTCATAATTCTTGCTTATTTTAGCCATTAATTCCTCAGCTTCCTTGGGAGTCCTATTCCTGAAAACACAATCAGCACAACTATCTAGGTATGTCCTAGATTCTTCAGTTAGTCCATTATAAAATATATCAAGAAGCTCATTCTTAGGTAATGGACTTCTAGCCTGTGCATATATCAAAGCACAAAACCTTGCCCATGATTTAGGCAATATCTCTTTTTCTCCCTGTTTAAAATCAAAAAGTTCCTGCAAAATAGCATGTCTAGCACTAGGAGGAAAATATTTCTGCAGGAAAGTACTAATCAAACAATCAGGGCTATCAATAGATCTAGGAGGTAAATTACTAAACCAAGTTTTAGCTTCTCCTTTCAGTGAAAAGGGGAAAATCTTAGCAAGAAAGTAAGTACGCATCTTAATATCATCAGAAAACAAGCCACTCATGGTAGAAAGTTCATTCATATGTGCTACCGCACTTTCATTCTTACTCCCACAAAAAGGTTCTTTCTCAACAATAGCTATGTAAGATAGATCGAGAGAGAAATCATAATCTTTATCTTTAATGTTTATGGGAGAAGCAGCTAACTTAGCAATAGGAGACAATTTGGGTCTAATAGTACACCTCTCAAGCAGACTCTTAGCAGCGCTCCTATCATGGGTGTTTTTACATTCTTTAATAAATTCATCGGTCATCTCAACTTGACCATCTTAAATATCATAACTCTCACTAGACTCAGGTGAACTAACAGGTGTAGTAGTGTCTTCATTAGGAGTTTCAGTATTTCCAGCTATAGTTTTAGCAATCATAGCATCTAGGAAAGGACCTAATGAACCACTCTTATCAAGCACAGTAGAAGCATCATCATAAGTATCAGAAGTTTCAGATTCAGTAGTAGTAGCAGTGTGTGTAGCATGTGTATGTCGTGGTGTAACGAGTTTACTCATAACAAATGGTGAATCAAGAGCAACAAAGGTGTTCAAAACCGTACCTCTTCTTGTAGTGGATGGTAAAATAGGAACCTTGCCATCACGAGACTTACCCATGATGGATGGATGGCAGTGAACAATAGAGAATCCAAGTGAACTTGATAAATAAAGCTATGCTCCCCGGCAACGGCGCCAGAAAATAGTCTTGATGACCCACAAGTATAGGGGGTGTATCACAGTATTTTCGAGGGAAGTGAAACCCAATTTATTGATTCAACACAAGGGGATCCAAAGAATATTTATAAGCCTTAACAACTGAGTTGTCAATTTAGCTGCACCTAGAAACAATCTTGCTCACAACAGTTTATTAGTAGCAATAGTTTTGTAGTAACAATAGTAAAGTAGCAACAGTAGTAAAGTAAAGACAACAGTAACAATAGCAGTGAATAGTAGGATTCGAGTGCGGTAGGCATAGGGATGGATGGACGGGCGTTGCATGGAAAAGACAATTCACATAGCAATCATAACATAGGGCAATTGCAGATAAATAAGATAAAGCATCCAATTAATAGATAATCCTAGGCATGTGTTCCATATATAGTCATACGTGCTCGCAATGAGAACTTGCACAACATTTTTTGTCCTGCGAGTCCGTTTGCAACGGGGCCTCAAGGGAACTACTGGCAATGAAGGTGCTCCTTTTAATAGAGCACCGGAGCAAAGCATTAACACTTCGTGAACACATGTGATCCTCACATCAAAGCCATTCCCCCCGGTTATCCCGATTTCTGTCACTTCGGGGCCATTGGTTCCAGACAACAACGTGTGTATACAACTTGCAGGTAAGACCATAAACAATAGTATCATAATGAATCAATAACATGTTCAGATCTGAAATCATGGCACTCGGGCCCTAGTGACAAGCATTAAGCATAACAAGTCGCAACAAAGTCATAAAGCACTAATAGAAGATACTAGGCACCATGCCCTAACAATCTGATGCCATTACATGAACGATCTCATCCAATCCCTACCATCCCCATAGCCTACAGCGGGGGATTACTCACTCATAGATGGGGAAAACATGGATGGTCAATGGAGAAGCGATGGTGATGATGATGGCGATGATCTCCTCCAATTCCCCATCCCGGCAGGGTGCCAGAACGGAGTTTCTGGTGCTGTTTCGTGGAATCTGGTGGTGGCGGCGGCGCGGAACTCCTTCTGGTAAAACGTCCACCTCCCCAAGTTTTTAGGTCAGAAGGCATCTTATAGGTGAAGAGGGAGACCAAGGGGGAGTCTGGGGCGGCCAGACCACCCCCTGGCGCGGCCTGGGCTAGCCCACGCGACCAGGTGGTGTGGCCTGGGCCCAGCCCCCCTCCGTCTTGTATTTTGGCTCCTGGAGTCTTCTGGTGAAATAGGATTTTCAGCATATTTTCCAGGATTTTTCCTGATAGTTGATTTTTTGCACAAAAAGTAGACACCAGGGCAATTCTGCTGAAAACAGCGTCAGTCCGTGTTAGTTGCATCCAAATCACAACAGTTTTGAGGAGAAACAATAGCAAAAGTGTTCGGGAAAGTTGATACGTTTTCGACGTATCAGAGGTTCATCGTCAACGACGAACAACTCCGGCGAGGTTTAAACCCTAACACGGTGGTGGGGGTCGTGTGAGGCTCACCTGGGCTCCAGCTAGGGTCAGCGATGGGGGTGAGCGATGTGGTAGACGATGACAGTTCGAATGGTGGTCCTGACAACTCCTGGGGTGTCTCCAATCGACGGCACCCTTCTCCTTCTGCAGCGGTGGGCTCCAGTCAAATTCCAGCGAAGCAGTGCTCGCCTTGATCCAAGGAGAAGTGTGGGAAGGTCTGTGAGGAGTGGGGAGTGTGTTGGTGTGGAGAATGGAGGCGGAGGGGCCCTATATTTATACACAGACGAGGGGACCGAGCGGGATGGGCTGGTGTCTCTGGTGAGGGCGGTACAGCGTGCTAACAACGTGGCTATGGGTAGGGGGCGGTGCGGTGTTCCCTGGCGGTCATCATGAGCGTAATGGCACGACACGGGGCGGCGTGGAACGGTCGGGCGCGTGCGGCGCTCTGCGCGGAACCGGCGCTGTTAGAGATGGCGCACGGGTGCTACGGGTCGCGTGGCGTTGAACGGGGGTGTCTAGGAGCTAGTTGTGATCATGGAAAGTGTGCCCGTGCACGGAGAGAGCGAGGCGCGGTCTGTGCGAGCCGGTCGGGTCCGGCACTCTGGCGCGCTCTCGGCACGATGCAGAGAGTGGGTGCGGCACTGTTGGAGTGGTCCAGGGCTCTCCTGCGGTCGAGGGCTGGACAGGGGGTGGCGGTGGACGGTCGCATGTCTGCTACGTGTCGTGGGAGAGGGCGGCATGGTCTCTGGCGTTCTGTTCATGGTCGGCCGGCGAGTGTGGCTTCGGGTGGCAACGCACTGGTGCAAAGCGGCTAAGAGGGAGCGTGTATGGTGTTGCTAGAGGCTGGGGGAGACAGGGGGAGTGTAATGGGGGCATTTGGTCTAGTGATCAATGTCCCAAAGAGTGAAGTTAGGCAGAGTGTGATCTGTGTCTGCAAGGTGTTTGATTAAATGGCCGAAAGAAATTAAGTTTCAAATTTTTGAATGAAATTTGGTGAGTGATCTACACTTATGCTTGAGTGTCCATGGTTGCTTAGATAAGGCAAGGTGAATTGAATTGAGTGGTTTTTGCAAAATGGTGATCTTACCATATGAACTTGATACAATTTTCAAATGTCCTTTAAATAGATTTGAAAATTGTTTTTGTGGGTTTGTAAAGTGGGCCTTGGTTCACTTTTACTTGGTCTAGCAAGGGGTGAAAAGAAGTGGAATTGTTTCTGTTAGAAATTCTTTTCTAGGAACACTCAAAGTGACATAGTGGTTAACTTTGGTCAAAATGACCATTTGCTTATTTAATTCATATTTGATTCTTTTTTCTTTTGATTTTGTTTGTAATTGGCCTAGATGATATAGTATTCATCTCTAAACCATTTCTTATCATTTTTAGCAATCAAACATGGAAATTTCACTCAATCATATACTAATGCAATTCACACATGCATTCAAATTCAAATTAGTAATAAAAGTTTTTGTTAACCCTAAAATTGGGTGATTAGAACTTGATAATCTTGATTAAAGTTTTTGGGGTGTTACAAATACTTCCAATAATCTTTCCTCTTGCTTCCCTGAAAGTTTAGAAGTAATAATAACAAGATAAATTTTCTTATCATTAATGTAAGCATATTTAAGATCGTCAGGTAAAGGTTTCAAATCGAAAACCGGATCCTTTTTAGGTGGCAATGTGGTACGCAAGTCTTCCACAGGCAAGTTATGCTTAAGCATCTTAGGTTGACGATGGATAATCTCGTCAATCTCATTTCTTTCTTCCATGAACACCTCACTTTCGTGGTCTTCCATAAATTTCTAAAAAGCATTGTTAGGAGCAAGAGAAATACAAGCAAGTTGTTCAACTCTAAAATACTCATTATGAGTTTCATTTTCATAAGGAACTTTAGCAAATTTCGAAAAATTAAACTGATAAGATTCCCCATCAATTTTTTTAAAATTTTTCTCCCTTTTACAGTCTATAATGGCTCCACATGTGTTCAAGAAAGGTCTACCAAAAATGATAGGATAGGTTTTACTAGAAGCTGAACCGAGTACTAGAAAATCAGTAGGATATTTAATCTTACCACAAAGGACTTCCACATCTCTTACAATACCAATTAGAGAGATGGTATCTCTATTTGCAAGGTGAATAACCACATCAATTTCTTCTAGTTCGCATGGACTAATTTCATGCATAATTTCTTTGTAAAGCTCTTAAGGAATAGCACTTGAACTTGCACCAATATCAAATAAACCATAATAGCAATGATCACCAATTCTAACAGAAAGCACAGGGACACTAGATTTTCTAGTTCTATTAGGATGTGAGACAATATTAGAAGCATCCTCACAGAAGATACCGTGTCCATCTTCTACACTTTTAGTGACAAGGTCTTTCACAGTTGCTACTACAGGTTCAATGTTTATTTGTTCATCAGGCTTTACAACACTCTTTGTACTTTTATTAATTACACTGGTTATCATATAATGCTCCTTTACCTTATCTAGGAAAGGTATTTTCTCGATATAAAGTTCAGGTAAGATACGACCAATAGTAGAAACTTCAGTACTTCTAGCAGGAACACAATCAACAATATCTTTATATGGTGCATGATACTTGTTCCATTCTTTTTTTCGAATTTCAATATATGAGGCAAAAGCCTTAAAACAATTTGCAATAACTTGAGAGTCTAGACCATAAGCATTACTACTATTATGAAAGTCATCAGTTCACACAAAATATTTAATGCATTCATAATCATAATTTATACCTGACTTTCTTCCTTTATCATTCTCCCATGCTTCAACATTGTCTTGAATATGGTCTAGAAGATCCCATTTAGCTTTTTCTTCCATGCGTGTAAATGATCCAGCACAAGAAGCATCCAATAGATCCTTATCATGAAGAGAAAGTCTTGCATACAAGTTATTGATAATAATATTGTGAGAGAGCTCATGAATAGGACATTTGAGCATTAGTAACTTCAATCTCCCCCAAGCTTGAGCTGTACTCTCTCCATCACGAGGACAAAAGTTGTATATTTGATTCCGATCTTTGTGAATCTCACAAGGAGGATAAAATTTGGAATAAAAGAGAGGTACTACTTCCTCCCATTCAAGAGATTGGCCATTCTTCAGCAGCTTATACCATTCCTCAACTCTTCTTTTCAGTGATAATGAGAATAACTTCTTCTTGACTTGATCTGTTGTAATACCTCCACACTTGAACAACCCGCATAACTCGTGTATAAAGAGCAAATGATCATCGGGATGGACAGTTCCATCACCAAAATAGTAGTTATCCATAACATGATCAATAATTCTTGTAGGTATCTTAAAAGTATCATTTTTAGCAGGCGGTGGTTCATATACTACCTTAGCAGTGGTAGTGGCATTATGAAATAAGAAACTAACTGAATTATCCATATTGAAAATAAAGTAACTAACAGAAATAAACAATACTCATAGTGGAAGTTTCCTTTACCAGTTCCACACTTCAATAACACTTCACTCCCCGGCAACGGCGCTAGAAAATAGTCTTGATGACCCACAAGTATAGGGGGTGTATCACAGTATTTTCGATAAGCAAGAGTGTTGAACCCAACGAGGAGCAGAAGGTGTTGACAAGTGGTATGGATCAGGAATTCTCTGTAAATACTTAGCAAACCGATTTTAGGGTTTTTGATAATGCAGATAAATGAAGTACGAGTAAATAAAAGACAATAATAATAATTTTAGCAAGTGGCCCAATCCGTTCTTGAGCAAAGGACAAGCTGGTTGTATTACTTAAGATGACCAAACGTTCTCGAGAACACATGGGAATATCGTCAAGTGCTTTCGCTTCATATAGTTGATTAATCTTCTTTAGTTAGATAAGTGCTCTATGGGTGAACCTGTGCTAATGTACTGACCTTCCTAGGACTAATACATACTTGTGATTATACCCCTTGTAAGTATCCGCAACTACAAGAAAGTAATTAAGATAAAAACCTAACCACAGCCTTAAACTTTGAGATCCTACACTCCCTTGTGCAAAGGTTTCCTAACGGGGGTTCAGGTTTCTGTCACTCTAGAAACCCTTACAAGTAGTAGCCAAATACAAAATGCATTCCCCTAGGCCCATAAAGGTGAAGTATCACGTAGTCGACGTTCACATGACACCACTAGAAGAATAACACCACAACTTAATTATCAAACCATTGAATCTTTCTCAACACAATTCTACTACTAACAACATGACTTCTCCCATGTCCTCAAGAACTAAACGAACTACTCACAAGACATCATATGGATCAAGATCAAAGATTAAATAATGATATGTATAAATCTGAACATGAATGATAATTCAATGGTTCCACTCAATAGCATCAACTACAACAAGTAATCAACACCGGGAAAGTTTCCCCTAAGAACTATGTAAGATTCAACCCAATTGTTACAGTGGTATGGAGTGGTGATGATGGTGCTGGTGGAGATGATGATGATGATCCCGATGAAGTCCAACTTGATGATGGTGTTGATGCCGACGATCTCCCCTCTCCGGGAAGGAATTTCCCCGGCAGATTTCTGCCTGCCAGAGAGCTCTTTCTCTCTCTACAGTTTTCCGCCCCGTAGAGGCGGCAGAATCTTTCTATGGTTACCCCCTAAGGCTTAGGGTTTCAGGAGGATTATATATATATATGCCAAAGAGCAGAGCCAAAGGTGGGCCAGGGTGGCCACACCACCTGGTGGCGCGGCCTAGGATGGCCCGCGCCAGGGGATGGTGTGGCCCCCCTGTGGCCCATCTCCGCTCCCCCTTCTGGCTTCCTTCGTCTTCTAGAAAAATAGGATTTTCCGTATATTTTCTAGAATTTTCTAATCATCACGAATTTTTCCTCCAAATAGTGCCTTTTCCGTCAGAATCCAGGCTTCAGTGGTCCATCCTCCAAAAGTCATCAACCATGCAAAAATAAATGAAATAACATAAGTATCATCTCTTAATATAAAATATATCAAGTAATAACTGTAAATTATGATATTGAATAGTGATGCAAAATGGACGTATCAGTGACACATGCCTTGGCTAAACTTTCCTTTAGACCAACCAATGGTTGTTTTGTGAGATTGACTTGCTTGCTAACTTGTGAGGGTTACTTGTTTCACTTCGAGGCATGTCATGGTTGCTTGTCGTGTGTTTCGAAAGTTTAATTATACATGAGTTAGTTGCAGGTTTGGGTATTGAATAATCCATGATTCTTTGTTCAAATTAATACCTTTTGTTAAGATAGGCTACCGATAGGAAAAGTAGTTATGTGAGTACCATGCTGAAGTGGCAAGGTAGTGACCACAATAACTATGCTTATATAATAGAACCCGCATTCCTGATGTTATGTTGTTACGCGTCTAGTTCATGCTACTGGAGTATTTTGTGGGTACAACCTAGTTATGTAGGATTTAATAACATTTGATATTTTCAGGTAATCCTTAACTTGAGATGTGGCATCCCATTGTTTCGTTATCATTCCATTGCCTTGTTGAGCTGGTGAGCTCACCCTTGTTGTCACCAAACTTTTCAGGTGTTCGATGAAGTCGTCATGCATGGGCTTGGGATTAGAACTTTCTACAACATCACAAACACTCACACATGCAATTCATGTATAGAATAGTTCCCCTAAATTGTAAGAAGTTGCAGACTATAACACTTAGTGGCTCAAATTGTTTAGTCTCATTCTTGTAACTTGGATACGTTTCTTTATTGAAAGATGATGCATTACTGGTTATCCCAATGTTGATAGTATTGTTGTTATTGCTAGTTTGTCATTGATGACAATATTTGTATGTGAGACTTTGCCAAAAATTATCTAGTAAATTAGGATTTAAATTAATATAAGGTTTAATGTGGTAACATCCCGGTCTTTCAGTTGGACAAGGGTGTTACAGTTGGTATCAGCGCCCGGCTTTAGGTCTCTGGTATAGATATGATACTTATGTACCTCTGTAAACTATTAAACACTTAAATTTTGAACTTTTCCTTTTAGGTTAATGTAATGTAACTCTAAAACTAGTATGATGAAACATTAAAATTTGACACACTAGTGCACAATAGGATGGGTTCGGGTCATGCATCGCATATGCGCTTCCGTTATTTAGATCATTAATTTGTGATGCTACAAGATGGTTACATTATGTTATTTATTGATGTTTAAATCTTAGATCTTATGACCGTTTTGCTTCTGATGTATAGCTTTGTTGGTTTATGTGTGTTTGTTGGTTTGGGGTGGCCATTCCTACCGCCGCTGTTGGCCATCAGCTACATCTTTACCATTTATTTCCTTTATTGATACCCTATGCCTTGGTTATTACTACTAGTCATGACTAGGAGATGTTTGGAAATAACTATTTCTATATGCTAGTATAAAAAAGGGTGTTAATAATAGTGTTGGAGTTGATCCTATTTATGAAATATCAAACCATGGCAATTAGTTCTACTCTGGCTCAGCAAGGGGGCATAGGATGGTTGATGACTGTTTAATTCATAGGGCTTATCTAATGCTAGTTCTCGACTTTAATGTAAGGATTGTTTGTGTGTAACTAAAAATGAAATGGATAACCTTGGTAGTCTGATCTTAGCTTTTATTTGTGATATATTCTTTGGTTTAACTAGTAGAAATGCATCTGTTGACGTGGGAGGGAAGAATGAAAGAAAGTGTGAAACGATAGCTATGCGTTACTGACTATTATTAAGCTCGCGGAAACCTAGATTTGTTTCACCCTTAATTTATGTATTATTCTACATATAGAAGTTCCAGATGAAGTTTTATGATTCTCAGGTTCTTCCTTGTCTCAGTTTTAGCTTCTTTTTGCTTATGTTTTCCCTACCGTAGTTTTTTTCTTTGGCTTGTAAGACTGATGCCATCTTCACAGTTTCTGCTAACCCAAAATGATGAATCGTAGGGCGTGTTGAGAAAACATAGTTTTAAGTTCTCAAACAGTACTTGGCTGTGTGATTTTGTTGGACGTTGTGCTGTCCAGATCTTATCTTTATGTATTTTTTCAACTTCATCCACTAGTTTTGTCCCAACCCAAGTGTAGGAGGGGTTCTGTAGCTAGCTAGATTTGAAAATGGTAAACCATAATTTGCTTACCAGATTTGATGTTGTATGTTATTACCTACTAAAATATTTGGCCATATGTCTTGGGTTTAAAAGAATTGTCAGATTACTATTGAGGATTTAGGTAACATTGAGCCTTTGTTTGGCAAACTTTTATTTGGTTCAAAATTAGTGAAGTGTATTTTTTCAGTTGCCTTTGTTTGATAGCTAAATGCTCTAGGTTTGTTTCTAATGACTTGTTGGGCATACCAGAGGCATGAATATGAATTCTATGTTGTGTTATTGAGGCACTTATCTCCCCTTGTATTATTTTGTTTGCTAAATCTAGGTAGACCCAAGGAATTTTGTTGCTAATTCATCATCGGACCCGTTTAGTCACAACAAAGTTTTCTTGGTCCTTTTTTGATAGACTATTGCTCTATTTCTGAGATACACATTTCCTTTTCACGTATTGAGAAGCGTTGTGGGTGAGGAGATCGAGTGTAACACCCCAAAACCCTAATCAAGATTATCAAGTTCTAATCACCGCAATTTAGGGTTAACAAAAAAACTTTTATTAATGAATATGAATGCATGTGTGTTTTGCATTAGTGTAGAATTCATTGAAATTGCCATGCTTGAGTGCTACAAATGTTAAGAAATTGTTTAAAGGTGAATACTACATCATCGAGGCAATTACAAACAAATTCCAAATAAAAAGAAATCAAATATGAATAAATAAAGCAAATGGTCATTTTGGCCAAAGTTAACCACTAGGCCACTTTGAGTGTTCCTAGCAGAAGATTTCTAATAGAAACAATTCTACTTCTTTCCACCCCTTGCTAGAGCAAGTAAAAGTGTATCAAAGCCCACTTTACAAACTTACAAAAGCTATTTCCAAATCCATGTAAAGGATAGTTGAAAATTGAATCTAGTTGATATGTGAAGATCCCACTTTTTCAAAAACCTATCAAACCAATTCCACTTGACCTCTCCAAGCAAACATAGACTCTCAAGCTTAAGATCAAATCACCCAAAAAGTTTCATTCAAAAATTCCAAAGTAAATTTCTTTTTGCCATTACAACAAACACCTGGCCTGCACTAAACTAACTACTGCCTAACTTCACTGTTTTGCATAGTGATCCTCGACCATTTGGTCCCCTCTTAACCCCCTTGTCTCCCCTGAGTCTAACTAGCACCCAGACCAAGCCCCCTCTTTGCCGTGTGCACAGTGGAGCGCCGCCTGTTTTTGGTCATCGTCGGTCGACAGTGGCCAACATGCCAGGAGCCTCGCCGTCCTCACCCATGATGCGCACCAGACACACCTCGGTCAACCGCCACCCCCTGTCCAAGCCTCGACCATAGATGAGCCCTGGACCACCCTAGCTAAGCCACGCCCACCGTCTCCGTGCCATGCCCAGAGCGCGCCAGCTCGCCGCGCCTGACCGCCTCGTACAGACGCACCTCGCCCTCGCTGTGCATGCTCACGCTCACCATGATCACCCCAACCCCGCATACACCCCTGTTCGCCGCCACACGACCCGCAGCTGCCGCACGCCGTCACAAACACCTCTGCGTCCGCACGGAGCACCGCACGCTCCTAACCAAACCACACCACCCCACGCCTTGCCTTTAAGCCATCAAAGATCACCAGGGAACACAACACCGTCCCCTAGCCTCCGCCACGCTGCTAGCAGCCTGTAGCATCGTCAACGACGAGCTCGCGCCCGCACCGTTCGGTCCCCTCGCCGCAGTATAAATAGAGCCCTCCACTGCCTCATTTCTCCAAACCATTCCATTCCCCACTCCTCTCTAAGCCTTCCCCACTTCTCCCCGGAGCAAGGAGAGCTCTCCCTCTCCGGAATTTGGCCGGAGCCTGCCGCTGCTAGAGGAGAAGGGCGCCGTCGATTTCGACCACCCAAAGACCTGCCATGACCGCGCCTCGAACCACCGTCATCTACAACATCGATCGCCCCTATCATCGACCCTAGCTGGAGCCCAGGTGAGCCTAGCCAGACCCCCACCGTCGCGCTACGTTAATTTCTCGCCGGAGTAGTTCGTCGTCGACGATGACTCCCAACCGTTGGATTAGATTTAGATCGCACGGGTCAGATGCGTAGATACCGTTTCGGGTAGTTAGTCTCGCTGACTGGTGGACCCCATCTTTCAGCAGCCCGTTGCGCTGTCTAGTGCAGTTGGGCCGGCCCGTTTAGTTTCCCGCTCAGGGATGGAAATTCAAATAATGATTTTCCTTTTTTAGTTTAAACTAGTTTCTATCCACAGATTCAAAAATCAATTCAGAGAGTTTCACTAAACCAAAATGCATGATTCGATTTTTTTTAGAAAGGTATTTAAATTATCTATCCAAGGCCGTTCGATTTAAATAAATTGGAGTTATAGATCACCTATACCAAAAATAACAAGACAGAGACTTTTTCAACTTCAAACATTTTAAAAAAATCAACCATAAATGCTTTTGAGTTGATTCCAACTCTCAAAAATCACATTTGGGAAGATCTATCTGAATATGTAAAAATATTTAGATTTGCATGTAGTGACTTTGGACTAGTACCAAAATAATGCTATTAGGGCATTTCTAGTCACTTTAAACCTATTAAATAACAATCTTAAACTTTATAAAATGTGACCAACACTTTAAATCACATTCCCATGTATTAGAATATGTGGTGATGACATGTTTCCACATGATCACATATTCTATTTGGAGAATATTAAATCTTAATTAATTTCAATGAGTAGAAATTACTTCTATAAAATAGAATGAATAAAACTAGTTATTTATTTCATGTGATGATTGTGATGATGCTAGATCATCAAGTCTGAGCCTTAGTGTGCTAAATAGAATTATTTAAGTATTGTTTGGTGATTGTGTACCCCGTATTCATTTATAGACGATAGGAGCGACCAAGGATACGAGGAGGAGTACTACCAAGCAGAAGACGAAGAGAACTTCAATCACTGCACCAATAAGGCAAGCTATTATGAGCAAGCTAGAGCTATGCAAGATAATACTTGCAAATTTGGATAACTTAAGAAAGAGGCATTAGGCATGCTTTGGTTATACAGTTTTTATTTATACCAATCCCAGGTTTTACTTGCAAGCTTTACTCTTTTACTTTATCAAAGTTCTTTATTTTTAGTTAGTGCTTTATGAGTATTTGCAGAAATAGAATAGATAGCATAAAGTGTATAAAACTAGGCCTATACTAGATGCCATTCTATGCCATGAGATTGAAGATTAGCACCCCTCATTAGTGAACACTCTTAACCTTAGTGGCTAGTGCTAAGCATAAAAGTTAATCACTTCAGATGGGAATACTTTGTGAAATTGATTATGAAAACCTTGGAATGATGATTCATTCTATTGAGATGTTGTGACATGTGTTGAGAAACACAAAGGATTTGATGATGAAAATGTTGAGTCATGGTCCTTACCCCTTTATAAAAACTGATGGTTGGGTTCAGATGCGGTACCATTCCAATTTTACCATACAACCACAATACATGATTTGGGTAGGGCTTAGCTAGAAGTTTATATGCATTAGTATGGGTTCCCTCGCGGAAGAGGTTTGAGCTGAGGCTACCTCTTGATGATGTCCACCTATGCAGTGCCAAGGATGGTAGATGGCCATGGCTGGGAGGCCATGCTCATAGGGGAGGTGCCTATACTAGAGTGTGTAATTGAAAGGTTATGATTGATTATCCGCATACTAAGTATGATGATTTAGGGTTATCGCTGATGGATGCATCGAATTTTGTGGTGAAAGAGTACCACCTCTCTAGAGTGTCAAACTATTTGAATAGCCGCGTCCACGGTCATGGACAGTTGGAGTGGCCATACTGTTCTATCGTTAGATGTTTTCAAAATGACTTGTGAAATGAATTGTGATTTTTACTTGACCACAACAGGGTTGTGGATATGAAAACTAGTTTCCCACTTAAGTGATTTAGAACATTACATTAGTATTCTTTACTTCTAAACTCAGTTTAGATAAATCTAGCTTTTTGCAAATAAACCTAGAGCTTAAGATTCCTATTATAACTACCTTACTTGTTAGTGATAATTTGCGAGTACTTAAAGAGTACTCATGGCTTTGTCCCTGGCTATTCCCAAGGCCAGACTATGAGGAGGACTATCGAGATGATGGAGAGTAGGACGTCTATGACAACTAGGATCCTCTCCCATCGTCAGCATTTCCTGTGACCCTGAAGATGGAGTCCACTACTACGCTTAGTATTCCGCTGCTTGATTGTTATTAAGACTAGATCATGAGATCCTTTATTTGTGTAAGACCTTATTATGGTTTGTAATGGATGATGTACTGTGATATCCAATCTGTTATGTCTCGCAAAAAGGTAATCCTGGGATTGCGAGGTATGGCATAACATGCATCTGGGATTAAAAATCCGGGTGTTGACATCAAGTGGATTTACTTTTAGAATAGAGGCTTTCTAAGTTCAGAGCTGGAGGGTATGTCAAGGATTGAATAAGTGGTGGTCGACCTCGAACAAATGTTTGTGCCCATGTAATCATTCCATGACAGTGAAAGTGTAGGTTGCATAAAAGGGTGTGTGATTCACCTACCCTGCATACAGGGTGGGTATTATAGGTAACAGATGGCGTAGTTAACCATTCTGCTTACTCATGCTACACACTTTGGATGCAAGAGAGAGGTGTATCGAGTTTCTTGGTTGACCCAATCCTTGGAACTGGTATGACTGTACAATTATATATCTGTTCTTCCATCAGTAGACAAATAGAATTGGAATAGTCCTTGTTATCTCTTAGCTCTCACCTCGTGGGTCTGTTTGGCTAGCTTCTTTCAGGTGTGTCTTTTGACATAGCTGATGCCATATTTTCTTGAGAACAAAGTACTAAGTGCTATTGTGATGAGTTGTACAGTTGCATAGTTAGTATTCTGGTATACTGTATGATGCTTCAGCCAAATAAATTGTTTTCTTAAACGGATTTATAGATGATTGTGTAAGTGTTATATGGAGGATGAAACCCTTGATTTGTATATGAGTGGGTTTATCACCTTTTGTTTGTCATAGTCTAGCAAGGTTCGAAATGTTTAGTCTATGTTTGCTCTTCATGGGATTTTGTTTTGCTAAACTTTTTGATGTGTTGTTCCTCTAAGGTTAGTCTGTTTGCTTACAAGATGCTTGTCTTTTAGTGCAAATTGTTTCTATGAGTGAGTTTTGTTTCCGGTGTGCTCCCACATTGGATATTCACTAAACTTGTCATCCTTTGTGATAATTTGAGTTTTGGTTTAAGTTATGTAGACTTTTTATGCCAGCTTTTACGCTGTGTTTTCATGACCTGCTATGACTGCTGGTAAGGTAACTAAGAAATCGTTTCTTCTGTAAGGCTTATTTGAGAAGCTGTCTTGCTGAGCTTCTGTTATACAAACACCCGCTCGGTGCATGTGGTACATGTTCTAGAAAAAAATGATGAGTCTTAATTTTAAATTTGTGGTTGTCCTATATTTTATTAAAACCTAATTGGTGTGATCGTTGTGACTTCTTGTTTTGATTGTGACTTCTTTGTTTTGATGTAAACGGTCATTTCGTTTGCATAGCTAAATAAATATTTGTTTGATTTGAAACCTTTAGCATATGCCTCAGAGATTAATTCCTTGACTGGACCACCTGTATGCATGAGATGACCTAGAGGTGTGGAGATAGCCGGCACAAAAAATGAAATAGTTTTGTTTGATGAGCATGTGAGGGAGGTTCTCGATGAGGTTTAAATGTCCAACTGTCCGAGTTGGGCAACGGAGGCCAACTGATCTTTGAGAGGGATCTAGATGCACTGTCCGAGTACCTTGAGCGCCCGCATCCGGAATTCTTCGAGGCTCAACTCAACGATCATGTAGGAGGAGATCTACAATGGTTGATAGTTGCAGACCTCCGAGGCAAGATGGAAGCACCCACTTCGGAGAAGATCCAATTCACCTTGCGAGAGAACATCTGGCTAGATGGATTATCTAGGGCTATGCATGAAGCTCTTGCCCGTCTATGTGGGCAAAACATCAACTTGATCCAGGGAACTCGTTTTGCTCACTTCGCAAGGCGTGATTCTATGGGGATGCCTTTGGAGATGCTAGGACACCCAGAACTGAAGGACCAGGTGGACAATCTTGACATCATGCTGTATGATAGGCAGAAGGAATTGGACAATGCTCGAGCCTACGCCAACCACAACCTTGCCATTGCCGTCAAGAAGGACCAGACTATCACCATGCTCGTCAAGGATCGCCAATCACTTCATCGTCAACACGAGAAGAAGGATCGTACCATCTATTGTCTTCGCTAGAAAGTGGCCTCTCTCAAGAAGACCATACGTGAACAAGAAGTCCATCTTGAAGCAAAGGAACAGGAGGAAGGTGAAGATATTTAGGGAGATCTTTACTCATACCTCAGTAATGACAATGACTACCTGGAGGATGATGCCATGGATTTCTACACTGATGATGATGATTCTGACTTCATCGATGATGACTAGATGCACTTGATCACTACCGTAGGAATGAGTTGTACCGGTCCCACTACATCTTAGTTTCGCAGAATGGTTCTTAAAACCATCTGTTTTCCCATTTGTGTGTGGTGTGTGTTTGTATGGTGTGCTTTGCATGAATGAATGCATGAGAGGAAGTGTTAGTTTGCAAAACCTGAGTCAAGCTCAAAGTTTAAAGCTTTTGCAACAAAACCATGAACCTAATAATTTCCCTCTTATCTCCTTATCTATCTCAATCTTCAGATGACTCGTGGAAACCCCGGAGGAAGCAGCTCATCGCAGGACCCGATGTTGCAGATTCTGCAAATGCTAGTTTCTGACAGTGAAGCTAGTAGAGCCAAATGTCAAGCCAACCTAGCCACTCTTGAACAGATAGCTCAGATGGCCCACAATAATCAAGGCCATGGAAACCAAGATCACCATGGATCAAAGCTTAAAAACTTTCAGAATACCAACCCACCTATCTTTAATAAGTCTGAGAATCCCTTAGATGCTAATGACTGGTTGCAAACCATGGAGAACAATCTGGAGGTAGCAGGAGTTGAAGCTAATGAGAAGGTACTGTTTGCCACCCATTATCTGGAAGGAGATGCAAGAGCCTAGTGGAATAGCACCCGTACCATGAACGATGGTCAAATGATGACTTGGGAAGCATTCAAGATCAAATTCAGTCGCACCCATGTGCCCCAAGGTTTAGTCACCAGAATGAGAGATGAGTTCAGAGAACTGAAGCAAGGTAGGATGGCGGTAGTTGAGTATCGGGACAAATTTCTGTCGCTAGCTAGATATGCCCTTGATGATATTAATACTGAAGCCAAGAAGAAGGAGAGGTTCCTAAATGGATTGCATGATGAGATGCAGACTGTTTTAGTCAACATCCGTTTTGGAGATCTAGAAGAGCTTGTAGACTCTGCCATTCAGATCGAAGGGAAGATAAACCAAGCCAATGACAACCGCAAGCGCATGATGATGCACCAGAATAGGTCCCACAATACCTAGAAGTATCACCCCAACCCATCTGCAGGATATGCCCTGAGAAACAACAGACCCCTGATGTCCAGTCCAAGCTATCCCAATCGTAGCGGAGGAAATTTAAAGTCTGGAGGAAACCACAACAATAACCCCGGCAAATCCAACAACTTCAACCATGCACCACCCAAGTCTAACAACAACAACAATAGGGCCCCAAGGACTAGAAGCAATATTGTGCCCGTTGCAGCCAAAGACAAGTCCTAGATTACTTGCTTTGAATGTGGAGTCAAGTGTCACTACTCCAATGAGTGTCCCAAGAAGCTTGCACCAGCCCCCAATGTGAATGCACCCGCTCAGCAACAGCGTCGTGTTCAGCCTGGAAGGATATTTGCCCCAGGGAACTCGCTCAACCGCAACGGCCGTCTGTTCCACATGAATGCTGAAGAAGCCCAAGAAGCGCCAGATGTCATGCTGGGTATGTTTTCTATTAACCCAGTATTTGCAAGAGTTTTGTTTGATTCTGGAGCATCACAGTCGTTTGTTATAGAAGAATTTGCATGCACTAGTAAGATTCAACCAACCAAATTTAAGCATGTAATGATAGTGCAAATACCTGGTTCAACCACCAAAGCGAGAAAAATTTCCAAGGCTGTACCTATCAGAATCCATGCGATAGATTTTGATGCCAATCTAATAGTACTTGGAACCAAAGGTTTGGAAGTAGTACTAGGAATGGATTGGATGTCAGAACATAAAGGATTGATCAACTGTGCCAAGAAAGCCATAACCATGACCAGTAGCTTTGGAGTATCAGTAGAGCATATATCTGAAACCTTGCCCCGTCAATTCAAATGCAACAAGAGTCTAGCCCAACCAACCCTAGACTAAGTCAGAGTAGTCTGTGAATACCCCGACGTATTCCTAGATGAATTGCCCGGTATGCCCCCAGATCGGGATACCAAGTTCATCATTGAAATAATTCCTTGAACTGGACCCATAGCTCAGAGACCTTATAGCATGAACCCCTATGAATTAGTGGAGCTGAAGAAGCAAGCTAATGTTATGCTGGCGAAAGGTTTGATTCAACCAAGCGCATCACCATGGAGATCACCTGTTCTGTTTGTGGATAAGAAAGATGGAGGTAACTGTTTGTGCACGGATTACCGGAAGCTGAATGATGTCAGCATCTAGAACAAGTACCCATTGCCAAATATAGAGGATCTGTTTGATCAGTGGACTGGTGCCAAAGTGTTTTCTAATATTGATCTTAGGACTGGTTATCATCAACTCAAGATTCGTGCGACGGATATTCCAAAAGACCGCCTTTACCACCAGATATGGATTGTATGAGTATAATGTCATGTCTTTTCGATTAATGAATTCCCCCGCTTATTTCATGAATCTCATGAATAAGATTTTTATGAACTTTCTAGATAAGTTTGTTGTTGTTTTTATCGATGATATTCTGATCTATTCCAAGTTAGAAGAAGACCATGAGCTACACCTGAGAACCATCCTTGAACCCTTAGAGAACATCAGTTGTATGCAAATTTTAACAAATGTGAGTTCTCGTTAAAGGAAGTAGGATTCCTAGGACATATCATGTCAGCAGGAGGAGTCACTGTCGATCCCGCCAAGATCAAAGATGTTGAGGAATGGGAAGCCCCAACCACTCAAACCCAAGTTCGTGCATTTCTCGGATTAGCGGGATATTACCGCAAGTTTGTTGAAGGATTTTCAAGCATCGCAAGACTGATGACCCAATTGTTGAAGAAAGATAAGAAGTTTGAATGGACGGACAAATGTGAAGCAAGTTTTCAAGAGCTCAAGAATAGATTGATTTCAGCCCCAATTCCGATTATGCCAGATATCAAGAAGCCTTTTGATGTATATTGTGATGCATCCAAGATTTTTCTTGGGTGTGTGTTGATGCAAGAAGGCAAAGTCATAGCATATCTGTCCCGACAGCTGAAGCAGCATGAGCAAAACTACCCTACCCATGACGTTGAACTAGCAGCTATAGTTTTAGCCTTGAAGACATGGCGTCATTACCTTATGGATAACCGCTGTGAGATCTATTCGTATCACAAGAGTCTGAAGTATATTTTCACTCAGCAGGAGCTGAATATGAGGCAAAGGAGATGGATAGAGTTAATCAAGGATTATGAACATGACATTCACTATCACCCCGGCAAAGCCAATGTGGTAGCGGATGCTCTTAGCAGATTGCCATGTAGGCTAAACACCATGATCAAGGAGAAGCAACCAAGTTTGTATGAGGAGTTGGAGCAGTTTAGAACTGAGTTAGTTAGCAAAGGATTTCTAGCTAGCATTGAACTTCAACCCACATTGATTAGCCAAATCAAGGAAGCCCAGAAGGTAAATGAAAGTATCAACGGAATCAAACGTCGTATTTGTACAGGAAAGGTACCTGGATTCACCGAAAGCCCAGCCAAGTTTGCATGAAGAGTTGGAGCAGTTTAGAACGGAGCTAGTTATCAAAGGATTTTTAGCTAGCATTGCACTTCAACCCACTTGGATCAGTCAGATCAAGGATGCACAAAAAGGAAATGCGAATATCAATGGAATCAAGCGTCGTATTGGTACATGAAAGGTACCTGGATTCACCGAGGATGAAGAAGGAGTTTTGTGGTACAAAGGACGTATCTGTGTGCCAGCAGATTCTAAGCTAAAGCAAGTTATCATGCAAGAAGCTCGTGATACTCTTTATTCTATCCACCCCGGAGGAACAAAGATGTATCAGCATTTGAAGGAGAAATTTTGGTAGCACAAGATGAAGAGAGAGATCAGAAGCTACATAGCCAAGTGTGATATCTGTCAGAGAGTCAAAGCAGAACATTAGAGACCCACAGGACTTTTGCAACCATTGCAGATTCCAGAATGGAAATGGGATAATATTGGAATGGACTTTATCACTGGTTTGCCTACATCTAGTAGGGGAAATGACTCTATTTGGGTCATAGTTGATAGACTGTCCAAGGTAGCCCATTTTATACCTGTCAAGACTACCTACCAGAGTTCGAAGCTAGCAGAGTTGTAAAGTGCTAGAATCATCAGTTTGCATGGAACCCCTAAGACCATAGTGTCCGATCAAGGAACCCAGTTTACATCAAGATTTTGGCAGAAAGTCCAAGAAGGACTAGGAACCAAGCTGAACTTCAGCACAGCTTATCACCCATAGACCGATGGACAGACTGAAAGAGTCAACCAAATATTAGAAGATATGTTGAGAGCTTGTGTGCTAGAGTATGGATCAAAATGGGAAGATTGTCTGCCTTTCACAGAATTCTCATACAACAACAGATATCAAGCCAGTTTGCAAATGGCCCCCTTTGAATTTCTGTATGGAAGGAAGTGTCGTACCCCCTTGAATTGGTCGCAAGTAGGAGAGAGTCAGATTTTCGAACCCGACATCCTACGAGAAGCCGAAGAAAAGGTTCACAAAGTCCATGAGCACCTCAAGGCCGCCCAATCCAGACAGAAGAGTTATGCTGACAAGAGACGTAGAGACCTGACTTTCAATATCAGAGATTTTGTGTATCTCAAAGTGTCACCCTTAAAGGGAATGCAACGTTTTCAACTGAAAGGAAAGTTAGCCCCCAGATATATTGGACCCTTCAAGATTTTGAATCGCCGAGGAGAGGTATCTTATCAACTGGAACTGCCAGAGGAGATGTTAGCCATCCATGATGTGTTCCATATCTCGTTACTTCGCAAATGCCTAGAAGTTCTGGAGAAGACTGAAGTTTTCAAGAACATCGATCACCGAGCCATTGATATCAACAAGGATCTGACATATCATGAAGTGCCCATTCGTATTTTGGAAGAAGCCTTCAGAACCACCAGGACCCGGAGTATCAAATTTCTCAAGATCCAATGGAGAAACCATACTGAAGAAGACGCTACTTGGGAGCGAGAGGATTACATTAGGACTAAGTTTCCAAATCTCTTTAGTTTCTAGTTTTTATTAAATCCCGGGACGAGATTTTGTTTAAGGAGGGAAGGTTTGTCACACCCCAAAAACCCTAATCAAGATTATGAAGTTTTAATCACCCCAATTTAGGGTTAACAAAAAAACTTTTATTAATGAATATGAATGCATGTGTGTTTTGCATTAGTGTAGAATTCATTGAAATTGCCATGCTTGATTGCTACAAATGTTAAGAAATTGTTTAAAGGTGAATACTACATCATCGAGGCAATTACAAACAAATTCCAAATAAAAAGAAATCAAATATGAATAAATAAAGCAAATGGTCATTTTGGCCAAAGTTAACCACTAGGCCACTTTGAGTGTTCCTAGCAGAAGATTTCTAATAGAAACAATTCTACTTCTTTCCACCCCTTGCTAGAGCAAGTAAAAGTGTATCAAAGCCCACTTTACAAACTTACAAAAGCTATTTCCAAATCCATGTAAAGGATAGTTGAAAATTGAATCTAGTTGATATGTGAAGATCCCACTTTTTCAAAAACCTATCAAACCAATTCCACTTGACCTCTCCAAGCAAACATAGACTCTCAAGCTTAAGATCAAATCACCCAAAAAGTTTCATTCAAAAATTCCAAAGTAAATTTATTTTTGCCATTACAACAAACACCTGGCCTGCACTAAACTAACTACTGCCTAACTTCACTGTTTTGCATAGTGATCCTCGACCATTTGGTCCCCTCTTAACCCCCTTGTCTCCCCTGAGTCTAACTAGCACCCAGACCAAGCCCCCTCTTTGCCGTGTGCATAGTGGAGCGCCACCCATTTTTGGTCGTCGCCAGCCGATAGTGGACAACACGCCAGGAGCCTCGCTACCCTCACCCACGACATGCACCAGACACGCCTTAGTCCACCGCCACCCCTTGGCGAAGCCTTGACTGCAGATGAGCCCTGGACCACCCTAGCAACGCCACGCCCACCATCTCTGTGCCATGCCTAGAGCGCGCAATCTCGCCGCGCCTGACCACCTCGCATAGACCGCACCTCACCCTCGCCGCGCACGCTCACGCTAGCCATGATCACCACAACCCCGCAGACACCCCCGTTCGCTGCCGCGTGACTGGCAGCTACCGCACGCCGTCGCAAACACCTCTGTGTCCACGCGGAGCACCGCACGCTCCTGACCAAACCATACCGCCCCACGCCTTGTCTTTAAGCTAGCAATGCTTGCCAGGGAACACAGAACCTTCCGCTAGCCTCCACCATGCCGCTAGCAGCCTGTAGCATTGTCACCGACGAGCTCGCGCCCGCACCGTTCAGTCCCCTCGCTGTAGTATAAATAGAGCCCTCCACTGCCTCATTTCTCCACACCATTCCACTCCCCACTCCTCTCTGAGCCTCCCCCACTTCTCCCCGGAGCAAGGCGAGCTCTCCCTCGCCAGAATTTGGTCGGAGCCCGCCGCTGCTGGAGGAGAAGGGCGCCGTCAATTTCGACCACCCCAAGACCTACCGTGACCGTGCCTCGAATCGCCGTCGTCTACCACATCAACCGCCCCAGTCGCCAACCCTAGCTAGAGCCTAAGTGAACCTAGACAGACCCCACCGTCGCGCTAGGTTAATTTCTCGCCGGAGCAGTTCGTCATCGACGATGACTCCTAGCCGTTGGATTAGATTTAGATCGCACGGCTCAGATGCGTAGATACTGTTTTAGGTAGTTAGTCTCGCTGACTGGTGGACCCCATCTGTCAGCAGCCCGCTGCGCAGGGCAGTGCAGTTGGTCGGCCCGTTTAGTTTCCCCCTCAGGCCTGGAAATTCAAATAATGATTTTTCCTTTTTAGTTTAAACTAGTTTTTGTCCAAAGATTCAAAAATCAATTCAGAGAGTTTCACATAACCAAAATGCATGATTCCAATTTTTTTAGAAAGGTATTTAAATTATCTATCCAAGACCGTTGGATTTAAATCAATTGGAGTTATATATCACCTATACCAAAAATAACAAGACAAATACTTTTCAACTTCAAACATTTTTCAAAAATCAACCATAAATGCTTTTGAGTTGATTCCAATTCTCAAAAATCACATTTGAGAAGATCTATCTGAATATGTAAAAATATTTAGGTTTGCATGCAGTGAATTTGGACTAGTACCAAAATAATTCTATTAGGGCATTTCTAGTCACTTTAAATCTATTAAATAATAATCTTAAACTTTATAAAATGTGACCAACACTTTAAATCACATTCCCATGTATTAGAATATGTGGTGATGACATGTGTCCACATGATCTCATATTCTATTTGGAGAATATTAAATCTTAATTAATTTCAATGAGTAGAAATTACTTTTCTAAAATAAAATGAATTAAACTAGTTCTTTATTTCATGTGATGATTGTGATGATGCTATATCATCAAGTGTGAGCCTTAGTGTGCTAAATAGAATTAGTTAAGTAATGTTTGGTGATTATGTACCTCGTATTCATTTATAGACGATAGTACCGACCAAGGATATGAGGAGGAGGAGTACTACCAAGCAGAAGACGAAGAGAACTTCAATCACTGCACCAATCAAGGCAAGCTATTATGATAAAGCTAGAACTATGCAAGCTAATACTTGCAAATTTGGATACCTTAAGCAAGAGGCATTAGGCATGCTTTGGTTATATAGTTTTTATTTATACCAATCCCAAGTTTTACTTGCAAGCTTTACTGTTATACTTTATCAAAGTTCTTTATTTTTAGTTAGTGCTTTATGAGTATTTGGAGAAATAGAATAGATATCATAAAGAGTATAAAACTACGCCTATACTAGATGTCATTCTATGGCATGAGATTGAAAATTAGCACCCGTCATTAGTGAACACTCTTAACCTTAGTGGCTAGTGCTAAGCATAAAAGTTGATCACTTCAGATGGGAATACTTGGTGAAAATGATTATGAAAACCTTGGAGTGATGATTCAGTCTATGGAGATGTTGTGACATGTGTTGAGAAACACAAAGGATTTGATGATGAAAACTGATGGTTGGATTCAGATGCGATACCTTTCCAATTTTACTGTACAACCACAATACCTGAATTGGGTAGGGCTTAGACGGAAGTTTATATGCATTAGTATGGGTTCCCTCATGGAAGAGATCTGAGCAGAGGCTACCTCTTGATGATGTCAACCTATGCAGTGCCCATGATGGCAGATGGCCATGGCTGGGAGGCCATGCTCATAGGGGAGGTTCCTATACTAGAGTGTATAATTGAAAGGTTATGATTGATTATCTACATACTAAGTATGATGATTCAGGGTTATCCCTAACGGATGTATCGAATTTTATGGTGAAAGTGTACCACCTCTGCAGAGTGTCAAACTATTCGAATAGTCGCGTCCGCGGTCATGGATAGTTGGAGTGGCCATACTGTTCCATCATCAGATGGTTTCAAAATGACTTGTGAAATGAATTGTGATTTTGACTTAACCACAACAGGGTTGTGGATATGAAAACTAGTTTCCCACTTAAGTGATTTATAACATGACATTAGTTTTCTTTACTTCTAAACTCAGTTTAGATAAATCTGGACTTTTGCAAATAAACCTAGAGCTTAAGATTCCTATTAGAACTACCTTACTTGTTAGTGATAGTTTGCGAGTACTTAAAGAGTACTCATGGCTTTGTCCCTGGCTATTCTCGTGGCTAGACTATGAGGAGGACTATCAAGATGATGGATAGCAGGACATCTACGACAACTAGGATCATCTCCCATCGTCAGCATTGCCTGTGACCCTAAAGATGGAGTCAACTACTACGCTTATTATTCCACTGCTTGATTGTATTAAGTCTGGATCATGAGATCCTTTATTTGTGTAAGACCTTATTATGGTGTGTAATGGATGATATACTATGATATACAATCTGTTATGTCTCGCAAAAATGGTAATCCTAGGATTGCGAGGTATGGCATAACAAGCATCTGGGATTAAAAATCCGGGTGTTGACATCGAGTGGATTTACTTTTAGAATAGAGGCTTTCTAAGTTCAGAGCTGGAGTGGTTGTCAGGGATTGACTAAGTGGGGGTCGACCTCGAACAAATGTTCGTGCCCATGTAATCATTCCATGACAGTGAAAGTGTAGGTTGTATAATAGGGTGTGTGATTTACCTACCCTGCATACTCGGTGGGTAGTATAGGTAATAGATGGCGTAGCTAACCATTCTGCTTACTCATGCCACACACTTTGGTTGCAAGAGAGAGGTGTATTGAGTTTCTTGGTTGACCCAATCCTTGGAACTAGTATGACTGTAGAATTATATATTTGTTCTTCCGTCAGTAGACAAATAGAGTTGGAATAGTCCTTGTTATCTCTTAGCTCTCACCTCGTGGGTCTATTCGGCTAGCTTCTTTCAGGTGTGTCTTTTGAGATAGCTGATGCCATATTTTCCTGAGAACAAAGTACTAACTGCTATTGTGATGAGTTGTACAGTTGCATAGTTAGTATTCTAGTATACTGTATGATGCTTGAGCCAAATAAATTGTTTTCTTAAACGGATTTAAAGATGATTGTGTAAGTGTTTTATGGAGGACGAAACCCTTGATTTGTATATGAGTGGGTTTATCACCTTTTGTTTGTCATACTCTAGCAAGGTTCAAAATGTTTAGTCTATGTTTGCTCTTCGTGGGATTTGTTTTGCTAAACTTTGTGATGTGTTCTTCCTCTAAGGTTAGTCTGTTTGCTTACAAGATGCTTGTCTTTTAGTGCAAATTGTTTCTATGAGTGAGTTTTGTTTCCTGTGTGCTGCCACCTTGGATATTCACTAAACTTGTCATCCTTTGTGATAATTTGAGTTTTGGTTTAAGTTTTGTAGACTTTTTATGCCAGCTTTTACGCCGTGTTTTCATGACCTGCTATGACTGCTGGCAAGGTAACTAATAAATTGTTTCTTCTGTAAGGCTTATTTGAGAAGCTATCTTGCTGAGCTTCTATTATACAAACACCCGCTCAGTGCATATGGTACTTGTTCTAGAAAAAAAATGATGAGTCTTAATTTTAAATTTATGGTTGTCCTATATTTTATTAAAACTTAATTGGTGTGATCGTTGTGACTTCTTGTTTTGATTGTGACTTCTTGTTTTGATGTAAACTGTCATTTCGTTTGCATAGCTAAATATTTGTTTGATTTGAAACCTTTAGCGGATGCCTCAGAGATTAATTCCTCGATTGCACCACCTGTATGCATGAGATGACCTAGAGGTGTGGAGATAGCCGACACAACAAATGAAATAGTTTTGTTTGATAAGCATGTGAGGGAGGTTCTCAATGAGGTTTAAGTGTCCTTGTTTTTGTGAGGCTAACTTTGGTTAGAATTCGGGGTCGAATTCTATTTAACAGGATAAGAATGTCATACCAAAAAGATATATAAATTTTATACGATCGTTTGTTTTTTAGAAGAATGAAAAAGAGGACGTTTTGCCATAGAGGTTGGATACACGAGTTAAAACCTATAACAAGATAGTACATCGTACTACGTTAAATACGTGTGACAGGTCATTGAATTTCTTTGTTCCATCTTTATCCAGAATTTGTAGTACTTGATTATATGGATAATAGATAATTATTAAGTGTAAAGGTGTTAAGATCAGTTTTGGACCCACGTGGTAGCAACTTGTTGGCCTTCCCCTGTTTAGGCTATGTGCTTCATTAGGGGCTGAACCCTTTGGAAACTTAAATAGGGACTTGTCCCCAACCTTTATACTCTAAGCCCAATTCTTTGGCACCCAACCGAACATGCCCTGCTCCCAAACCCTAGCAGCTAGCCGCCGCACATCTGCAGTTCCAGCCTCCCGCCTCTCTCCTCGCAAGTAGCGAGGCATCTCCGATGGGTGCCACTGGCCATGCCACCAGTCGCCGATGCCACCTCTGGCCGATCTGATTTCCCCTTCCCCATCTCCATCTCCCCTATGAACTAGAGAGCAAGAGAGATTTAGAGAGAGACAACCTGGAGGAGGAAGAAAGGATACGGGAAGGATCTGCTCGACTGATGACAGCCATCGTTCATCCAGTCAATGTCATGTCGTGTTGAGGGTAACGAACGAAATCCCATTGATTCTTATAATACTGACCTGATAGCTTATGGGTTATTGAATTGTAGTATCATCGTGTGGCTCAAGTTTCAATGGGATTCGTGAGCTATTCTGGGATTTTTAGATGCAAATTTGTTTTATCTACTGGTGTAGTACTGCAGTATAGTTCGAGCCAAACTGCTCTTAAACTGTGCAAAATCTGATAATATGTAAAAAAGCAATCTTGTAGGTATTGTCCTTAGCTTTCCATAGAGTGGTCATTTGAGTTTTTCCATTGAGTGGTTTGGAAACTACGATCTTTATAGTGATGCTATGATGTAAGTAGTTTCAGAAACGTGCAGTAACTTTGTGTTGGGTACTAACAATATTCCTAGGTCTAATTATAACAATTTTCTCAACATCTGGGGTATACATGATTTCCTATAGATGTCCATAATTGTACAATGTTTCATGTTCCGATTATAGGGTAATTTTTACTTGTGAATTACACTAGGTCTGTCCTGTTTTGGGGAAGGTAACATAAATACCTAAAACTGATGGGCTAATCTTGTTCATTTGAAAATTGCCTTATAGTCAAAGTTGTCAAGGCATTGATTTATGTTCCAGAATATAAGATGTTTCTTATATGAAACCTGGAATCTTGATCTTAGGATAAACTTTATGGAATATCGAGAGGTTGATGATGGCGCATAGGAGTGACGATTTTGTTTGTTTCTTGTGATGATTACTTATGCAATGTTTTGAGATCTATATATTATTGCTGAATAGGTGAATGCACTTTGTCTTGTCGAATGAGTTCCGAGTTCACTCCATCGGGCAGTAAAAGGCAAGTGCATGTGGGATGGTAATCACAATGTGATCTCCCATCCCCAACTACCCCCTTATCACTAAATATGTATTCTTTGGGTGGTGATAATTTGTTCCCTTGTGGATATGTTTCATTTGCAAGGCCTATTTGTGATGATGATGAGTTTTCCTTATTGTTATTGGATAGCTAAGTGTGCCATAGAGGGTGTTCGCCCTCGGTTTAGAGTTTAAAGATGAAATGAAATAAAACATGACAATATTAATGCGTAATTGAGACCTTTAGTGATGGGTTGCGATCCACATTGGAGGCATTCTCCACAAGTTGGAGAGAGTAGGTGTCGACGGGCATCTACTCAACTATACCGGTATAAGTAATTAGATGAGATGCTAGAACTAGAACATGAGACCTTCAGTGATGGGCTGCGATCCACATTGCAGGCACCCTCCACAAGTTGGAGTGAGTGGATGCCAACGGTTTTTCACTCAAACTTTACCGGTATAAGCAATGACATGGGGTGAAACGAAAATATTAATAAAATGATATGGAAATGAACAAGTGGATGAAAGATTTTTACTTATGCCAATAACTATCTTATATGTCTTACCTTGGACTGTGGTGAGTGACACATGCCTTGGCTAAACTTCCCTTTACACTAACCAAAGGTTGTTTTGTGAGATTGACTTGCTTGCTAACTTGTGAGGGTTACTTGTGTCACTTTGAGGCATGTCATGGTTGCTTGTTGTGTTTTGTGAAAGTTTAATTATACATGAGTTAGTTGTAGGTTTGGGTATTGAATGATCCATGATTCTTTGTTCAAATTAATACCTTTGGTTAATATAGGCTACCGATAGGAAAAGTAGTTATGTGAGTACCATGCCCAAGTGACAAGGTAGTGACCACAATAACCATGCTTATATAATAGAACCAGCATGCCTGATGTTATGTTGTTAAGCGCCTAGTTCATGCTACTGGAGTCTTTTGTTGGTACAACCTAGTTATGTAGGATTTAATAACATTTGATATTTTCGGGTAATCCTTAACTTGAGATGTGGCATCCCATTGTTTCGTTATCATTCCATTGCCTTGTTGAGCTGGTGAGCTCACCCTTGTTGTCACCAAACTTTTCAGGTGTTCGATGAAGTCGTCATGCATGGGCTTGGGATTAGAACTTTCTACGACATCACAAACACTCACACATGCAATTCATGTATAGAATAGTTCCCCTAAATTGTAAGAAGTTGCAGACTATAACACTTAGTGGCTCAAATTGTTTAGTCTCATTCTTGTAACTTGGATACATTTCTTTATTGAAAGATGATGCATTACTGGTTATCCCAATGTTGATAGTATTGTTGTTATTTCTAGTTCGTCATTGATGACAATATTTGTATGTGAGACTTTGCCAAAAATTATCTGGTACATTAGGATTTAAATTAATATAAGGTTTAATGTGGTAACATCCCGGTCTTTCAGTTAGACAAAGGTGTTACAGCATGTTGATAGGATGAGGGATATACGGTGTTTGATAGAAGCCGAATCCCAAGTCTTAGAAATATATGTAGTATTAATTCATGGTTAATCAACGAGGGTATTATCATGGGGACCTTAGATCTAAATGTGGTGGTTGGACTTTATGTCTTAATTTTCCCTTGTTTGTTCCTAATTGTCCTTGGGATCAATCACTAGTGGTGTATTTGCTCGTATCTATGGCTACACCTAGTTATGGCTCCTCCTAGAAGAAACAATAAAAAGACTACATCTGTGCTTCACTAATTGTGAAAACCAAATGAATGAAATAGAAATTTGCCTAAACATTTGCTCCCATAGATTATCCACATCCACTCCAGTAGCTCCACTCCATTTGCATTATTTTACTTAGTATTTATATCAACTACTATATTTTTTTCTAGTTAATACCAAAAACAACCACAGACACACACACTTTAGATCCTAGCTTTGCATAGAAGGCCATATAAGTGGGTTATAGGGCTTTAGAGAATAGATAGTTTACCTTCGGCTCCTCGTGGGTTCGACACTCAAATATTTATCGAATTGTACTACAGTTATCCCTTGCACTTGGGGGTTTTCAAGATACTTTACTAGCGCCGTTGTCGGGGAGCGTAGCACTAGGCTTCTATTCGGCGTTAAAGAAAAGTACTTGTTGGGAGATAACCCAAGAGTTTTAGTTGAGTCTTGGAAGTTATTACCTCTGTAATAACCTCTCCTTATCCTTTTTATTTGCTTTTTGTGCCAAGAGTAACCTCTAATGAGAGAGAAGTAATGATTGGAAAAGTTGCTGTCCCGAAACAGATTTCTGTGCTTCACCGTAAACAATCCTGAGAGAGCTCTGTATGTCGGATTGAGCTGTAATTTTGTGTGCTTCTGTCCCAGGTTGTTATCTAACTTTCGTTAGTTCAACACATTTTGATTTGAGCAACATAAGGTCTTTGAAAAAATTCGTCTTTACCTGCTGGTCTGTTTTGACAGATTTCTGCCATTTTCTGCATTTGGTTCTTGTTAGTTCCTTCTTGAGTTCCTTTGGGGAATTGAGATTTTTGAGGGAAGTGCTACAGTATCTAGTGTTCTAATGGAATTTTATTTGGTGTTAGAACTGAACCTTGAGACTTATTTATCTTAAGTGCACTAATGTTGCTAATGAGATTGTGTGAAGTTTTGAATGAAGGAAAAATTTCAGGTGTATGGAAGGAATGAGTAATGAGATGAAGGATGGACTAAAGCTCAAGCTTGGGGATGCCACACGTTTCACCCCAAGAAATATCCAAGAAGTACAAGCGTCAAAGCTTGGGGATGCCCAAGGCATCCCCTTCTTCATCAATAAAAATCCCAGGTTTCTTCCAAACGCTTCATTTTTATTGTTTCATGCACAATTGTGTTTTTCTTGGAGCGTCTTATTTTTGTTTTTTTTGGTTTTTAGTTTGCTTGGTTTGCGTAGTGTTATGAATAAATTGGTTGGACCCCCTCTTTCATACTTTGGTTTGCAAATAGTTTGGTTTGGTTTGGAAAAGAGTAGGAAAGTTCATGCTTATGTGGTAAAAAGAGCTCGTTTTTTACTATAGCATATGCTTTGTCATGCCATGCTTGATATTATTTAGGCCTTATGCTTAGTATTATTTGTTGTAGCATGAATTGTTATAAACATTTGATATTGCTTAATGTGCCTTGGATGAATCATGCGTTGTTTTAGCATATTAAAGCATAGTATAGTGGTATTCTCCTTTGATGCTTTATTTGGGTTGACTTGGCACATGATCATACCATGTTATGACTATCTCAAGTCACTATAGCCTTTATGATCCTTTAGTTTTCAACTTTTAGTATCACTTTATGCTTTGGTCAATGATGTTTTGTCGCTCTGCATGATTATGGCCATTATTGCTCTCTTAGTTTGTCGCTCCCAGTCTTTTGCTAGCCTCCACCACCAAGTATGAGTTCCACTCATGCATCCAACTCCCTAAACCAAGTTATTCCAAAGAGTCCACCATACCTACCTACTAGCTTATGCTATTCCAGGTATATTCATGCTTTTGTTTACCTTTCACTTGTTATAAGAAAACTAGTGATTAAAGCTCTCGCGAACTTGATGGCACACTTTACTTTATTGCCTCTAATAAACTTGAACCATTGGGTCCTTATTTGTTGTGTATATGCTTGTGCTTTATAAGTTGAAATTAGCAGAACCATGTTTCATGGGGAACGCTTTCAACATCGCACTTGTACTTTGTACTCCGTTGATATCATGTTCTTTTGCTTACGGATCCCGGCGGTGTGAAGTAAATGTGGAACTTGTAAGATCATGGAGTTTGTATGTGTGTTAGAGAAACGCCTGGGCCGCTAGCCTAAGCCATGCCTAATCATGGTGGAAACTTGCAGCATCACCATTATGAGCACTCTATGAAGCATCCTCAATGAAAACTTATGTAAATAGCAAATAAAAAGATCGCTGAGATGCTCATTGTCTACTTGCCTTGTCATTTTTATTATGGGAAAGCTCCCGTATCATGTGCAAGGGGTACCCCGTTGGCGGTTCTTAATGATACACATATACTTACAATGACAAGAGCTTACTCGTGACTAAAGTTGAGTAGCATGAGGATCGGTCTTCGTAAGTAAGAAGCATGAGATTTTGGTTTATAACTTGTCAAGCATATCCTCTTAGTTGTGTCACTTTAACCTTAATCACTTTCAAGATGCTTATGATAGGGGCAATGAGAGCTGAAAACTACAAGTACCATAATTTTTGGAAGCTCTTTATGAGACTTGAATCCCTAGTTCCTTTTACAAAAGGCTTTTCTTCCACCATTATATTGAGTCTCCACCTTCTATCTTTATGCACCTACTTTGAGAGCATAGTGGCCATTCTTAGTTCTATGTGCATTGTCCCAAGACTAGTTGATTGATGCATAACTTGATATTGCTTGTTTTAAAGTATTGTATCTAGTCACTCTTATGAACTTTGAAGGTGTCCTATGCATTTATATTTGCTACTCTATTGAGGGACAAGCTGAATACTATTATGCTATGTTTTCTTTATGTGAAACAAACAAACGTCTTGCAAGGCATGCCATTCATGAATCTTTTGTTTGTACCTTTTTATGTTGCATCATAGTTTCTTTGCCTATTGCTAGTACTTTGTCTTTCATGTTATGATTGAAGTACTATGATCCCAACTTTCAGTTTTGCAAATACTTTGATCAAGTCTTTGATGGTGCATGTCACCTTAAAAATTATTTCTTTTTTTTATCACTTACCTACTCGAGGACGAGCAAGAGTCAAGCTTGGGGATGTTGATAAATTGCAAATGTATCTATAATTTTTGATGTTCCATGCTTGGTTTATTCACTTTCTTGTGTTTTGTTCCAACTTTGGAGTACTTTTCATATGATTTCTTGGACTAACCTATTAACAAGAGCCACAGTGCCAGCTGCCTGTTTTCTACTGTTTTTGGTTCCAGGAAAGTCAGAAAATGAATATTCTCGGAATTGGACGAGACAAAAGCCAAAGTGCCTATTTTTCCGGAAGGGATGAAGTGCCAGAAGATGAGACGGAGAAGGTCCAGGGAGCCACCACACCACCTGGCCGCGTGGCCAGGCCTGGCCCGCGCCAGGGGGTGGTGTGGCCGCTCCCGGCACCCCCTCGGCCTCTCCTTCCGCCTATAAGTTTCCCTCGGGACGAAAACCCTAAGGACCCGATCAAAAATCCACGAAAGAGTCTGTAGCCGCCGTCATCTCCATCCCTAGATCGGGAGGGATCTGAAGCTCTTCCCGGCACCTTGACGGAGAGGGGAATTCACCCTGGAGGCCTTCTTCATCACCATGCAAGCCTCCGGTGTGATGCGTGAGTAGTTCATCCTTGGACTACGGATCCATGTAGTAGCTAGATGGCTGGTTTCTCCTCCTTTGTGCTTTCATGTTTAGATCTTGTGATCTCCGTTCATGATCAAGATCATCTATTTGTAATTCATACATGTTGTGTTTGCGGGGATCCGATGGATATTGAGATGCTATTTTAGATTGATTATTGATTCTATCATGTCTTTGTTATTTGAGATCTTGCATGATTTCCGTTGTTAGTAGCTATCTTGGCCAAGTAGATGCTAGCAACTCCAAGAGTTAGTATTTATGCTCGATAGTGGGTTCATGCCTCTGGTAATCTGGGGAAGTGACATAAATCTCTAAGGTACTAGATGTGCTGTTGCTACTAGGGAGAAAACAACAATCCTTTGTTCATAGAACAATCGTATTGTTTACTTTACACGCAATTCGTAAAGCAATAATCTGTTGCTTGCAACTTAATACTGGAGGGGGTTCGGATGATAACCTGAAGGTGGATTATTAGTCATAGATGCAGTTGGATGGCGGTATATGTATTATGTTGTAATGCCCAATCAAGTCTCAGAGGAGTCAAGATGATTAGTATATGCATGTATTGCTTTCTTGGTGTTTGTCAATTGCCCCGCTGTAGTTTGTTCACCCAGCATGTTATCTATCTAAGGAGAGCCACCTCTAGTGAACTATGGATCCCGGTCCTTTTCTTTACATACAATCTACAATCTTTTACTACTTTCTGTTTACTTTCTGCAAACTTTTACTTCTTTCCATTCGATACGTTTAATCCTTTGTTTTCCGCAAAACACGGTGAGATTGACAACCTCATCGCAAGTTGGGGACAAAGTTCTGTGGTTGTGTTGTGCAGGTCTCCACGTTGCTACTAGCACCGGTAGTGCGCCCTGCCTAAGCTCAGCTAGTAACACCTTTGGGGTGTTTCCTTGATCCTACTAGTTCGATTAAACCTTGGTTTCATAACGGAGGGAAAACTTACTGTTGTGCTCATCATACCTTCTTGGGGTTCCCAACGAGCTCTACATCAACTACGAGTCAGCACACATGCACTTTCTGTGTAAAACCATAGTCACAGACACCAAAAACACTTAGGAAAGCAGCTTCCACATTGCATGTTGCACGACTGTGGCAGAAGCTGCATCACAGTATCCACTTGAGTGTGTGTAGTCATGTGCATCAATGTGGTATATCAAAAGAATACATGCAGTAGGTCTAGGGTATAAATGTGGTTTAGGAAAAGAACACATGCAATGACTCTAGGGAATCCATTGATGACCCACAAGTATAGGGTGTGTATCGCAGTATTTTCGATAAGTAAGAGTATCGAACCCAACGAGGAGCAGAAGGTGCTGGCTAGTGTCTTGGAGCAGGAATTCTCTGTAAATACTTAGCAAACGGATTTTAGGGGTTTTTGATAATGCAGGTAAATAAAGTCCGAGTAAATAAAAGACAATAAGAATAAATGCAGCAAGTGTCCCAATCCTTTATTCAGCAAAGGACAAGCCGGTTGTATTACTTAAGATGACCAAACGTTCTCGAGGACACATGGGAATATCGTCAAGTGCTTTCGCTTCATATAGTTGATTAATCTTCTTTAGTTTGCTAAGTGTTGTGTGGGTGAACTTGTGCTAATGTACCGTCCTTCCTAGGACTAATACATACTTGTGATTATACCCCTTGCAATCATCCGCAAGTACAAGAAAGTAATTAAGGTAGAAACCTAACCACGGCTTTAAACTCTAAGACTCTGACGTCCCTTGTGCAATGGTTTCCTAACGGGGGTTCAGGTTTCTGTTAATCCAGCAACCCCTACGATTAGTAGCCAAATACACAATGCATTCCCCTACGCCCATATAGGTGAAGTGTCATGTAGTCGACGTTCACATGACACCACTAGAAGAAGTACACCACAACTTAAATATCCAACCATTCAATCTTTCTCAACACAATTCCACTACTAACAACATGACTTCTCCCATGTCCTCAAGAACAAAACGAACTACTCAAAAAACATCATATGGATCATGATCAGAGATGGAATAATGATCTATAACAATCTGAACATAAACAATAATTCAATGGTTCCACTCAATAGCATCAACTACAAAGAGTAATCAACATCGGGAAAGTTTCCCCTAAGAACTATGCAAGATTCAACCCAATTGTTACAGCGGTATGGTGGTGGTGGTGGTGATGATGGTTCTGGTGGAGATGTGGTGGTGGTGATGATGATGATGATCCTGATGAAGTCCAGCTTGATGGTGGTGTTGATGGCGACAATATCCCCTCTCTGGGAAGGAATTCCCTCGGCATAATTCTGTCTGCCGGAGAGATCTTTCTCTCTCGATGTTTTCCGCCCCGCAGAGGCGGCAGAATCATTCTGTGGTCGCTTCCCCAGGTATTAGGGTTCCGTGGAGATAATATACGCTAGAGGGGAGAGCTAGGGGTGGACCAGGGCAGCCACACCACCTGGTGGTGCGGCCTAGGGTGGCTCGCGCCATGGGGTGGTGTGGCCCCCCTGTGGCCCATCTCCGCATCCCCTTCTGGCTTTCTTCTTCTTTTGGAAAAATAGGATTTTCCATGTATTTTCCCGGATTTTCCGATCTTCGCTAATTTCGCCTCCAAATAGCACCTTTTCCATCAGAATCCTGACTACAGTGGTCAATGCTCCAAAAGTCATCAACCATGCAAAAATAGATGAAATAACATAAGTATCATCACTTAATATGAAATATATCAATGAATAACAACAAATTATGATATAGAATAGTGATGCTAAATGGACGTATCAACTCCCCCCGAGCTTAGACTTCGCTTGTCCCCAAGCGAAAGTGAACTCAATAAACATGACCTCAGGTTTATGGAGTGAAGAGTCAATAAAAGAATATGGACAAGAAGCATCACATTCATCAAAACATAAATCATAATAGAAGACAACTCACTATTATGTAACTTAACTTGCAATAAGTAAAGGAAACACAATAAAGATACATAAAGTAAATCATAATTGGTAATGGAAAACTTAGCTCTTGGTTGAAGAATAGTTGATAATTTGCTGGAGTTCACAAATAACTGATTTTCAATTATAGCTTCCAAAGTAGTAGACACCAAGATAAGAGCAATGTGCAAAACAGGGAACATAAGAAACATGATTGAATAAATCACCATAAGAATGAATGAAACACAACAACTCAAAATACTTGCTCAGATAGAAGGGAATAGGTTTACTGACTCAACTAAAAGGTAAAAGAAAGGGCCCTTCGCAGAGGAAAGCAGGGATTTCATGTTTCATAAAGAGCTTCCAAAAATTATGGTACTTACTAGCTTTTAGATCTCATTTCCCTATCATAGGCATCTTTAGGTGATTAAGGTTAAAGTGACACAACTAAGAGGATATGCTTGACAAGTTATAAGTTGAAATCGCCCCTTACTTACGAGTACCGAACCTCATGCTACTCAACTTCAGTCACAAGTAAGCTCTTGTCATTGTAAATACATATGTATCATAAAGAACCACCAACAGGGTACCCCTTGCACATGATATAGGAGCTCCTATAATCAAAATGACAAGGCAAGTAGACAATTAGCATCTGAGCGATCCTTTTATTTGCTATTTGCATATGTTTTTATTGACGATGCTTCATAGAGTGCTCATTATGGTTATGCTACAATTTTCCACCATGATTAGGTATGGCTTAGGCTAGCGGCCCAAGCGTTTCTCTAACACACATATAAACTCCATGATCTTACAAGTTCCCCTTTTATTTCACACCGCCGGGATCCATAGGCAAAAGAATCATGATATCAACGGAATATAAGTGCAATGTTGAAAGCGTTCCCCATGATACAGGGTTCTGCTAACTTCAACTTATAAAGCGCAAGCATATACGCAACAAAGATGGACACAATGGTTCTAGTTTATTAAATGCAAGAAAGTAAAAGTGTGCCGTCAAGTTCGTGAGAGCTTTAATCACTAATTTTCACATAACAAGTTTAATTTGGAAGGTAGATAAAAACATGAATTTACTTGGGATAGCAATAATGCTAATAGGTAGGTATGGTGGACACAAATGTCATGGGTTTGGTTTAAGGAGTGGATGCACAAGAAGAATTCCCTCTCAGTACAGGTTTTTGGCTAGCAAGGTTGGGTAGAAAGTATAAGAGTTGAAGGAAACAAACAAACACACAAGTGATAAAACAAACATGCATTCTTCCTTGGAAGAACAAAAGATCTTAGCTAGAGAATACTGAACTTATGAGCAAATCAAGAAAGAAAGATGATGAAATTATATGTTTTAAGAGTACTTTTATCTTTTTCATTCAATTCTCAAAATAGTGTCGCTACTGACCGAGCCAGGTTTGCCAGAACCAACTAAATTAACTCAATGATCCCAAAGTGATACCAATACTAATGACAAGATCAATCATATAACCATGAATTGAAAACTAAAATAAGATATGCAAAAGAATGAATGATAAAACTTCTCATTAATATTCTATAACAGCAACTCGCACCAAGGGATACATATCTAACAAGAGCGGGGACACTTCCATAATGCAAACCATCCTACATGATAACTTCTCTATTCATGATATGACTCTACTAAAAAGGTAAAAAGATAAAAGATAGTGATGTGATACCGCGGCACTCCCCCAAGATTGGAACAAAACAAGGGGATGCCAAAACCTGATGACGAATTACTCCTTCGGTGGTAGTGGTATTTCCTCGATGAGCTTTTTGATCAATTTCCCTAAGTCCTCAATCTCGAAGGTGAGAGTACGAATCAACTCTGAGTTGTGCTCGATGCGGTGCATGATCATGTCAGGTTGTGAATCCCAGCTTTTGCGATTCTTTCCCCACTCTTCCTCCTTGCAGTCTTGTTTTCTTGCATGGTTAGAACGAGGCACATCCCAATTGGAGGGTAGCTTCTCCTTGGGCATATTCCGGTAATGACACTCATGGACAAGGGCATGGAAAGGACTCTTGGTGCTTGAAGAAGGTGTCCGTGGGGCCAAACAGTGACGCGGAGGTTTCCCTCCAGTTGACATCCGTGTAGTCCTTCTGACCCTGGCAGATCTTGCCAACACTCCAATGCTTGCAATGGTAGTGCCGGTGTGAGCATGTTGGCCTTGCTTTGCCTCCTTTTCATCTCCACTCTTCACCTCCTCCTCCTGTCCGGAGTCTCAGGGATCTTCCTCCATAGGCTCCTTTCCTTTATCCTTGGCGGACACCATCGTGCTTCTAACTTTCAAGAATAGTTCCTGGCAGAAACAGGTCGAGGCGAAAACACAACGAGAACATGATATACGATCCTCGGGGGGTCCGAGGGATTATATATTACGAAGTTTTACAACAAAAGGTAGGTACTGGGAGAAAACGGGTTGGAGATGGAGGCCGAGGTGGCCACACCACCTGCTGGCACGGCCAGGGGGCCCGTGCCAGGGGTGGTGTGAGCCACCCTAGCTCTGTTTCCGTCCATCTTTCGCTTCGTAGCTTTACTTGTTGGATTAAAACCGCAAAAGCATAATTGGACCGAATTTTCGCAGAACTTTTCTTACCAAAGTTGTTACCTATTCGAAAAAGGACTCTTGAGGTCTCTGAAATTGGCATTTAGCAGATTCTTCCAGAGTCACTGCTTGAATAACATCAATATCTTCATCTTCATACTCATATTGCTCGAGTCATGAAACCTTTCTCTTTCTTATTACACCATTTTCTCCACTAACCTGGAATTTTCTTTCACACAAAACTTCACACAATTCTCATTAGCAACATTAGTATAAGCAAGGTAATAAACCTTTTAAGTTCAATTTCAACTGAAATCCATCAAAACACAAGCTCCTGTAGCAACTCCTTCCGAAAACCCAAAAGAATCCAAAAAGGAAATCGTCTTTAAGAAGCAAATGCAAGAGTGGTAAAATCTGTCAAAACAGACCAGCAGGTAAAGATCAAATTTTTCGAAAATCTTTTGTTGCTCAAATCAAAAAGTGAAAAACTAAGGAAAGTTAAATAACATCCTGGGGCAGAAACACAAAAAATTACAGCTCAATCCAACATACAGAGATCTCTCACTAATTTTTACGGTGAAGCACAAAAATCTGTTTCGGGACAACAACTTCCACAAATCTTACTTCTCTCTCATTAAAGGTTGATCTTGACACAAAAACCAAAAAAAAGATAAGGAGAGGTTATTACCGAAGTAATAACTTCCAAAACTCAAAGAAACAAAAACAAAATGAAAGCAAGAATAAACTTGGTTGTCTCCCAAAATGCTCTTTCTTTATAGCCTTTAAGATGGGCCTGATGATTTCAATGATTCTCACATAATAATATGAATTGAAGTGAATGAGAGCATTAAGAAGCAAAAATACATATGTTTAAGTCGAACCCACTTCCTATGCAAGGGAATTTTGTAAACAAACAAGTTGTTGAAACCGGAGGCTACTAGCATAGGAAGGCAAAAGAAGTGCAACATAAAAACTTTCAGCATAAAACGAGGAAACTTGATATTATTGAGATGCATAAGAACAGTTTTTCCTCTCTCATAATAACTTTCAGTATCATGCATAAACTTAACAATATAACTATCACAAGGACCATCGTAACAATGATCACTTATTCTAACAGAAAACACGGAATACTAACTCTCATAACACTATTTGGTGAAACAATATTAGGGATATCCTTACAAAGGATAGTGTGTCCATCTTCTTCATATTTAGTGACAAAATCTTTCACATTTCCTATTATAGGTTCATGATCCATTTGTTTATCAGGTTCAATATCTTTATTTGTACTTTCATTACCCATACTAGCTATCATAGAATGTTCCTTTATCTTAACTAGGAAATGCATTTTCTCAATGTAAGGTTCGGGTAAAACATGATTAGCAATATAAACTTCAGTATTTCTTGCAGGGACACACTTAGCAACATCTTTATATGGTTCATGATACTTATTCCACTTCTTTTTAGGAACTTCAATGTAGGAAGAAAAAGCCTTAAAAAGTTGCAATAGCTTGGGAGTCTAGACCATAAGCATTTTTTATATTTTGAAAGTCATCAGTTCCCATAAAAGATTCAATGCATTCATAATCATAATTTATACATGACTTTCTTCCTCTGTCATTCTCCCATGCTTCAGCATTGTCTTGAATACGGTCTAGAAGATCCCATTTGGCTTCTTCTTCCATGCGAGTGAATGATCCAGCACAAGAAGCATCCAATAAATCCTTATCATGAAGAGAAAGCCTTGCATAAAAGTTATTCATAATAATATTGTTGGGCAGCTCATGAATGGGACATTTGAGCATTAGTAACTTCTATCTCCCCAAAGCTTGAGCTGTACTCTCTCCATCAAAAGGCCAAAAGTTGTATATTTGATTCTGATCTTTATGAATCTCACTAGGAGGATAAAACTTTGAATAAAAGAGAGGCACTATTTCCTCCCATTCAAGAGCTTGACCATTCTTCAGCAGCTTATACCATTCTTCATCTCTTCCTTTTAGTGATAATGAGAATAACTTCTTATTGACTTGATCTGTTGTAATACCTGCACACTTAAACAACCCGCATAATTCGTGTATAAAGAATAAGTGATCTCCAGGATGGACAGTTCCATCTCCAACATAATAGTTATCCATAACACGATCAACAATTCTCGTATGTATTTTAAAAGTATCATTCTCAGCAGGTGGTGGTTCATCTACTACCTTAGAAGTGGTAGTAGCATTACGAAATAAGAAACTCATTGAATTATCCATATTGAAATAAAGCAACTAACAAAAGTAAACAATACTGACAGTAGAAGTTTCCTTTACCAGTTCCACTCTCCAATAGCGCTTCACTCCCCGGCAACGGCGCCAGAAAATAGTCTTGATGACCCAAAAGTATAGGGGATGTATCGTAGTATTTTCGATAAGTAAGAGTGTCGAACCCAACGAGGAGCAGAAGGTGTTGGCTAGTGGCTTGGAGCAGGAATTCTCTCTAATACGTAGCAAACCGATTTTTAGGGGTTTTTGATAATGCAGGTAAATAAAGTACGAGTAAATAAAAGAAAATAAGAATAAATGCAGAAAGAGGCCCAATCCTTTATTCAGCAAAGGACAAGCCGGTTGTATTACTTAAGATGACCAAACGTTCTCGAGGACACATGGGAATATCGTCAAGTGCTTTCGCTTCATATAGTTGATTAATTTTCTTTAGTTTGCTAAGTGTTGTGTGGGTGAACCTCTTCTAATGTACCAACCTTCCTAGGACTAATACATACTTGTGATTATACCCCTTGAAAGCATCCGCAAGTACAAGAAATTAATTAAGGTAGAAACCTAACCACAGCTTTAAACTCTAAGACTCTGACGTCCCTTGTGCAATGGTTTCCTAACGGGGGTTCAGGTTTCTGTTAATCCGGCAACCCCTACGATTAGTAGCCAAATACACAATGCATTCCCCTATGCCCATATAGGTGAAGTGTCATGTAGTCGACGTTCACATGACACCACTAGAAGAAGTACACCACAACTTAAATATCCAACCATTCAATCTTTCTCAACACAATTCCACTACTAACAACATGACTTCTCCCATGTCCTCAAGAACAAAACGAACTACTCAAAAAACATCATATGGATCATGATCAGAGATGGAATAATGATGTATAAAAATCTGAACATAAACAATAATTCAATGGTTCCACTCAATAGCATCAACTACAAAGAGTAATCAACACCAGGAAAGTTTCCCCTAAGAACTATGCAAGATTCAACCCAATTGTTACAGCGGTATGGTGGTGGTGATGATGGTGTTGGTGGATGATGGTGGTGGTGATGATGATGATGATCCCGATGAAGTCCAGCTTGATGGTGGTGTTGATGGAGACGATCTCCCCTCTCCGGATGGAATTCCCTCGGAAGAATTCTGTCTGCCAGACAGATCTTTCTCTCTCGGTGTTTTCTGCCCCGCAGAGGCGGCGGAATCTTTCTGTGGTCGGTCCCCCAGGTATTAGGGTTACGTGGAAATAATATACGCCAAAGGGGAGAGCCAGGGGTTGACCAGGGCAGCCACACCAGCTGGTGGCGCAGCCTAGGGTGGCCCGCGCCATGGGGTGGTGTGGGCCCCCAGTGGCCCATATCCGCTTCCCCTTCTGGCTTTCTTCGTCTTCTGAAAAAATAGGATTTTCCATGTATTTTCCTGGATTTTCTGATCTTCGTGAATTTCGCCTCCAAATAGAATCCTGACTGCAGCGGTCCATGCTCCAAAAGTCATCAACCATGCAAAAATAGATGAAATAACATAAGTATCATCACTTAATATGAAACATATCAATGAATAACAATAAATTATGATATAGAATAGTGATCCAAAATGGACGTAACATCCATATGTCAAACCATGGTCATAGAGACAAAAAACACTTAGGAAAGCACCTTCCACATTGTATGGTGCACAAGTATGGCAGAAGTTGCATCACAGAATCCACTAGAGTGTGTGTGGTCATGTGGATAAACTTGGTTTAGGAAAATAACACATGCAATGACTCTAGGGGGTCAATTTGTCAAACCACGGTCACAGAGACCAAAAACACATAGTAAAGTATCTTCCGCATTGCATATTGGACCAGTGTGACATAAGTTGCATCATAGAATCCACTGGAGTGTGTGTGTGTGGTCACGTGGATCAATATGGTTTAGGAAAGACCACATCAAATGAGTCTAGTGGATCAATGTGGTTTAGGAAAACAACAAATGAAATGACTCTAGGGTATCCATGTGTCAAACCATGGTGACAGAGACTAAAAACACTTAGGAAAGCACCTTCCACATTTCATGTTGTACCAGTGCGGCAGAAGTTGCATCACATAATCCATTGGAGTGTTTGTGGTCATGTGGATCGATGTTGTTTAGGAAAATAACACATGCAATGACTCTAGGTGATCAACGTGGTTTAGGAAAATAGCACATGCAATGACTCTAGTGGATCAATGTTGTTTAGGAAAAACACATGCAATGACTCTTAAGGAATCCATGTGTCAAACCATTGTCATAGAGACCAAAACACTTAGGAAAGCATCTTCCACATTGCATGTTGGACCAATGTGGCAGAACTTGCATCACAGAATCCACTGGAGTGTGTTTGGTCATGTGGATCAATGTGGTTTAGTAAAAGAACATATGTAATGACTCTAGGGGATCAATGTGGTTTAGGAAAATAACACATGCAATAACTCTAGGGGATCAATGTGGTTTAGTAAAAGAACACTTGAAATTAATCTAGGGGATCAATGTGTTAAACCATAGTCACAGAGACCAAAAACACTTAGGAAAGCAGCTTCCACGTTGCATGTTGCGCCAGTGTGGCAGAAGTTTCATCACGAAATCCACTTGAGTGTGTGTGGTCATATGCATCAACGTGATTTAGGGAAAGAATACATGCAATGACTCTAGTGGATCAATGCGCTTTAGGAAAAAACACATGCAATGACTCTAGGGATTCCATGTGTCAAACCATGGTCACAGAGACCAAAAACACTTCGTAAAGCACCTTCCACATTGTATGTTGCACCAGTATGGCAGAAGTTGCATCACAGAATCCACTTGAGTGTGTGTGGTCATGTGGATAAACTTGGTTTAGGAAAATAACACATGCAATGACTCTAGGGGATAAATGTGTCAAACCATGGTCACAGAGACCAAAGCCACAGAGGAAAGTAGCTTCCGCATTGCATGTTGGACCAGTGTGACAGAAGTTGCATCATAGAATCCACTAGAGTGTGTGTGGTCATGTGGATCAATGTGGTTTATGAAAAGGCAAATTAAATGAGTCTAGTGGATCAATGTGGTTTAGGAAAACAACACATGCAATCACTCTAGGGTATACATGTGTCAAACTATGGTGACAGACTAAAAAGACATAGGAAAGCACCTTCCACATTGCATGTTGCTCGAGTGCGGCAGGAGTTGCATCACGGAATCCACTAGAGTGTTTGTGGTCATGTGGATAAATGTTTTTAGGAAAAGAACACATGCAATGACTCTAGGTGATCAATGTGGTTTTGCAAAAGAACACATGTAATGACTCTAGGGGATCAATGTGGTCTAGGAAAATAACACATGCAATAATACTAGGGGATCAATGTGGTTTAGGAAAAGAACACTTGCAATGAATCTAGGGGATCAATGTGTCAAACCATAGTCACAGAGACCAAAAACACTTAGGAAAGCAGCTTGGACATTGCATGTTGCGCCAGTGTGGCGGAAGTTGCATCACAGAATCCACTTGAGTGTGTGTTGTCATGTGCATCAATGTGGTATAGGAAAAGAATACGTGCAATGACTCTAGGGACTCCATGTGTCAAATCATGGCCACAGAGACCAAAAACACTTCAGAAAGCACCTTGCACATTGTATGTTGCACCAGTATGGCAGAAGTTGCATCACAGAATCCACCGGAGTATGTGTGGTCATGTGGATAAACTTGGTTTAGGAAAATAACACATACAATGAATCTAGGGGATAAATGTGTCAAACCATGGTCACGGAGACCAAAAACACATAGGAAAGCAGCTTCCGCATTACATGTTGGACCAGTGTGACAGAAGTTGCATCATAGAATCCACTAGAGTGTGTGTGGTCATGTGGATCAATGTGGTTTAGGAAAAGTCCACATGAAATGAGTCTAGTGGATCAATGTGGTTTAGGAAAACAACACATGCAACGACTCTAGGGTATACATGTGTCAAACTGTGGTCATAGACTAAAAAGACTTAGGAAAGAACCTTCCACATTGGATGTTGCTCGAGTCTGACAGAAGTTGCATCACTGAATCCACTAGAGTGTTTGTGGTCATGTGGATAAATGTTGTTTAGGAAAAGAACACATGCAATGACTCTGGGTGATCAATGTGGTTTAGGAAAAGAACACATGTAATGACTTTATGGGATCAATGTGGTTTAGGAAAAGAACACATGCAATAACTCTAGGAGATCAATCTGGTTTAGGAGAAGAACACTTGCAATGTCTCTATGGGATCAATGTGTTAAACTATAGTCATAGAGCCCAAAAATACTTAGGAAAGAAACTTCGACATTGCATGTTCCGCTAGTGTGGCGGAAGTTGCATCACAGAATCCACTTGAGTGTGTGTGGTCATGTGCATCAATGTGGTATAGGAGTGTATCCATATGTCAAACCATGGTCACAGAGACTAAAAGCACTTAGGAAAGCACCTTCCACATTGCATGTTGCACCAGTGCGGTAGAAGTTGCATCACAGAATCCACTAGAGAGTCTGTGGTCATGGGGATCAATGTTGTTTAGGAAAAGAACACATGCAATGACTCAAGGTGATCAACGTGGTTTAGGAAAAGAACACATGCAATGACTCTAGTGGATCAATGTGGTTTAGGAAAAAAAGACATGCAATGACTCTAGGGACTCCATGTGTCAAACCATTGTCATAGAGAGCAAAAACACTAAGGAAAGTAGCTTCCACATTGCATGTTACACCAGTGTGGCATAAGTTGCATCACAGAATCTACCAGTGTGCTGTTTAGGATAAGAACACATGTGTTGGGGATATACTTTCCGGGTATCCTCACAGTTCCTCGCTGACCAGGGTGGCCCACTTTGGGTTAGAGCTTTGCTTCACGGGCGACCTAGTCAGGGAGAAGAGACGGAGACCAGTCCGGCTACGGGAAGGCCCAGAAGACTTACCCACATAGGCCCATAGTGTTACTTGTAGTTCAAGATGTACTCTGTAACCGACTATGAGTAAAATCTGGATAGATCTCTCATGTAAGCCCTAGGCCGGATATATATATAAGCGTCCCAGGAAGAGCCTTTAGGGCAACTCAATAGTCTACAATCTCAACTCGCACAGGCGAACCCTTGTAACCCATATTCTGGCTCTTCCGTATTACTGGATTGCTAGCTGGAGTAGGATCCGTCCAAAGCTGGCGGATTTGAACCTGGGTAAACTTGTGTGCTCACCGTCTTGGAACACCATACGTCTGACACCCCTCTCTTCCGCACGCCTCGAGGACCCCCTCATGGCGTACTTGTCATCAATCCCACGACAGTTGGCGCTCACCGTGGGGCAAGTGAGCTTTGGATCTGCGTTCCGAGCGAAATCTGCAAGAATCGGAATCGGCGAGACTATCACCGTCGGTCGCATCATGTACGTCACTGACATCCCTCTCATCGTTCTCCACATGACTTGGATTCCGGCTAGGGAAGCCGTGACCACCTACAGCATCATGTCTTTTGGCGAGATCGATGTTTACATCGGCTTTGTTGAACCTGCCCCACCCACCCCAACAGTGATGATAGAGGCAGAAGAAATTTCTGGGTCCCCTTTGTCCGCGGAGGTGGCAGAGTTTCGGATCTCAGAAACCCCTAATCCCACCCAGCCCGCACCAATCGCGGAGATAGTGGAGAAAGCTGAACCTGAAGCAGATCTTGCGGTTCAAGTCGAATCTAGAGTGGATCTCCTGGGTGAGGTCAAATCCCAGATCGATCTGACCACTGAGGTCGAGATCCAAGAGGAGCATAGTAACAACCATGGTTCCGGCTAGGCCAACGCTAGAACAAATCGACCATTCCTGAGGCATACGTTGAGGCGCATGATACTGCAAGACACAAGCGTGGATGAGGTTCTCGAAACCGTTAGGATCTTCGAGGAAGCCCACGAGGAAAGCCGCAACTACCTCAGGACCCACACGTCACACTTCATCGGATATGTTGGATCCGGATCCGGCTCTGCCGATGCTGGAGAGAACACCGACTCAGTTCTGGAGGCGATCGGAACAAACGCTGACGTACTTACATCCTCAGATGATTCGATGACGTCAGCAGATTTCCGAAAGTTCTCCGCGGAGTATGAAGAGGAGTGTAACTCCGAAGCTGCAGAGGAAGAAGAAGCCATGGATGAAGGATCCGGGGAAAACTCTCCCAAAGCGCAGGATGACATGGAAATCAGAGATAATCCCGACGTCCAGATGTCCGAAAGTACCGATCAGAGCTTTACTCCGGGAAACGGACCCAAAGCCGTCTTTGCTACTGGTGCTGCCAAGAAGGCAAAGAAGAAGAACAAGAAGAACAAGACCCCGGCAAAAGATCTTCCGCCAGAGGAAGTGATTGCCGAGGAATACGAGGAAGACTCGGATGGAGCACTTATCCCAGACGAGCCCAAACAAGAGTCGGTGGATGGACACGTGATCACTAAAGGTACCCGTAAACTCATTGATGTTGCATTAACCACACCTATCCCTACAGCTAGAGAACTTACTGCTGAAGAACTGGATGAAAGGGCCCAAGCCCTAGAAGCACGTCGTCAAGTACTCCTGGATGAAGCCAAAAACATTGAGGAGGAGAAGACCCGGAAACATCACACACGTGACGATCAATTCCCGGAAGTACACAAGGTTCTCCTCGAAGGAGACCCAGGGATGCCTCGTCTCGATAGCAAAGGAGATCTGGTGTATCCAACACCGGTACAGAACACTGTTGCAGCTCGAGATATCCTGTCGAATAATCTAGGCCCAGAGCAGGTTCGATTGGGCATCAAGCTACTCACCAAGGGTCTAGAACAGCAAAGGGCTGCGAAATCCGGAACCAGAAAACTGGTCTCCAAATCCAACCAATGTCACACAGACTTAGCCTGGAATGATATAAGGCCCCAGCGTGTTCCGAACCAGCATCACCGTTCCGACACACGGGAAGACAACTACTCTAGAACCGGATCATCAGGACAACATCACAAAGCTACACGTGACTGGCGCAATGTCGCTCCAGCCGCCGAGCAAGAAGCAATTGCTGCACTATATCCGAGAAACCCTCCCCGACGAGAGTCGAGCAATCATAGGGGAGAAGACAAAGAGAAACGTCGGGAGGAGGACCGTCAAAGGATGCCACCTCCTAGACCTACAAATCGTCCGGCTGAGCCCCACCATGGTGGGAGTAATGGACAAAGGAACGACGGAAACCATGCCGAGATAAGCCGGCAGGGGGCTCGTCGCAATGAAGACCCTCCTCGGAACCAGAATCATGATGCTCCGGATGGAGGCCGGTGATCGGCCGGAAATAATCCAGCTGCTCCACCCTCTCCACCAAGTAGCCATCACAACGACTCCCAGGGAGGCCAAGGAGGGCGTCGTGGTGGAGAAGGTGCTGGCAGAGGCCGAAGTCCGGGTCCAAGGCACCGCAGCCATAGCCATCATTCGGGACGATCCTTATACCCAAATGACGCAAGGCATAGGATTAACTCCAATATAGAGACGCGGCGCTACGAAAATGATGATATATACGTGGGCCCAAAGTGTTTCGGACCATGCATAAGAGCTACAAGATTCCCGGAAGGATTTGCTATCTCAAGACATATTCAAGCCTACGATGGCATAGCTCGGCCAGATACTTAGCTACAAGATTTCTTCCAAGCTTGCTGCATCGCCAAAGGCGGAAATAGCCTCGTCGCAACCCGATATCTCCCACTTATGTTGCGGAAGACGGCACGATCATGGCTCAATGAACTTTCGGAGAACACCATCCACAACTGGTATGACTTGCAAAGTGCGTTCTTCCAGAATTTCGAAGGCACATACCGGAGGCCCTGTATGGTCGGAGACCTACAACGTTGCACCCAGAAAGCCAGAGAAACTTGACGAGATTATCTTGGACGATGGATCGACACCAAGAACTCCTGTGAAGGAGTAAATGACAAAACTTCGATTGAAGCTTTCATTGCAGGTCTCCCAATTGGTTTACTACGTCATCTCTTGAAGTGCGATAAAGTAACTGATTTGGGAGAGATGATAGAAACAACGAGAAAGTATGCAGATGCCGACGACGATGCAGAGGGATTACTGAACGCCCTGGCTATGCCACAGTCGGCAAAACAACCAAAGAAACGAGCTCAGAAGCGCAAGAATACCTCGGAAGAAAAACCCAATGCCAAAACGGTAGTAGTCACTGCTACTTTCGGGTGTGGAGGACAAGGAGGACGTGGCGGTGGCCGTGGACGCGGTCGTGGGACGTCAAGGGTTCAAGGTAGAGGAGACCAGTAGCCTGGCAAAACCTACTCTTGGGCTGACATTGCCAATAACCCATGTGTGCATCACCTAGACGCCAATGGGGGCTCGTCCCACACAAATGCCGAGTGTCATTTCAATGAAGACATTAAGAGAGATGATACCGCTGGCTACAAAGCTAAGCGGAAGAAGGGAAAGAAGAATCCCGAAAAGGATAAAGAGACCAAGGAAGATTCCGCAATAGAGGAAGCTGATGCTTCAAATCCCAAGACGAAAGGGAAGAAAAAATTTCCGACCAAGAAAGACACTTATGTCACCTTCCTCGGATCTCAACCAACAAAAGTCCAAAAGATAGTGCTTCATGAGCTCAATACAACCGTTCTAGATGTCCCTCAATTCTTAGACTGGTCGGAAGTGGCAATCACATTTGTCCACGCTGATCATCCGCCTAAGTTGCACAGGCGAGGAAAATACGCCTTAATCGTCAATCCACTTATTGTCGGTTATGGTTTCTCCAAGACTCTCATGGACGATGGTAGTAGCATTAACATCATGTACGTCAAAACGCTACGCCGGATGAAGATCTTGGAGACCCAGCTGAACCACACCTCTGTGATCTTTCATGGGGTTGTCCTAGGAAGACAAGCAAATTCCCTAGGAGAAATCATTTTGGATGTTACCTTTGGAACTCCAAAGAACTATCAGACGGAGGCACTTTCTTTCGAAGTGGTCCCATTCAAGAGCACATACCACGCTATATTCGGACGTCTGGCTTACTAGGCTTTTATGGCTCATCCGTGTTACATTTACAATATGATGAAAATTCCAGGTCCCAACGGCGTGATCACCATTAGGGGAGACCCGAAGAAAGCGCGAGAATGCGAGGATGGAAATGCCGCCTTTGCTGAAGTCGTGCTGCACGCCCAGGAGTACCAGGAAATCAAGAAGAGCATAGATCCGTCCGAGATGCCCGCAATGGAGAAGGAGGTGACAAAGCCGAATCTAGAGTTCAAGGCATCAGAAGAGACGAAGAAGACACCATTGAAGGACGATGACCCGTCCAAGGTGACCCAGATAGGTGTAGGCCTAGATAGCGCATAGCAAAGCGCGCTCGTCAAGTTCCTCCAAGAAAATCAAGATATCTTCGCATGGCAGCCATCTGACATGACCAGAGTACCTAGGGAACTTGCCGAGCACTCTTTAAATGTAAACCCGAACACTAAACCCATCAAACAGTCCTTGCGACGGTTCGGCGATGAAAAGCGTAAGGCAATAGCTAAGGAACTAGCACGACTCGAGTTGGCCGGATTCATAGAAGAGGTCATCCACACTGAGTGGTCGGCCAATCCTATAATGGTCCCTAAAAAGGACACCACTGATTTAAGGATTTGTGTTGATTATACTTCCTTGAACAAGGCTTGCCTCAAAGATCCGTTCGCTCTGCCTAGGATTGATCAAGTTATCGATTCTACGGCAGGCTCAGAACTCCTCTGTTTTCTCGACGCATATTCCGGTTATCACCAAATCCGGATGAAGGAATCTGACAAAGTGAAAACTTCATTCATAACCCCCTTCGGAACCTTCTGTTTAGTTACGATGCCCTTTGGGTTGAAGAACGCAGGACCTACGTACCAGCGCATAATGCAATGTTGCCTCAGTGATCAAATCGGACGCAATATACACGCATATGTGGATGATATTGCGGCGATGTCCAAAAAGAAGGAAACGTTTGCCAATCTACGAAAATACAACATAATGCTTAATCCGAAGAAATTCTTCTTTGCAATCCCAGTCGGAAAATTGTTAGGTTTCATCGTGTCTCATAGAGGCATAGAGGTGAACCGAGACAAAATCAAGGCTATACTCAATATTTCCAGGCCAACCCGCCTTAAGGATGTACAAAGACTAACTGGCTGCATTGCCGCAGTCAGTTGGTTTGTAAGCCGGCTCGGTGAAAGAGCCGCACCATTATACAAACTCCTCAAAAAGACCAAGGATTTTGTGTGGACCGACGAAGCGGAAGCTGCGCTACAAGATCTGAAAGAAGTACTCTCATCTGCTCCAATCCTTGCAGCGCCGGAACCACAGGAACCAATGTTTGCTTTATCTTGCTGCGACAAACAAAGTTGTCAGTATTGTCATGGTACTAGAGAGACCAGAGGAAAGTCAGGAAAACTTGGTGCAGCGTCCGACTTACGTTGTCAGCGAGGTCTTGACAGAATCAAAACAGCGGTATCCGCACTATCAAAAGCTAGCTTATGGTGTGTTCTTGGCATCTCATAAGCCACGACACTATTTTCAGGAACATCCAATTACCGTGGTGAGCACAGCTCGCATGAGAGATATAATCAACAATAGTGACGCCACAGGACGCGTCGCCAAATGGGACATAGAGCTCTCAGCTTTTGATATTGAGTACAAACCTCGGAGAGCAATCAAATCCCAAATCCTTGCCGACTTTGTTGCTGATTGGACAGAGACGAAGGAGAATATGACCCTACCTGAGTCGGAATATTGGACCCGATATTTTGACGGGTCCAAGGCTCAAGGGGGCTCGGGGGCTGGCATGGTGCTCAAGTCACCTCAAGGAGATAAACTTCTATATGTGTCGCAGATCCACTTCACAGCAACAAATAATATTGCCGAGTATGAAGCACTGCTGCATGGAATCTAGATCGCTAAGGATATTGGCATCCGACATTTGATGTGTTACGAAGATTTGGATCTTGTTGCTCAGCAAGTGTCGGATATTTGTAATGTAAATAAACACATGGCAACATATAAATCTGTCGTGGATGATTTATCTAAATCGTTCGAAGGGTTTGAGGTTTAACACATCCCTCGAGCAGAAAACGAGGAAGCAGATGCACTATCTCGAATAGGCTCTCCACGGAAAGAGGTCCTGGATGGCGCTTTTTCAGAGCACCTCAAAGTTCCCTCAATAAAGGGAGTGGACAAGGAATATCAGACCAAATCCGATTCACCTCTAATAGCAGTTCTTGCCGTAATTCCCAGCTGGACTCAACCCTACCTCGATTATTTGGTAGATGGAAAATTACCCGAAGACAAAGTTCTGAGCCGGCAGATAATCCGACGAGCAAAAGCCTATATTGTGGTTAGTGGTGAACTCTATAAGCGGAGTGTATCTTGGGTCTTTCAGTGCTACGTATCTCCGGAAGAAGGAGTGGAAATCTTAAGAGATATCCACAAAGGCGAGTGTGGTCACCATGCTGCAGCCAAATCTTTAGTGGCAAAAGATTTCTGACATGGTTTTTCTGGCTTATAGCCAAGGCAGATGTCGAACGGATGGTCAAGACGTGCAAAGGCTGCCAAAAGTACGCCAACAAGCTCACGTTCCGGCTGATCAGCTGCGAACAATACCTATAACATGGCCTTTCGCGGTCTGGGGCTTGATATGGTAGGACCATTCAAACAGGCTAAACCCTTCACTAGTTGTGATGGACCAACAGCCAAAAGATTTGTCGAGGATGTTATAATCCGGTATGGTTATCCGCATAGTATTATCACGGACAACAGGAGTAATTTCTCTATGGGAGAACTTGCTGAATTCTACAACGAACAAAATATTCGGCTTGACATTGCGTTAGTCGCACATCCGCAGGATAATGGACAAGTCAAAAGAGAAAATGGTTTAATCCTAAAAGGGCTAAAACCGAGACTCGAAGCACCACTATGACGTGCTGTAGGGGCTTGGGCAGAGGAATTACCTTCTGTAAGATGGAGTTTACGAACAACTCCGAATAGGTCAACTGGATACACACCTTTCTTCTTGGTCTATGGCGCAGAAGCAGTTCTTCCTAGTGATTTGATTCACACTTCTCCTAGAGTGGCCGTGTATATCGAAGAGAATGCCGAGATTTCATGACAAAATGACCTCGACTTAGTCGAAGAAGTGCACGTCATTGCTAAAATGAAATCAACAGCCCATCAACAGAAGTTACACAAGTACCATAGCCAGAGAGTCAGAAACAGATCTTTCAACAAGGGCAATTTGGTTCTCCGGCTTGTGCAACAAAGAAAGCACAAACTTTCCCCAGTATGGGAAGGGCCCTTCTTGGTTAGTCGAGTATTGCACAATGGTTCATACTACCTAACTGATATGAGGCCCCTCAAAGAAAGACCTCCTACTAAGAAGAGAAACAGAGTCGGAGGCAGTACAAATCTGGATGAGTTAGACAGACCGTGGAATATTGCTCAGCTATGTCCCTTCTATTCTTAGTTTATTCTTCTTTGTGACCATATAAATGTACATGTTCTGTGAGAAATAAAAGTCTTGGTTGCCTGAAGTTTTTTTCTGAGAAGTTTTTACCATCTTTTTTCCGAATGATCATGCAGTCGAAAATCCCAGAATGCTTGAAAGTACTTTATGCTCATGTTCGTTCTAGTTTAGATTTCCGATTCGAAAATTTCTACCCTCGGGTATAACTCTAAAGTTTCTAGTCTTTACTTTGGTTATTTGTCTGATTGCCGGATGCGGGTATTTTCCGAGTAGTGAATTGTTGGTACTGGAAGCCGGCTTTGTTTTCGAGTTTAAACTGGTTTAGCAATTGAGCTCCGTTGCTCGGCAAAGTTTCTGTGCTGAAAGTTTAGCCGGCTCACGAAAGGGACGAGGCGGAAAGCCGGATAAACGATAAGTCAGAAAGTACAAGTGCTTATGTAAACATTTCAGGCACACAAAAATTTAAACCAAAAGTGCTGAATAGATTAAAGCTTAGCACTAGCAAAAGTATCATACTAAATATTTACAGACCCATAATGTTTTCAGAGTAACACATCTGTTTAACTTATGATGCAGGAGGAGAGGTAGGAGCTGCCGGCTCGCTGGATACATCACCTTGATATCGTTCCGTGATGTCCACATCCGACATGGTGTGGTCATCATAGGAAACTTCCGTTTCTTTGTCGAAAGACGGAGGCGGCGTGTCCACGCGAGTGAACAAGGGAGTGTCGTAGCTAGTCAAATCAGCTACGTGGCACCCATATCCGGCGCAGGAGTCCATGATGGCTTTGATATCTTGCTCCTGGCCGTCTTCATCCACTACTAGAGTACCCTCTGGTCACTTGCCAGATTTCCATGCTTCCATGGTGGCTCATGACCATTGTGAGAGAATTCTGCGCTGTGGATCACGCGTAGGACATGTTCTAGTCCCGGACAAGCTGCGACATCTCCTTTGCCTTGTCCCGCACCTGAAAGTCGGACATGCTATGCATGTCCGGAACCTTGAGAGCTTCGCCAATATCCTCAATGGATTGGTGGAAGTCATGAACCAAATCACCGACTTGGGTAAGCCAGTGGGTGCGGGGCTCGGTAGAGGTGGAGTCCGTCAAGTTCAGTGGACCTATGCGTATAACACAAAACGGATAAATAAATTCGACATCGAAAGAGTCGAAGAATGTAGACAAGTCAGAAAGACGGAAACATACCAAAGATGACGTCATCAACTTTGGTCTTCTCTTCACGAAGACTCCGGAGTTCAGCCCGAAGCGCCTCAGAAATATCCTTCTCTCTCAATAGCTCGTTGTTGAGATCCGAGATTTTCTTCTCGTGGAGTGCAATCTTGCGATCACGCTCCACGGTGGCCATGGCGGATGATTCGAGAACTTGAGCAATGTTCTTCTCATGATCCGCCTTAAGCTGGTCTAGCTCTTGGCAGAGATCCTTGTTTTCCACCACCAAGGTCTTCAGATTCTCGACCTCTTCGATCATAGCATAGGACTGCTTCACCAGTGCTGTAAGTAAAAAAGAACAACAGTTCGGCAAAAATAATCGGCTATGAAAAATCAAGACAAAGTTTGAGTCTTCGAAAGTTCACCTTCGGCCTCATCCTTGGAAACTTTAAGCTCAACATTTTAAGTTGGAGAGCTTTGATCTCTCTCCGCTTATTGCAGATATTCTTCAACAATCCTGGTTATATGAATTAACTTTTTGTAAGTCAGAATACCTAGAGTTAGAGGTCTACTAAAGACTCCGTCCACTCCTAGGCCCGGGGGGTGTCACTCCTGGCAGCTTAATATGATATCTAGACTAACCCCACAGACCAATACTAGTCTTTTCTACGCACTTTGTCCTCACTCGTGTGCACCCGGTTACCCACTTCCCGGTCAGTCACCCATCCTAGAATTGCTCTAGGCCAAGCACGCTTAACCTTAGAGTTCTTTTTGAATGAGCTTCCAGAAAAGAAGTTGCAACTTGTTGATATGGGTATCCTATCAATCCTATTAAGCCATGTGCCTGGATCTCACATACACCCACCCTTTAGAAGATCGATGCCCTCATCGATCAAGCACAACCCAGGAACGTTTCGTCTTGGCACGCGTTTGTGCGTCCAGTGCCGGCACATGTGCCATGCCGTGTCCACTCCGGGCCACACGTGTCATGCTCCACATGTCCCGCCACTGACCCGGACACACCCGTGTAATCGCAAGGGTTGGCTCTGATACCACTTGTAACACCCCGTCCACTCCTGGGCCCGGGGGGTGTCACTCCTGGCAGCTTAATAGGATATCTAGACTGGCCCCACAGACCAACACTAGTCTTTTCTACGCACTTTGTCCTCACTCGTGTGCACCCGGTTACCGACTTCCTGGTCGGTCACCCATCCTAGAATTGCTCTAGGCCAAGCACGCATAACCTTAGAGTTCTTTTCGAATGAGCTTCCGGAAAAGAAGTTGCAACTTGTTGATATGGGTATCCTATCAATCTATTAAGCCATGTGCCTGGATCTCACAAATATTGTAGCTAATATCAGCACGATCCTTGGGGCTATACTAGTTCATTCTTTGGCATCCTAGTGAAGCATAAACCCGGATTTACTATCCAACTTCATGCTTGGGGGCTAGAGGATATGACATAAAATATAGTAAACGAAAAGCGTGAGTTGGAATTCCGACTTAGATGATGTTCATGTGTGAGCTTGCTCAGGCACATGTTCACCTCAGTAGTAACCTTCTCGGTGAGGGTGAGTGGAATAACCGGACGTGGTGGGAGCACACTAGCTCTTAGTCCCTCGTCGTGAAGGCGAACTTGTTCGAGAAGTTCGGAGTACTTGACGTCCTCCGCTTCTTGTGCTTCTTCTTCTTCGGTAGAGAGATTATGGTTTTCCAGGCAGTGCCAGGCCAGCCGCTGGATTTCCTCCACAGATTTCCGATACAAGCCAAATTTGGCAAGTCCCGGATTGTTCAGGAGATTTTTGGCGAAGGTCTCTGCCGAAGGATCATTACCCGAAAAGGGTTCACCCTTATCAAAACCTGAGTCACCCATGGTGACGTCAGTCTGTGACTCAAGGGACACTGGCCCTGTGGAGGGAGCCGGATCTTCTGCGACGACCGGGGATGGAGTAATCACCGGCGCTGTAGAAGGTTGAGGGGTAGGAGTCTGAGGATCCACGATAGGAGAAGCCAAAGATAGCTTTGCCTGACGCACGGGCTTCGAGATAGTCCCCTTTCCCTTGCCCTTGATGAGCTGGTTAGCTCTGAGAAAGTAATAGAATGAAGAACATTACGTCTCAGAAGAAATTACATTACGATTAAAGTACAAAGGCGGAAGTTGTGTGGAAAGTTACCTCTTCACAACTGGCACTTCCTTTGTGCCGATGGCCACTGTCGGAGCTTTGCGCTTCCTAGGCACAACGTTTGGCGGTTCGACCAACTCCTCCTCCGGAGAAAACTCCGCACGATATCCCTCGATAGGAGCTAGTTCCGACTCGAGGAGGTCGCCAAGCTGAAAAGAAGATAATATCTGAGTATTGCGAAATAACTTAAAGGTGAAACACATAAAAAGGGTTTACTGCTAAAAGCTTACCAACACTACAGGGTCTTCCGCTATGTGCATATCTAGAGACAAATCCAGAATCTTTCTCTCGGTCTGCTCCTTTATCAGCCATTTGATCTGGCTTATGTAGTCCCGTGGCTTTAGGGCCTTGGGGCTGATGTAGAGGGAGTCTTGTTTTGACGCCGTGATGGAATGCATCAGTCGGTCGCCGTGGTGCTGGAGAGGCTGGATCGGGTGTGCCACCTAGCACTGGACCAAGTCGGACCCTCTAAGGCCCTTGTGCTTCATCAGATATTCAATCTGCCTCTTGGCAAGAAGTAGATCGTCACTGAGAGCCAGAGGGGCCTTGTCCCAAGATGGTTGAGACGTGGCGGCTCCATCGACGAAAGCCGGCAAAGCACTAGCTTTGCCGGGAGCAGGAATATCCTTGTGATAGAAAAAGGTAGCCGGCCATTTTTTCACCGACTCACTAGCTAGAATCCGAGGATATACATGCTCACGCCTAACCGAAAGACTAATAGTACCGGTAATGTATGGATTACCGGTGGTAATGGAGTTTCTCCGGACATGGAAAAAGTACCAGAAGAGAGTGATACTCGCCTAATGCCGAGATACCCCTCACACAAAGCCGCATAGGCGCTCATCTCTAAGATAGAGTTTGGGGGGAGATGGTGAAGTTGAACACTGTAATGATCTACCACCTTAGAAAATAAATCTGAGGGAGGAAAGGAGAAACCTCTATTGAGGTGTGTGCCGAAGTGCACTTGCTCGTCGTTGCGAGGTTTGGGGACGGCTTCGCCGAAGCCGCTCCACTAGTCGCTGGCGCGGAGGAGCCCTTCTTCTTCGACGCCACGGAGCTTCTGGTCGTCGAGGACGCACATCATCCAAACCCCGCTATTGCTTTCCTTTTCCTCTGCCGCTGCCATCGCCGCCGTCACTGTTGCGCCAGAAGATGAAGTGGAAGCCATTTTCTGGGTGCGCCGGTGACCTTGGTTGGGCGGTGCTAGGAATTATTGGGGGCAAATGAGCTATGTGCGCGTGGGAGAAGTGGAGGAGAAAGAAACGGCTCGGGAACAGGTGAAGAAGATGAGATGAGGGAATCCTCACCCCTGATAACCACCGAACCGCACCAAGATTCGTGCAAATGACACAGTACATATGCCACGCGTCGTGGAAAGAACTGGGAAGCCCCCACGTGGTGATTACGCCGCCTCGATCTCCACGCACGCATTGAAACGGCGCCTCGGTTCCGCGAAAGATGGACCCAACAACGGTCGTGCTGATAGGAAATGTCTGTCAGTGACGTGACTTGACCATGACTGATGTCAGATTACGTCAGAGACCATGTTCTGGCTTAGTTTGAATTATGAGCTAGAAGCACAACTAATGTACTGATAGGTCCGACTTATTTTGAGACCCGGATCATATCTTTTGTTTTGAAGTTTCAGGAACCCTTCAAGATTCTGCAAGTTGAAGATCAAGCTAGATGATGATAAATCCTACTTTGGATCTTGGAGAATTCCGGGGGCTGCTTTTGGGGATATACTTTCCGGGTATCCTCACAGTTCCTCGCTGGCCAGGGTGGCCCACTTCGGGTTAGAGCTTTGCTTCACGGGCGGCCCAGTCAGGGAGAAGAGACAGAGTCCAGTCCGGCTACGGGAAGGCCTAGAAGACTTACCGACATAGGCCCATAGTGTTACCTGTAGTTCAAGATGTACTCTATAACCGACTCTAATTCGTAGCTGGATAGATCTCTCCTGTAAGACCTAGGCCGGATATCTATATAAGCCATCCTAGAGAGAGCCTTTAGGGAAACTCAATAGTCTACAATCTCAACTCGCACAGGCGAACCCTTGTAACCCATATTCCGGCTCTGCCGTATTACTGGATTGCTAGCAGGAGTAGGATCCGTCCAAAGCCAGCAGATTCGAACCTAGGTAACTTGTATACTCACCATCCCGGAACACCGTACGTCTCACACCCCTCTCTTCCGCACGCCTCGAGGACCCCCTCATGGCATACTTGTCATCAATCTGACGACAACATGCAACTATTCTAGGTGATCAACGTGGTTTAGGAAAAGAACACATGCAATGACTCTGGTGGATCCATGCGGTTTAGGAAAGAACGCATACAATGACTCTAGGGACTCCATATGTCAAACCATTGTCATAGAGAGCAAAAACACTTAGGAAAGCATCTTCCACATTGCATGTTTGGCCAATGTGGCAGAACTTGCATCACATAATCCACTGGAGTGTGCTTTGTCATATGGATCAGTGTGGTTTAGGAAAAGAACACATGCAATGACTCTAGGGGATCAATGTGGTTTAAGAGAAGAACACATGCAATAACTCTAGGGGATCAATGTGGTTTAGGAAAAGAACACTTGCAATGAATGTAGGGGATCAATGTGTCAAACCATGGTCAAAGAGACCAAAAACACTAAGGAAAGCAGCTTCCACATTGCATGTTGCACCAGTGTGGCATAAGTTACATCACAGATTCCACTGGAGTGTGTTTGGTCATGTCGATCAATGTGGTTTAGGAAAATAACTCATGCAATGTGGTCATATGGATTAATGACTCTAGTGGATCAATGTGGTTTAGGAAAAGAACACATGCAATGACTCTAGGTACCCCATGTCAAACCATGGTCATAAAGACTAAGAAAACATAGGAAAGCACCTTCCACGTTACAAGTTGCACCAGTGCGGCAGTAGTTGCATCACAGAATCCACTGGAGTGTCCGTGGTCATGTGGATCAATCCTATTTAGGAATAGAACACATTCAATGAATCTAGGTGATCAACGTGGTTTAGGAAATGAACACATGCAATGACTCTAGTGGATCAATGTGGTTTAGGAAAAAAACAAATGCAATGACTCGAGAGACTCCATGTGTCAAACGATTGTCATAGAGACCAAAAACACTTAGGAAAGCATCTTCCACATTGCATGTTGGACCAATGTGGCAGAACATGCATCACAAAATCCCCTGGAGTGTGTTTGGTCAAGTGGATCAATGTGGTTTAGGAAAAGAACACATGCAATGACTCTAGGGGATCAATGTGGCTTAGGAAAAGAACACATGCAATAACTCTAGGGGATCAATGTGGTTTCGAAAAAGAACACTAGCAATGAATCTAGGGGATCAATGTGTCAAGCCATGGTCACAGAGACCAAAAACACTAAGGAAAGCAGCTTCCACATTGCATGTTGCACCAGTGTGGCAAAAGTTGCATCACAGAATCCACTGGAGTGTGTTTGGTCATGTTGATCAATGTGGTTTAGGAAAAGAACAAACATGCAATGTGGTCATATGGATCAATGACTCTAGTGGATCAATGTGGTTTAGGAAAAGAACACATGCAATTACTCTAGGTACTCCACATGTCAAACCATGGTCATAGAGATCAAAAACACTTAGGAAAGTAGCTTCCACATTGCACGTTGCACCAATATGGCAGAAGTTGCATCACAGAATCCACTTGAGTGTGTGTGGTCATATGGATAAACTTGGTTTAGGAAAATAACATATGCAATGACTCTAGGGGATCAATGTGTCAAACCATGGTCACAGAGATCAAAAACACATAGGAAAGCAGCTTCTGCATTGCATGTTGGACCAGTTTGACAGAAGTTACATCATAGACTCCACTAGAGTGTGTGTGGTCATGTGAATCAATGTGCTTTAGGAAAAGACCACTTGAAATGAGTCTAGTGGATCAATGTGGTTTAGGAAAACAACACATGCAATGACTCTAGGGTATGCATCTGTCAAACCTTGGTCCCAGAGAGTAAAAACACTTAGGAAAGCACCTTCCACATTGCATGTTGCACTAGTGCGGCAGAAGTTGCATAACAGAATCCACTAGAGTGTCTGTGGTCATGTGGATCAATGTGGTTTAGGAAAAGAACACTTGCAATGAATCTAGGGGATCAATGTGTCAAACCATAGCCACAGAGACCAAAAACACTTAGGAAATCAGCTTCCACATTGCATGTTGTGCCAGTGTGGCAGAAGTTGCATCACATAATCCACTTGAGTGTGTGTGGTCATGTGCATCAAAGTGGTATAGGAAAATAATGTACATGTGGATTAATGTGGTTTGTTAAAAGAACACATGCAATGACTCTAGGGACTCCATGTGTCAAACCATGGTCATAGAGACCAAAAACACTTCGGAAAGAAGCTTCCACATTGCATGTTGCACCAGTATGTCATAAGTTGCATCACATAATCCACTGAAGTGTGTTTGGTCATGTAGATCAATGTGATTTAGGAAATGAACACATGCAATGTCGTCATCTGGATCAATGACTCTAGTGGATCAATGTGGTTTACGATAAGAACACATGCAATGACTCTAGGTACTCCACATGTCAAACAATGGTCATAGAGACCAAAAGAACTTAGGAAATACACTTCCACATTGCATGTTGCACCGGGGTAATAGAAATTGCTTCACAGAATCCACTAGAGTGTGTGTGGTGATGTGAATCAATGTGGTTTGTGAAAAGAACACATGCAATGACTCTAGGGGATCAATGTGGTTTAGAAAAAGAACACATGCAATGAGTCTAGGGCATCAATGTGGTTTAGGAAAAGAACACATGCAATGACTCTATAAGATCAATATGGTTTAGGAAAAGAATACATGCAATGACTCTAGGGGATCAATGTGTCAAATCATGGTCATAGAGACCAAAAACACATAGCAAAGCATCTTTCGCATTTCATGTTGGACCAGTGTGACAAAAGTTGCATCATGCAATCCACTGGAGTGTGTGTGGTCATGTGGATCAATGTGGTTTAGGAAAAGACCACATGAAATGAGTCTAGTGGATCAATGTGGTTTAGAAAAACAACACATGCCACGGCTCTATGGTATCCATGTGTCAAACGATGGTCATAGAGACTAAAAACACTTAGGAACGCACCTAAGGATCAATGTGGTTTGTTAAAAGAACACATGCAATGACTCTAGGGACTCCATGTGTCAAACCATGGTCACAGAGACCAAAAACACTTCGGAAAGAAGCTTCCACATTAGGTCAGAAAGCTCCTTCTGGAAAAACGTCGAACCCCCGGAGTTTTTAGGTCAGAAGGCTTCTTATAGGCGAAGAGAGAGGCCGAGGGGGTGCCTGGGGGGCCCACACCACCCCCTGGCGCGGCCTAGCCTAGCCCGCGCCACTAGGTGGTGTGGCCACCCCTGGCTCCTCTCCGTCTCGTATTCTGGCTCCTGGAGTCTTCGGGTGAAATAGGATTTTTGGCATATTTTCCGGATTTTTCCTGATAGTTGATTTTGTGCACAAAAAGTGGACACCAAGGCAATTCTGCTGAAAACAACGTCAGTTCGCATTAGTTGCATCCAAATCACACAAGTATAGAGGAGAAACAATAGCAAAAGTGTTCGGGAAAGTAGATACGTTTTGGACGTATCAACTCCCCCCAAGCTTAGCTTATTGCTTGTCCTCAAGCAGTTCAGTTGAAAACTAAGTTCGATAAAAGAACTTTCACGAACACATTTGCGTCATATGATGTAAATATTCTCAGCAATGTGATCAACTACTTAGATAGTTCATAATAAAGAGTATGCAACTAAGTCTACTTAATAGTCATTGCAAGCTATGAAGAGATTCCAACTCAAGAATAATAAGTAGCATGAAGCACGAACATAAGCAACATTACAATGCTCATAAAAAGGTATGATAGAGTGGTATCTCGCTTGCTTTTGATTATGAATGCCAAGGCACCTCTGAAGTTCAAGTGATGACTAGAAGTAAAGATATCAAGAATACAAGCATCAAAGTCATAACACAAATAATCAAGTAATGGAACAAACATAAAGAATGACAACTATGCTCTCAAGAAGGTGCTCAAAGAATATGTGGAGACTCAATAAGTAGAAGACAAAGGTTTTGAATAATTTTGAAAAGCTTCCAAATGCTGAAATTATGGTACTCATTAGCTTTGAGCTCTCATTGCCCCTATCATAAGCATATTTAATGTGGTTAAGGTGAAAGTGAGGTCCAATCTGATTTATATGCTTGATAGACTATAAACTAAAAATCCCAAGTCCCTTGAGTACGAGGGTCGCTCCTCATGCTACTCAACTTTAGTTACCGGTAAGTTCTTGTCATCGTAAGTATGTGCGTATCATTGAGAACCGCCAACGGGGTACCCCTTGCCCGATGATACGGAAGAATCCCCATATCAAAATGACAAGGCAAGCAGACAATGAGTATCCAAGCAATCTTCTTATTTACCATGGGAAAATGGTGCTTTTTTCTCTCTTTCCTCTTTTCATAAAACTCTTTTTTTTTCTTTTTCTCAATAGCTATCTCTCTCTTTTTTTTATAAGAAGAATGCTTCATAGATATCATTATGGTTACGCTCCAGGTTTCCACCATGTCAGCATGGATTAGACCAGCGGCCCAGGCGTTTCTCTAACGCACATACATAACTCCATGGACTTACAAGCTCCCCTTTTATGTCACACCGACGACATCCGCAAACAAAAGAGCAAGGTATCAACTGGGTATATATTTACAAGTGTTGAAAGCGTTCCCCGTGACAGCACGGTTCTGCTAATCCCTAGCCTATAATTTGCAAGAATATAACTTTCATGGAGAGTTCACAATGGTTCAGGTTTATTAAGTGTAGGAAATAAAGTGTGCCATCAAGTTTGTGAGAGCTTTACTAACTAATTTTCCCATAACAAGCAAACATTTTATTCAGAAGAAAACAAGGCATATTGAATATGCACGGGAGTAGCAAATGATGCTAATAGGTAGGTATGGTGGACACTTTGGAAAAATTTGGTTTAGGGACTTGGGAACTTGAGTAAAACATACTCAGTGAAAGTGAAGGCTAGCAATAGTAAGGGAGCGACAAACGAGAGAGCAATAGCTGTCATTATCATGCTTGCAACAAAACAGGACTACTCATGGCATGAAAGTGATTCAAGATCCTCAAGGCAAAATAATTCATCGAGGCTTAACTGATTATTACAGTCATGTGCATGCGTGATCATGTGCCAAGTCAATCAAATGAAACATTCAGAGGAGGATACCACGGTGTCATACCAATTTATAAATAGAGCAATGCAAGCAAACATTCATGAGACATGCTACAAACAATTAGCGAGATGGAGCTAATCATAAGAAAGCAAGAACTATTAACCATCCAAACAAAACATACACTCTACATGAACGAACTAAGCATGCCCACAGTGATGAGTATATGTACAAAAATGAAAACAAATAGAGTTCGTTACCAGCCTCTTACCACACCTCAAGTTGTCATTGATCCTCATTATTGCTCTTCACTTGTGTGGCTTGAATAATAATATGAAACCAATATCCACTGAGGACCGCTGAGCCCTGAAGCAAACTCGCAAAAACCAAAGAAGAACGACAAATATTTTTGGTGTTTTCGATTTTTAAACAAGAACCAAAAGGGAAAAACAAACAAAGCAAAATCTTTTTGGGTTTTTCGAATAGTTCAAACAAAGAAAAAAGGGAAAAGCAAACCAAGGCAAAAAGAAGAAGCAAACCAAAGAGAAACAACAGAAATATTTTTGGTCCTTTTGTGTTTTTAGAAATCAAAAGCAAAGAAGAACGAAAACTAAAAAGAGAACGAAAACATGAATATACAAAGTACCGACACAACATGATATGAAGATGAATGCGGTGTCGGCTTACCTCCCCCCAAGCTTAGGCTTTTGGCTTAAGTGGGTATCAATCCCAAGCTGGCCAGGATGAAGTATCACCGTGGTACGATGAGGAGGTACCCTCGTCCTGGTGCGAGCTCGAATATGTCCCTCTGTAATGCGCAGAGTAATCATAGGAGGGCACATCCTCCTGGTGCTGCTCGTGGAAACCCAGCAAGCAAAGCTGCTCGTCCACCTCCTCCTTGGAGCGTGACCATGGTCTCCTGTGAACACTAAATAAAATAGGCTGTGGCAAAAGGATCTCCCTCTCATCCCCGTCAGTGAAAAGCATCCTATATACTAGATTGTTCAAATCAGAGGTAGCAGTGACAAAGTGATGAGTTTTCATGGCAACAAGGTCAAGCCTCTGTGGTGCCAGCATAGCATCATCAGGATCCACTAAAAGACCTAATGCATTGACTATGCGCGATGCAATGATGCCCCCATAGATAGGCCCCCTAGCAGCTAGGCGGCGAGCAATAAGCGAGCCAAGATTGTACCGAGTATCATAGTTAAGCGCAGCAGCAAGGAAAGCTAAATGATAGTTGGAGATATTACTAGTGTTCTCCCTACCCAATACACTAGTAGCAAGATAATATGCAAAGTATCTAAGAGTAGGGAGTTGGATATTTCTTATCTTTCCGCGCTGTGCCACACGGTCATCATCATTGGTCACCCCTCGGTATAGCTCCAAAAAATCAATGGGTTGCCCTTGAATTTTCTTCACGGTCCCTGTCATACGCACACCTACAATACTACAAAATCTCTCCAAAGGCATGGTGAAGGGCATATCATATATTTTAAAAGAGACAGTAGATTGATAAGGTGTGTTAGTAAACGTGTAGCTCTCAACAAAAGTTTTGGTTTGCATAGCGTATTGTGCGCTCTCATCTTGCATATATGAGGTGAAACCAACCCTCTCAATCAGTAGCAAGAAATCATCAAGAATACATGCAGCTTGCAAGAAAGTAAAACAAGGAAAAGAGGATGGGTGAGCATCCCCATCATCCCTTTCACTACCAATACGGGTTGCAATGAGGTCTTCATTGTATGATGGCCTAGCTTGAGAGGCTGTTCTTGAGGGCCTCGACCTCCTAGGTGCATCACTCTCAAATATCTCTCCAAAAGTATGGTTGTTCATGCTTGGTATTCTGAAATTTAAACACCTATTAAACAAGTGATTGCAAAGTAAATATAATGAAGGATTCTAATCATAGGGACTTGCAAGAGGCCTAAACATGCATCAAAACTATATCGCTAAGCATCAAACAAGCTTACAAGCTCTCATAACCAGTCACCTACAGCAGCAAAATACTCAACATATGATCCACTAAACACAAATCTACTTGGACAAGAGGAGGAGTCACATACCAGGGAAAAAATGCTCCCAATTTCAGCAAGAAAGATGGGCTGAGCAAGGAGATCGAAATAATCGAGAGAAAGCACAGTAAGAACGCGATTTTGAGCTATGAACTGGAGCTTACTCGAGAAAGAGAAGAAAGTGGCAGGTGAGAGAGGTAGTGGGGGGCCAGGGTGGCCTACACCAGGGCATGGCGCCACCCAAGGCTGGCCACGCCACCATTTGGTGTGCCTGCCTGGTGGGCCCCCTGGTACCTACCAGGTACTCCTCTGCCCCTTTTTTCACGTAAAAATTTAATATGAATTTTCTGGAATTTTTGGAGACACTTTATTTTTGGGCAATTTTCAGAAATAGAAGAATGATTTTCTGACAGACAGATTTTCTTTTTCTTTTTGGAAACATGATGCAAGGACAAAACAAGGTTAGAACTACAAAAGTTCTAACATGCAAGTAACTAACAACAGAAAGAAAACTAAACGAAAACAAAAACTAAAATGCAAAGGATAAAAATAAACGGAGATAATCATAATGAAAACATTGTTTTGTTCAATGGAATCCTTTTGTTAGAAAGGTTGATCAAGTCTTGCTACCAAAACAATTGCATATGAGACAAAAATTTGTACTCCACTAATTATTATGTTACCTTAACCTTGATAGAAATGGTCCCAATCATAATAGTTTCAATTTTTTCTCCTGGTATGGGACAATATATTTCTCCAACTTGAATGCCTTCAACATGTTCAATTGAATTCAAACCATAAGTCCTTTCAATCTTCTTGGGGAAATAGACAATATGTTCCTTGTCATTAACATTGAAGGTCACCTTTCCTTGATTTCAATTAATAACAGCTCATGCAGTATTAAGAAAAGGTCTCCTAAGAATAATAGACATATTATCATCTTCAGGCATCTCAAGCACAACAAAATCAGTTAATATCAAGCAATTGTGAGCCACCTGATCAGGTACATCCTCACATATACCCACAGGAATAGTGGTAGATTTACCATCCATTTGCAAAGATATATCAGTTGGTATTAATTTTTCAAGTTGAAGCCTCTTATAGAGAGAGAAAGGCATAACACTAACTCCAGCTCCCAAATCACACAAAGCAGTTCTAACATAACTGTTCTTAATAGAGCAAGGGATAGTTGGAATCCCTGGGTCTCCAAGTTTCTTAGGAACCTTACCATTGAAGGAATAATTAGCAAGCAAAGTAGAAATTTCTTCATTAGGGATCTTCCTTTTATTGGAGACAGTGTCCTTCATATACTTTGAGTAAGGAGGCAATTTAATGGCATCAGTCAAAGGAATTTGCAAGAATAAAGGCTTCATCCACTCACAAAACTTATTATAGTGTTCATCTTCCTTTGACATGTGTTTCTTATCAGGGAAAGGCATAGGTTTTTGGACCCAAGGTTCTCTTTCACTACCATGTATCTTAGCAATAAAATCTTCTTTAGTGTATTTAGTAGTCTTAGTGTGGTTTTCAGGTTCTTCTTCAACTTTTTCTTCATTAGGTACTTCATTTTCTTCATTACCACTTTCAGTTTCAACATCAGAGATAGATATACTATTAGGATCTATAGCAGGTTCAGAGGGTTCTACAACAGTTTTATGTTTCTTTTTTCCTTTTCTTACAAGTAGAACCTCTATTTTCAGCTTGTTGAGAATCCTTCTCAATTCTTTTGGGATGCCCCTCAGGATATAGAGGATCCTGGGTAGCAGCACCACTTCTAGTTCTAATTTCATAAGCATGTTTTTCTTTAGCAACATTAACTAGCAAGTCGTTTTGCACTTTAACAAGTTGATCCATCTAAGTTTGAACCATTTGAAAGTGTTTAAAAATCATTTTAACATCATTAGAGGTTGTTTCCACAATATCTTTCAACTCAACAATAGCTCTAGTGTTTTCCATTAGATGATTTGCACCCTTTTATTAAAATTATCTTGCTTAACAATAAAGATATCAAATTCTTCTAAGCATTGATCAGGAGGTTTCAAGTAAGGGATATCACCTTCATCAAAGTGTTGGAGAGAGTGTACCTCAATAGTGGATGAGTAGGGAATAGGCTTACATAATTCTTCTATAGGAGGTAAGTTCTTGACATTTGCAGCTTTAATTCCCTTCTCCTTAAGACATTTCTTAGCTTCCTTCATCACTTCATCATTTAATTCAATAACTCCCCTCTTCTTTGATGTTGGAATAGGCACAGGAATAGATGATTCAGGTACAATTACTTCAGGTATAGCTTGTTTAGGAGGAGTCCAATCTTCATAATTCTTGCTTATTTTAGCCATTAATTCCTCAGCTTCCTTTGGAGTCCTATTCCTGAAAACACAATCAGCACAACTATCTAGGTATGTCCTAGATTCCTCGGTTAGTCCATTATAAAATATATCAAGAAGCTCATTCTTAGGTAATGGACTTCCAGCTTGTGCATGAATCAAAGCACAAAACCTTGCCCAAGATTTGGGAAATACCTCTTTTTCTCCGTGTTTAAAATCAAAAAGTTCCTGCAAAATAGCATGTCTAGCACTGGGAGGAAAATATTTCTGCAGGAAAGTACTAATCAAGCACTCAGGGTTATCAATAGATCTAGGAGGTAAATTACTAAACCAAGTTTTAGCTTCTCCTTTCAGTGAAAAGGGAAAAATCTTAGCAACAAAGTAAGTCCGCATCTTAATATCATCAGAAAACAAGCCACTCATGGTAGAAAGTTCATTCATATGTGCTATCGCACTTTCATTCTTAGTCCCACAAAAAGGTTCTTTCTCGACAATAGCTATGTAAGATAGATCGAGAGAGAAATCATAATCTTAATCTATAATGTTTATGGGAGAAGTAGCAAACTTAGCAGCAGGATATAATTTCGGTCTAATAGTACGCCTCTCAAGGAGACTCTTGGCAGCGCTCCTATCATTGGTGTTCTTACATTCTTTAATAATTCATCGGTCATCTCAACATAACCATCTTCAATATCATAACTCTCACTAGACTCAGGTGAGCTAACAGGTGTGGTAGTGTCGTCATTAGGAGTTTCGGTATTTCCAACTATAGTTCTAGCAATTGTAGCATCTAGGAAAGGACCTAATGAACCACTCTTATCAAGCACAGTAGAAGCAGCATCATAAGCATCAGAAGTTTCAGATTCAGCAGTAGTAGCAGTGTGTGTAGCATCTGTATGTTGTGGTGTAACGAACTTACTCAAAGCAGACGGTGAATCAAGAGCAGCAGAGGTGTTCAGAACCGTACCTCTTCTTGTAGTGGATGGTAAAATAGGAACCTTGCCATCACGAGACTTACCCATGATGGATGGATAGCAGCGAACAATAGAGAATCCAAGTGAACTTGATAAATAAAGCTATGTTCCCCGGCAATGGCGCTAGAAAATAGTCTTGATGACCCACAAGTATAGGGGGTGTATCGCAGTATTTTCGAGGGAAGTGAAACCCATTTTATTGATTCGACACAAGGGGAGCCAAAGAATATTTATAAGCCTTAACAACTGAGTTGTCAATTCAGCTGCACCTGGAAACAATCTTGCTCACAGTAGTTTATCAGTAGCAACAGTTTTGTAGTAGGAATAATAAAGTAATAGAAGTAGTAAAGCAAAGACAGTAGTAACAAAAGCAGTAACAGTGGGATTCGAGTGCGGTAGGCATAGGGATGGATGGACGGGTGTTGCATGGACAAGACAATTCACATAACAATCAGAACATCGGGCAAATGCAGATAAAGAAGATCAAGCATCCAAGTACTAGACAATCCTAGGCATGTGTTCCATATATAGTCATACGTGCTCGCAATGAGAACTTGCACAACATCTTTTGTCCTGCCAGCCCGTTTGCAGCGGGGCCTCTAGGGAACTACTGGCAATTAAGGTGCTCCTTTTAATAGAGCACCGGAGCAAAGCATTAACACTCCATGAACACATGTGATCCTCACATCAAAGCCTTTCCCTTCATGTTATCCCAATTTTTGTCACTTCGGGGCCATAGGTTCTGGACAACAACGTGTGTATACAACTTGTAGATAAGACCAAGAACAATATTATCATAATGAATCAATAACAATTTCAGATCTGAAATCATGGCACTCGGGCCCTAGTGACAAGCATTAAACACAACAAGTCGCAACAAAGTCATAAAGCACTAATAAAAGGTACTAGGCACCATGCCCTAACAATCTGATGCATTACATGAACGATCTCATCCAATCCCTACCATCCCCATAGCCTACAGCAGGGGATTACTCACTCATAGATGGGGGAAACATGGATGGTCGATGGGGAAGCGATGATGATGATGATCTCCTCTAATTCCCCGTCCCGGCAGGGTGCCAGAACGGAGTTTCTGGTGCTATTTCGTGGAATCTGGTGGTGGTGGCGGAGCGGAACTCCTTGTGGAAAAACGTCAACCCCCCCCCCCGGAGTTTTTAGGTCAGAAGGCTCCTTATAGGCGAAGAGAGAGGCCGAGGGGGTGCCTGGGGGCCCACACCACCCCCTGGCGTGGCCTGGCCTAGCCCGCGCCACCAGGTGGTGTGGCCACCCCCTGGCTCCTCTCTGTCTCGTATTCTGGCTCCTCGAGTCTTCGGGTGAAATAGGATTTTTGGCATATTTTCCGGGATTTTTCCTGATAGTTCATTTTCTGCACAAAAAGTAGACACCAAGGTAATTCTGCTGAAAACAGCGTCAGTTCGCATTAGTTGCATCCAAATCACACAAGCATAGAGGAGAAACAATAGCAAAAGTGTTCGGGAAAGTAGATACGTTTTGGACGTATCATGGATCAATGTGGTTTAGGAAAATAACACATGCAATAACTCTAATGGATCAATGTGGTTTATGAAAAGAACACATGAAATGACTCTAGGGACTCAATGTGTCAAACCATGTTTATAGAGACCAAAAACACTTAGGAAAGAACCTTCCACATTGCATGTTGCACCAGTGTGGCAGAAGTTGCATCACATAATCCACTGGAGTGTGTGTGGTCATGTGGATCAATGTGGTTTAGAAAAAGCACACACATGCAATGACTCTAGCGGATCAATGTGGTTTAGGAAAAGAACACATGCAATGACTCTAGTGGATCCATGTGGTTTATGAAAAAACCCATGCAAAATCTCTAGGGACTCCATGTGTCAAACCATGGTCATAAAGACCAAAAACACTTAGGAAACCATCATCCACATTGCCTATTGGACCAGTATGGCAGAAGTTGCATCACAGAATCCACTAGAGTGTGTGTGTAGTCATGTGGATCAATGTGGTTTAGGAAAAGAATACATGCAATGACTCTAGGCGATCAGTGTGGTTTAGGAAAAGAACACATGCAATAACTCTAGGGGATTAATCTGGTTTAGGAGAAGAACACTTGCAATGTCTCTACAGGATCAATGTGTTAAACTATAGTCACAGAGACCAAAAAAACTTAGGAAAGCAACTTCCACATTGCATGTTGCACCAGTGTCGTAGTAGTTGCATCACAGAATCCACTTGAGTGTGTGTGGTCATGTGCATCAATGTGGTATAGGAAAAGAATACATGCAATGAATCTAGTGGATCAATGTGGTTTAGGAAAAGAACACATGCAATGAGTCTAGGGACTCCATGTGTCAAACCATGGTCAGACCAAAAACACTGAAGAAAACAGCTTCCACATTGCATGTTGCACCAGTGTGGTAGAAGTTGCAACACAGAATCTGCTGGAGTGATTTTGGTCGTGTAGATTAATGTGGTTTAGGAAAAGAACACATGCAATGTGGTCATGTGGATCAATGTGGTTTAGGAAGAGAACACATGCAATGACTCTAGGTACTCCATGTGTCAATCCATGGTCATAGAGACTAAAAACTATTAGGAATGCAGCTTCCACATTGCATGCTGAATTAGTGTAACAGAAGTTGTTTCACAGAATCCACTGTAGTGTGTGTATGTGTTGATGTGGATCAATGTTGTTTTGGAAAAGAACACATGCAATGACTCTAGGGGCTCAATGTGGTTTAGGAAAAGAACACATGCAATGACTCTAGGGGATCAATGTGAGTTAGGAAAAGAACACATGCAATGACTCTAGGGGATCAATGTGGTTTACGAAAAGAACACATGCAATGACTCTAGGGGATCAATGTGTCAAACCATGGTCGCAGAGACCAAAAACACATAGGAAAGCAGCTTCCACACTGCATGTTGGGCCAATGAGATAAAAGTTGTATATCAGAATCCACTTGAGTGTGTGTGGTCATGTGGATCAATGTGGTTTAGGAAAAGAACACATGCAATGACTCTAGGGTATCAATGTTTGGTTTAGGAAAAGAACACATGCGATGACTCTAGGGAGTCCATGTGTCCAACCATGGACATAGAGACCAAAAATACATATGAAGGCAGCTTCCACATTGCATGTTGCACCAGTATGGCAGAAGTTGCATCACAGAATCCACTGGAGTGATTGTGGTCATGTGAAAAACTTGGTTTAGTAAAACAACACATCCAATGAATATAGGGGATCGATCTGTCAAACCATGGTCGTAGAAACCAAAAACACATAGGAAAGTAGCTTCCACATTGCATGTTGGACCAGTGTGACAGAAGTTGCATAACAGAATCCACTAGAGTGTGTGTGGTCATGTGGATCAATGTGGTTTAGGAAAAGAACACATGCAATGACTCTAGTGGATCAATGTGGTTTAGGAAAAGAACACATGCAATGATTGTAGGGACTCAATGTGTCAAACCATGGTTATAGAGACCAAAAACACTTAGGAAAGCACCTTCCACATTGCATGTTGCATCAGTGTGGCAGAAGTTGCATCACATAATCCATTGCAGTGTGTGTGGTCATGTGGATCAAGGTGGTTTAGAAAAGGAACACATGCAATGACTCCAGGGGATCAACGTGGTTTCAGAAAAGAACACATGCAGTGACTCTAGTGGATCCATGTGATTTAGGAAAAAACACATGCAAAATATCTAGGGACTCCATGTGTCAAACGATGGTCATAGAGACCAAAAACACTTAGGAAAGCATCTTCTAGATTGCCTGTTGGACTAGTGCGGCAGAAGTTGCATAACAGAATCCACTGGAGTTTGTGTGGTCATGTGGATCAATGTGGTTTAGGAAAAGAACACACGCAATGAATCTAGGGGAGCAATGTGGTTTAGGAAAAGAACACATGCAATAACTCTAGGGGATCAATGTGGTTTAGGAAAAGAATGCTTGCAATGTCTCTAGGGGATCACTATGTCAAACCATAGTCACAGAGACCAAAAACACTTAGGAAAGCAGCTTCACATTGCATGTTGCACATGTGTGGCAGAAGTTGAATTACATAATCCACTTGAGTGTGTGTGGTCATGTGCATCAATGTGGTATTGGAAAAGAATACATGCATTGACTGTAGTGGATAATAGCGGTTTAGGAAAAGAACACAAGCAATGCGTCTAGGGTCTCCATGTGTCAAACCATGCTCATAGAGACCCTAAACACTGAAGAAAGCAGCTTCCACAATGTATAATGCACAAGTGTGGTAGAAGTTGCTTCACAAAACCCACTGGAGTCTGTTTGGTCATGTAGATCAATGTGGTTTAGGAAAATAACACATGAAATGTGGTTATGTGGATCAATGACTCTAGTGGATCAATGTGGTTTAGGAAAAGAACACATGCAATTACTCTAGGTACTCCATGTGTGAAACCATGGTCATAGAGACCAGAAACTCTTAGGGAAGCCACTTCCACATTGCATGCTGGACTAGTGTGATAGAATTTGCATCACAGAATCCACTAGAGTGTGTGTGATCATGTGGATCAATGTGGTTTAGGAAAAGAACACATGCAATGACTCTAGGGGATCAATGCGGTTTAGGGAAAGAACATATGCAATGACTCTAGGGACTCCATGTGTCAAACCATGGTCACATAGACCAAAAACACTTAGGAAAGCAGCTTCCACATTGCATGTTGCACTAGTGTGGCAGAAGTTGCATCAGAGAATCCACCCTCATCACCATCTCCATATTGCTTTAACAATTGGGTTGAATCTTGCATAGTTCATAGGGGAAACTTTCCCGGTGTTGATTACTCTTTGTAGTTGATGCTATTGAGTGAACCATTGAATTATTGTTTATGTTCAGATTGTTATACATCATTATTCCTCCTCTGATCATGATCCATATGATGTCTTGTGAGTAGTTCGTTTTGTTCTTGAGGACATGGCAGAAGTCATGTTGTTAGTAGTGGAGTTGTGTTGAGAGAGATTCAATAGTTTGATATTTAAGTTATGGTGTACTTCTGTATTTGGCTACTAATCGTAGGGGTTGCCGAAGTGACCGAAACCTGAACCCCCGTTAGGAAATCGTTGCACAAGGGACGTAAGGGTCTTAGAGTTTAAAGTTGTGGTTAGGTTTCTACATTAATTACTTTCTTGTACTTTTGGATGTTTGGAAGGGTTATAATCACAAGTATGCATTAGTCCTAGGAAGGTCGGTACATTAGCATAGGTTCACCCACACAACACTAAGCAAGCTAAAGAAGATTAATCAACTATATGAAGCGAATGCACTTGACAGTCTTCCCATGTGTCCTCGAGAACGTTTGGTCATCTTAAGTAATACAACCGGCTTTTCCTTTGCTGCATAAAGGATTGGTCCACTTGCTGCATTTATTCCTACTGTCTTTTATTTACTCGTACTTTGTTTACTTGCTTTATCAAAAACCCCTAAAAATCCGTTTGCTAAGTATTTGCAAAGAATTCCTGATCCATACCACTAGCCAACACGTTCTGCTCCTCGTTGGGTTCGACACTCTTACTTATCAAAAATACTACGATACACCCCCTATACTTGTGGTTCATTAGGGACCGTTTTTGAATTTCTTATGCCCGTTTTCAAAATTTCGTGTTTCAAACTATGGTCAAAATTGCGGACAGGAAGATAGGAGATGATGCTTGCTAAAATTGCATTATCTGAAGGAACATCATATTGTGAGTCTAAAAATGATTTTTCAAAAAATTATGAGCATTATATCATGTACATGTAGTTCAAATCAGACCAAGTTCCTACCGATTCGGTAGACATTTGTCTTTTTCACCAGGGGTGAACGAAAAGGTTTTAAAATCCTCAGTTGGGACATTGTTCATGTAAGATGGTCTAGTATTTTTGAAAAATGGGGTTTTAGCATTTTTGAATTGACCATTTGGTGTTGCCTCACAAAACACTCGGATTTTGGCACTCAAAAAATAGAAAATGGTTTTTTTCGTGCGACAAAAAGGAAAACTTCCTCCTGCAACATTGTTCGGCATCCCTAGATGCACATGCATGCACAATATGGGCACATTATCACAAACTATGCCGTGATTATGGTCATAACATTGGCTATTTGGTTTGAAAGCCATGAAACCTCGAACATGATAGGTCATATTCGTGAAGGTTTTTTCGAGATGCAATCAATACACCAAGTATCTTATTTTTTCATGCAACCATGTCATATAATATGACATCACGTGAAGGATTTACATTGTTTGGACCGTTTTTGACTTTCTTATGCCCGATTTCAAATTTTCCGGTTTCAAACTATGGTCAAAACGGTGGGCATGAAGATAGGGGATAAGGCTCGCTAAACTTGCATTGGATCGCTGAAGAAACATCATATTGTGATTCTGAAAATGATTTTTTCTAAAAATCATGAGCATTATATCATGTACCTATAGTTCAAACCAGACCCACTTTCTACTGATTCGGCAGACATTTGTCTTTTTAACAAGGGGTGGATGAAAAGGTTTTCGAATCCCCGGTTGGGACATTGTGCATGTAAGGTGGTCTAGTATTTTTGAAAAATGGGGTGGTAGCATATTTGTATTCACCATTTGGTGTTGCTTCACAAAATGCCCTGATTTTGGCACTCGGAAAATAGAAAATGGCTTTTTCATGCGACGAAAATGAAAACTTTCTCCTGCAGCATTGTTCACCATCCCAAGATGTACATGCGTGCACAATATGGGCACATTATCACAAACTATACCGCGATTTTTCCCATAACACTGGTCTTTTGGCCCGAAAGCCACGAAACCTCAAACATGATAGGTCATTGTGAAGGTTTTCTCGAGATGCAATAAATATACCAAGTTTGATATTTTTTCTTGCAACTATGTCACATAATATGACACCACACGAAGGAATTACATTGTTCGAAACATTTTTGAATTTCTTATGCCCGTTTTCAAATTTTCGTGTTTCAAACTATGGTTAAAAGGGTGGGCATAAAGATAGGGGATGAGGCTCGCTAAACTTGCATTGGATCTCTGATGAAACATCATATTGTGAGTCTAAAAATGATTTTTTCAAAAAATCACGAGCATTATATCATGTACCAGTAGTTCAAACGGGACCCACTTTCTACCGTTCGACAGACATTTGTCTTTTTACAAGGGGTGGACAGAATGGTTTTTGAATCCCCGGTTGGGACATTGTGCATGTAAGGTGGTCTAGTATTTTGAAAAATGGGGTGGTAGCATTTTGAATTAGCTGTTTGGTGGTTGCTTCACAAAACGCCCCGTTTTTTACACTCAGAAAATAGAAAATGGGTTTTCTATACGATGAAATGGAAAACTTTCTCCTGCAACATTGTTCACCATCCCAAGATCCACATGCATGTAGAATATAGGAACATTATCACAAACTATGCTGCGATTCTGGCCATAACACTGGTCGTTTGGCCCGAAAGCCATAGAATCTCGAACATGATAGGTCATTTCTGATAAGGTTTTTTGATATGCAATCAATATACCAAGTTTGATTTTTTTTCTTGCAACTATATCACATAAAATGACGCCACGCGAAGGTTTTACATTGTTCGGACCAGTTTTGAATTTCTTATGCCTGTTTCAAACTATGGTCAAAACAGTGGGCATGAAGGTTCTTAGTTAGGGGACGAGCCTCGCTAAACTTTCATTGGATCTCTGATAAAACGTCATATTGTGAATCTAAAAATGATTTTCACACAGAATTACGAGCATCCGATAATGTACCTATAGTTAAAATCTGACCCACTTCCTATCAATTTTGTAGGAATTTGTCTTTTTCGCCAGGGGTGGAAGGAAAGGTTTGAGATCCCTCGGTTGAGACATTGTCCATGTCAGGTGGTCTAGTATTTTTAAAAATTGGGTGGTAGAATTTTGCAAAATTCATTTGGTGGCTTCTTCACAAAATGCCCCATTTTTGGCACTCGGAAAATTAAAAAGGCATTTTTGGTGCGATGAAAAATAAAACCTCCTCCGGTAACATTGTTCATTATTCCAATATACACATGTGTCCACAATATGGGCATATTGTCGCCAACTATGCCGCAATTCTGGCCATAACACTGGTCGTTTGGCATGAAAGCCATGCACACTCTTACCTAGCCAATCAGAATTGAGGAAGGGGCTGCCCATGGATCACTCTGCCGAAGTGAATCTCAGTCGTAGGCAGCATCTCGATCGAACGCTCCCTAACTCACCCTTAGGCTCTCACTGATTGAAAATTTGGAGCTACGCGCGTGTTGCCAAATCATTCTTGGCACTGGAGGTTTCGAAATTGGGTCGGAGACCAAAATTCGGCCTGACCTAGTGATGGCTCAATGCACGGTGCCCAGAAAATTGCTTGATGGTGGTGTTGATGTAGAGCTCGTTGGGAACCCCAAGAGGAAGGTATGATGAGCACAACAGCAAGTTTCCCTTAGTTATGAAACCAAGGTTTAATCAAACCAGTAGGATCAAGGAAACACCCCAAAGGTCTAGGGATGGAGATGACGGCGGCTACAGACTCTTTCGTGGATTTTTGATTGGGCCCTTAGGGTTTTCATCCCGAGGGAAATATATAGGCGGAAGGAGAGGCTGAGGGGTGCCGGGAGCGGCCACACCACCCCCTGGCGCGGGCCAGGCCTGGCCGCGCAGCCAGGTGGTGTGGTGGCTCCCTGGCCCTTCTCTGCCTCGTATTCTGGCACTTGATCACTTCCGGAAAAATAGGCACTTTGGCTTTTGTCCCGTCCAATTCCGAGAATATTCATTTTCTGACTTTCATAGAACCAAAAACAGCAGAAAACAGGCAGCTGGCATTGTGGCTCTTGTTAATAGGTTAGTCCAAGAAATCATATGAAAAGTACTCCAAAGTTGGAACAAAACACAAGAAAGTAGATAAAACCAAGCATGGAACATAAAAAATTATAGATACATTTGCAATGTATCAACATCCCCAGGCTTAACTCCTGCTCGTCCTTGAGTAGGTAAGTGATAAAAAGAAAGAATAATTTTTGAGGTGACATGCACCATCAAAGACTTGATCAAAGTATTTGTAAAACATTCAAAGCTAGGATCCTAGTACTTCAATCATAACATGAAAGACAAAGTTCTAGCAATAAGCAAAGAAACTATGATGCAAAATGAAAAGGAACAAAAGATTCATGAATATCAATGCTTTGCAAGACGTTTGTTTGTTTCACATAAAGAAAACATAGCATACTAGTATTCAGCTTGTCCCTCAATAGAGTAGCAAATATAAATGCATATGATACCTTCAAAGTTCATAAGAGTGAATAGATACAATAGTTTAAAACAAGCAATATCAAAGTATGCATCAATCAACTAGTCTTGGGACAATGCACATAGAACTAAGAATGGCCACTGTGCTCTCAAAGTAGGTGCATAAAGATAGAAGGTGGAGACTCAATATAATGGTGGGAGAAAGGCCTTTTGTAAAAGGAAGTAGGGTTTAAAGTCTCATAAAGAGCTTCCAAAAATTATGGTACTTATAGCTTTCAGCTCTCATTGCCCCTATCATAAGCATCTTGAAGTGATTAATGTTAAAGTGAACAAACTATGGTGTACATGCTTGACGAAGTATAAGTTAGAAATCTCATGTCCCTTGCATACGAGAGCCGCTCCTCATGCTACTCAAGTTTAGTCACCGGTAAGTTCTTGTCATAGAGAACCGCCAACGGGGTACCCCTTGCCCGATGATACGGAAGAATCTCCATATCAAAATGACATGGCAAGCAGACAACGAGCATCTCAGCATTCTTCTTATTTACCATGGGAATATGGTGCTTTTTTCTCTCTTTCCTCTTTTCATAGTATCTCTTTTTTTTCTCTCTTTTTTTTGCAATATAGGACTCTTTTTTTTATAAGAAGAATGCTTCATAGACAACTCATTATGGTTACGCTGCAGGTTTCCACCATGTCAGCATGGATTAGACCAGCGGCCCAGGCGTTTCTTTAACACATATACATAACTCCATGGACATACAAGCTCCCCTTTCATTTCACACCGACGACATCCATATACAAAAGAGCATGATATCAACTAGGTACAAGTACCAAGTGCAATGTTGAAAGTGTTCCCCATGAAAGCATGGTTCTGCTAATTCCCGACAAATAAGTGCAAGCATATACAACATAGAAGACACAATGGTTCAAGTTTATTAAGGGCAAGTAAAGTAAAGTGTGCCATCAAGTTCGTGAGAGCTTTAATCACTAGTTTTCTCATAACAAGTTTAATTTGGAAGGTAAACAAAAGCATGAATATACTTGGAATAGCATGGCTCAATGCATGGCGCCAAGAAATTTGCTTGATGGCGGTGTTGATGTAGAGCTCGTTGGGAACCCCAAGAGGAAGGTATGATGAGCACAGCAGCAAGTTTCCCTCAGTTATGAAACCAAGGTTTAATCGAACAAGTAGGATCAAGGGAACACCCCAAAGGTGTTACTAGCTGAGCTTTGGCAGGGCGCACTACCGGTGCTAGTAGCAATGTGGAGACCTGCACAACACAACCACAGAACTTTGTCCCCAACTTGCGATGAGGTTGTCAATCTCAGCGTGTTTTGCGCAAAACAAAGGATAAATCGTATCGAATGGAAAGAAGTAAAAGTTTGTAGAAAGTAAACACAAAGCAGTAAAAGATTGTAGATTGTATGTAAAGTAAAGGACCGGGATCCATAGTTCACTAGAGGTGGCTCTCCTTAGATAGATAACATGCTGGGTGAACAAATTACAGCGGGGCAATTGACAAACACCGAGAAAGCAATACATGCATATACTAATCATCTTGACTCCTTTGAGACTTGATTGGGCATTACAACATTATACATAGACCGCCATCCAACTGCATCTATGACTAATAATCCACCTTCAGGTTATCATCTGAACCCCCTCTTCTATTAAGTTGTAAGCAACAGATTATTGCTTTACGAATTGCGTGTAAAGTAAACAATACGATTGTTCTATGAACAGAGGATTGTTGTTTTCTCCCTAGTAGCAACAACATATCTAGTACCTTAGAGATTTCTGTCACTTCCCCAGATTAACAGAGGCATGAACCCACTATCGAGCATAAATAGTAACTCTTGGAGTTGCTAGCATCTACTTGGCCAAGATAGCTACTAACAACAGAAAGCATGCAAGATCACAAATAACAAAGACATGATAGAATCAATAATCAATTGGAAATAACATCTCAATATCCATCGGATCCCCGCAAACACAACATGCAGAATTACAAATAGATGATCTTGATCATGAACGGAGCTCATAAGATCTAGACATGAAAGCACAAAGGAGGAGAACCAGCCATCTAGCTACTACATGGATCCGTAGTCCAAGGATGAACTACTCACGCATCACACCGGAGGCTTGCATGGTGATGAAGAAGGCCTCCAGGGTGAATTCCCCTCTCCGTTAGGGTGCCGGGAAGAGCTTCAGATCCCTCCCGATCTAGGGATGGAGATGACGGCGGCTACTGACTCTTTCGTGGATTTTTGGTCGGGCCCTTAGGGTTTTCGTCCCGAGGGCAATATATAGGCGGAAGCAGAGGCCGAGGGGGTGCCGGGAGCGGCCACAGCACCCCCTGGCGCGGGCCAGGCCTGGCTGCACGGCCAGGTGGTGTGGTGGCTCCCTGGCCCTTCTCCATCTCGTATTCTGGCACTTGATCACTTCCGGAAAAATAGGAACTTTGGCTTTTGTCCCGTCCAATTCCGAGAATATTCATTTTCTGATTTTCCTAGAACCAAAAATAGCAGAAAACAGGCAGTTGGCACTGTGGCTCTTGTTAATAGGTTACTCCAAGAAATCATATGAAAAGTACTCCAGAGTTGGAACAAAACACAAGAAAGTGGATAAAACCAAGCATGGAACATCAAAAATTATAAATACATTTGCAATGTATCACCTAGGTTAGACCACGTCCCTCATGTCCTCCCTCACCTCCTCTCTTCCACCCACGCGCACCGCTTCCTCCCCAGTGCAGACCTCCGGCGCCCCTCCTCCCCTCTGGCCACCCCACACCTCCGCCGCCCCTCCTCACCTCTGGCCACATGGGATCTCAGGGCCCCCTCCTCACCTCTGAAGCACCTCCGACCCCTCATCGTCGACCCCCATCTCCCCTCACGGCGTGGCCTGTCTCCTCCGCTCTCCCTCCCACAACCGCCACCACCACCACACTCCAAGCGGTGGCTTCCCCTCGATCTCCCCACCCCAAGTGAACTCCCCCCTCGATCTACTCGCTGCCACTACCTGCCTGCGTTTCCTAAGGCTAGTCCGGCCATCCCGCTGCCTCATGCTGGCCAGATCCATCTTCTCGGGAGATCGCCGTCTATACCTGGGGCACTGCCGCTCTACCGGCGACGCCACCCATCTCTCCCTCTTCTCTTAGGCACCATAACCTCCTTCTCAACCTCCTCTAACACGCTGCATCTATTGAAATAGGAATCGTGCGGCAGGAACTCGAAGACGGCGACCATATGAACATGTGTCGCTGGAGGTGGCCGAGAACCGGTGCATCAACGGCGTGGTCTACTTCGTCAACAAGGAGGGCTTATACTCTGTGAAGCTCTTTGTATGTATCCGCCAAATCAGGTGTGAGGTTCGTGTGGTTTCGTTCATACACCCAAGTGGTTATGTAAGAGCTGTCGGTACGAGCAGCCATCTAATGCTTGCTTTGAGCGTGTACCATGTGTCTGAGATGTAGTTGTATTGGCCAATCTTGTACCTGGTACCAGCAGCACTGGGCTTTTATCTCATACTCAGTAGCAGCTCCTTTCTTGATTTGCTTACTCTAGTTGTACCTTGTTTACCTTTGTCTACCTCTTAACTAGTAATGGATATTTAGCAACTGAATATAGAGTGATTTGGATAGTTGAGATCAGGCGATTGATAGGTAGATCAAAGCCAAATTTGCAGTCCTATGTATACTGGAGTAATGCATCGGTAGCAGCCACATGAACTCATTTTCATGCAAGTAAATATGCTCAAGTGGAGGTGTGTCCTCTAGCCAATTTATCAATGGTTCATGTTGAGATTTACTAATAGAGAAACTTCAGCAACTATTTGTCTACTGGTTATCAAGCCTCATTGCTTGTCCTTTGTTGGAGATGTTGGCAAGAGCACATGCAAGCCAGAATATGCATATGGAGCTGCATGTTCACCTCAAGAGATACCACTAGAGTATGTATGTTGCTTTGTTTAACTTGTCAGTACTAACAATCTGGGTGTCCATGATAAAACACATGGTAAAACTCACTACTTTAGTGGTGCTTGTATATTGTAAATGATAGTGTTGTATTCTGATCATTTTGGCTCTTTCTTACCATGTACTGATTCCTGACAGTTATGCGCAATCGTTATCTTATTTGACCCTTAATTCTGCACCTTAGTTCATCATACTCTATGGTCCATTAAATGTTTCAAGTCAACTAAATGCTCCAAGTCATGAATTCCCTGAATTAGTACATGCTTATATTTGAGTGATAGTTATTATGAGATGTAGTAGATTGACTAGTAGTACCAAATGGAAGTTTGCGGCTGATCATCGATGCGCATTACTAGGGAAATGCTACCACCCCATTCTAGAGACACCACATGTTTTTTGTATTCCCTTGTTATTTATTTGTGCAACTTGCGCATGTAGTTTCAGAAGTTCAAGTTGACGTCTTCATTTTTAGAAGTGGAGAAGGATGTAGATGGAGGAGCCTTGATCTGAAGCCAATGCCACCGTAGCTACTGAACCTTGGTGGCATGTTTGTGTTCGTCGCCACTCCGCGGAAGCTGCAGGATGACAAGCTCGTCACCGTTCTCCTCTTCAAGGCCCTATGAATCTTGAAGTGAGGTACCATTTTGCTGCTGGGTCTTGTCTCTGATCTAGATATTAACCTTCGCATGTGTCAAGGGATGCTGGTGATTTGCTGGTGCTCTGCTGGTGCTTTAGTTGGGTGATCTGTGTGCACCAGCAGATCATCCAACTAAATCAGTTACTTGGATCAGTTGCTGTAATGAGTTAGTCCACCGAATTGCACTAGAATATCACCCAACTAAGTCAGTTGCTCTAATGAGTTAGTTCTCGATGGCAATGATATCAAGCCTTGATTTCCTTTGATTTCTACAACTGTCGTTGGTGGAGAACCTTGTCTCTACACAAGAGTGAAGTGACCCATGAGGATGCCCACCAAGGTGCTCAACGTGACCACCAGGAAGTCTCCTTGTGGAGAAGGTAAACATCCCTCTTCTATTGTTGTCCATGCTGAAATCATTTGTCCGCTAAGCATATGATGTTACAAGGAGGTGTTACTGATATGCTACATCTATTCCTATAGCTGCAGAGGAAGGAGAAGCCATGGATGAAGGATCCGGGGAAACCTCTCCCAAAGCACAGGATGACATGGACATCGGAGATAATCCCGAGGTCCAGATGTCCGAAAGTACTGATCGGAGCTAGACTCCGGGAAACAGACCCAAAGTTGTCTTTGCTACCGGCGCTGCCAAGAAGTCAAAGAAGAAGAACAAGACCCCGCCAAAAGAACTTCCACCAGAGGAGGTGATTGCCAAGGAATATGAAGAAGACTTGGATGGAACACTTATCCCAGACGAGCCCAAAGAAGAGTCGGTGGATGGACGCGTGATCACCGAAGGTGCGCATAAACTAATCGATGCTGCATTAACCACACCTATTCCTATAGCTGCAGAACTTACTGCTGAAGAGCTGGACGAAAGGGCCCAAGCCCTAGAAGCGCGTCACCAAGTACTCCTTGATGAATCCAAACACCTCGAGGAAGAAAAGAAACGCATGGCAACTACGGAGAAGTACAACTCTAGGCAACATCATAAGACTAGGAAACATCATACTCATGACGACCAATTCCCGCAGATTCACAAAGTCCTCTTTGGAGGAGACCATGGGATGCCTCGGCACGACATCAATGGAGATCGGGTGTAACCGACACCAGTGCAAAACACCGTTGCGGCTCGAGAAATCCTATCTACTAATCCAGGGCCAGAGTAGATCCGATTGGGCACTAAAATACTCAACAAGGGTCTGGAGCAGCAAAAGGCCGCCCTGTCCGGAAGCGGAAAACTGGCCTCCTAATCTGACCAATGCCACACATATCCGGCCTGGAATGACGTAAGATCCCAACGTGCTCCGAAACAGTATCATTGTTCCGACTGTCGGGAAGACAACTACTCAAGAAGCGGATCTTCAGGACAGCATCACAAAGCTGCACGCGACTGGCGTAACGTTACCCCAGCTGCGGAGCAAGAGGCAATTGATGCACTAAATCCGAAGAATCCTCCCCGACGAGAGTCGAACGATCACAGGGAAGAAGACAAAGAGAAATGTCGGGAGGAGGACCGTCAAAGGATGCCACCTCCTAGACACACAAGCCGTCAGGGAGATAGACGGAGGAACAACGGACATCGTGCCGAGTCAAGCCGGCAGGGGCTCGTCGTAATGAAGATCCTCCCCGGAACCGGAATAATGACGCTCCGGATGGAGGCCGGATAACAGCTAGAAACAATCCAACTGCTCCACCCTCTCCACCAAGTAGCCATCACAACGGCTCCCAAGGAGGCCAAGGAGGGCGTCGTGGTGTAGGAGGTGTTGGAAGAAGCCAAAGTCTGGCTCCAAGGCACCATAGCCACAACCGTCATTCAGGACGATCTTTATCCCCAAGTGACGCAAGGCACATGATTAACTCCAACATAGAGGCGCACCGCTACGAAAATGATGATATATAGGTGGGCCCAAAGTGCTTCGTACCATGCATCAGAGCCACAAAATTCCCGGAAGGATTTGCTATCTCAAGACATATTCAAGCCTACGACAGTATAGCTCCGCCAGAACTTGGCTCCAGGATTTTTCCCAGGCTTGTTGTATTGCCAAAGGCGAAAACAGCATGGTCGCAACTCGATATCTCCCACTCATGTTGCAGAAGACGGCACGATCATGGCTCACTGAACTTCCAGAGAACACCATCCACAACTAGTATGACATGCAAAGTGCATTCTTTTGGAATTTCGAAGGCACATATCGGAGGCCCTATACGGTAGGAGACCTACATCGTTGCACCCAGAAAGCCAGTGAAACTTGTTGGGATTATCTCGGAAGATGGATCGACACCAAGAACTCCTGTGAAGGAGTAAATGACCAAACTGCGATTGAAGCTTTCATTGCAGGACTCCCAATTGGTTTACTACGCCATCGCTTGAAGTGTGACAAGGGCACTGATATGAGAGAGATGATAGAAACAGCGAGCAAGTATGCAGATGCTGATGACGACGCAAAGGGATTACTGAACGCCCTAGTTGTGCCACAGTCAACAAAACAACCAAAGCAGCAAGCTCAGAAGCGTAAGAACACCTCGGAAGAAAAACCCAATGCGGAAACGGCAGTGGTCACTGCCACTTTCGGGTCTAGAGGACGAGGAGGGCATGGCGGTGGCCGCGGACGCAGTCGTGGGACGTCAAGAGTCCAGTGTAGAGGAGACCAACAACCTGGCAAAACCTACTACTAGGCCGACATTGCCAATAACCCATGTGTGCATCACTTGGACGCCAATGGGGGCTCGTCCCACACAAATGCCGAGTGTTGTTTCAATGACGACATCAAGAAAGAGGATACCGCATGCTATAGGTCCAAGCGGAAGAAGGGAAAGAAAAATCCCAAAAAAGATAAAGAGACCAAGGATGATTCCGACATGGAGGAAGCTGATGCTTCAAATCCCAGGCCGGAAGGGAAAAAGAATTTCTCGACAAAGAAGGACACTTACATCACCTTCCTCGGATCTCAACCAGCTAAGGTCAAGAAAGCTATTCTACATGAGCTCAACGCAACCGTTCCGGCTGTCCCTGAATTTTTGGACTGGTCGGAAGTAGCAATCACCTTTGACTGTGCGGATCATCCGCCTAAGTTGCACAGGCGAGGAAAATACACCTTAGTAGTCAATCCACGTATTGACGGCTATGGTTTCTCCAAGAGTCTCATGGATGGTGGCAGCAGCATTAATATTCTGTATGTCGAAACGCTACGCCGGATGAAGATCTCAGAGACCCAGCTAAACTACAGCTCTGTGATCTTTCACGGAGTTGTCCTAGGAAGACAAGCAAATTCCCTGGGAGAAATCACTTTGGATGTTACCTTTGGAACTCCAAAGAACTTTTAGACGGAAGCACTTTCCTTCGAAGTGGTCCCGTTCAAGAGCGCGAACCACGCTATATTCGGACGTCCGGCTTACTGGGCTTTTATGGCTCGTCTATGTTACATTTACAATATGATGAAAATTCCAGGTCCCAACGGCGTGATCACCATCAGGGAGACACGAAGAAGGCATGAGAGTGCGAGGACGGAAATGTCGCCTTTGCTGAAGCCATGTTGCACACCTAGGAGTACCAGGAGATCAAACACACCATAGATCTGGCTGAGATGCCCACGACGAAGAAGGTGGTGACAAAGCCGAATCCAGAGTTCAAGGCATCATAAGAGACGAAGAAGACGCCGTTGAAGGATGATGATCCCTCCAAGGTGACCCAGATAGGCGTAGGCCTAGATAGCGCATAGGAAAGCGCGCTCGTCAAGTTCCTCCAAGAAAATCAAGATATCTTCGCATGGCAGCCATCTGACATGACCAGAGTACCTAGGGAACTTGCCGAGCACTCTTTAAATGTACACTCGAATGCTAAACCCGTCAAACAGTCCTTACGATGTTTTGGCGACGAAAAGCGTAAGGCAATAGCTAAGGAACTAGCACGCCTCGAGTTAGCTGGATTCATAGAAGAGGTCATCCATACTGATTGGTCGGCCAATCCTGTAATGGTCCCTCAAAAGGACACCACTAGTTTAAGGATGTGTGTTGATTATACTGCCTTGAACAAGGCTTGTCCCAAAGATCCGTTCGCTCTTCCTAGGATTGATCAAGTTATCGATTCTACGGCAAGCTCGGAACTCCTATGTTTTCTCGACGCATATTCCGGTTATCACAAAATCCGGATGAAGGAATCTGACAAAGTCAAAACTTCATTCATAACCCCCTTCGGGACCTTATGTTTTGTTCCGATGAAGGAATCTGTTTTGTCCGGCTGGAGAACGCAGGAGCTCCATACCAGCACACAATGCAGCATTGCCTCCACAATCAAATTGGACGCAATGTACATGCATATTTGGATGATATTGCGGTGATGTCCAAAAAGAAGGAAACCCTAATTTCTGAATTGGAGGAAACGTTCACCAATCTACGAAAATACAACATAATGCTTAATCCAAAGAAATGCTTCTTTGGAATCCTAGCCGGAAAATTGTTAGGTTTTATCGTGTCTCAAAGAGGCATAGAGGTAAACAAAGACAAAATCAAGGCTATACTCAATATTTCCAGGCCATCTCGCCTGAAGGACGTACAAAGACTAACTGGTTGCATTGCCTCAGTCAGTCGGTTTATAAGCCGGCTCGGTGAAAGAGCCACACCACTTTACAAGCTCCTGAAAAAGTCCAAGAATTTCATTTGGACCGACGAAGCTGAAGTTGCACTACAAGACCTAAAAGCAGTACTATCATCTACTCCCATCCTCGTAGCACCGGAACCACAGGAACCGATGTTGCTCTATTTCGCTGTGACAAACAAGGTCATCAGTATCGTCATGGTGGTGGAGAGACCAGAGTAAAATTAGGAACACCTGGTGCAGCGTCCGACTTATTATCTCAGCGAGGTCTTAACAGAATCAAAGCAGTGGTATCCACATTATCAAAAGCTGGCGGTGTGTTCTTAGCATCTCGTAAGTTACGACATTATTTTCAGGAACATCTAATTACCGTAGTGAGCACAACTCCCATGAGGGATATAATCAATAATAGTGACGCCACAGGACGCGTAGCCAAATGGGGCATAGAGCTTTCAGCTTTCGAAATTGAGTACAAACCTCGTACAGCAATCAAATCCCAAATCCTTGCTGACTTTGTCGCTTATTGGACAAAGACAATGGAGAGTATGACCCTGCCAGAGTCGGAATACTGGACCTTGCATTTTGATGGGTCTAAAGCGCTCGGGGGCTCCAAGGAGATAAACTTTTCTATGTACTGCAGATCCACTTCACGGCGACAAATAACATTGCCGATTATGAAGCACTACTGCATGGAATCCAGATTGCTAAGGATATCGGCATCCGGCGTTTAATGTGTTATGGAGATTCGGATCTTGTTGCACAACAAGTGTCGGATATCTATAAGGCAAACAAGCACATGGAAGCATATACGGCTGTTGTGCATGAACTATCTAAATCGTTTGAAGGGTTTGAAGTTCAACACATCCCTCGAACAGAAAATGAGGAAGCAAATGCACTATCTCGAATAGGCTCTGCCTAGAAAAAGGTCCCGGATGGTGCTTTTTTAGAGCACCTCAAAGTTCCCTCTATAAAAGGATTGGACGAGGAATATCCGACCAAATCCGACTCACCTTTAGTAGAAGTTCTGGCTGTAATTCCCAGCTGGACTCAACCCTATCTTGATTTCTTGATAGACGGAAAATTACCCAAAGACGAAGTTCTGAGCCGACAGATCGTCCGACGAGAAAAAGCCTATACTATAATTAGTGGTGAGCTCTATAAGTAGAGTGAATCTAGGGTCTTTCAGCATTGTGTATCTCCGGAAGAAGGAGTGGAAATCTTACAAGAAATCTCTAGTGGCAAAAGATTTCCAACACGGTTTTTTCTGGCTTACAGCCAAGGCAAATGTCGAACGGCTGGTCAAGACGTGCAAGGGCTGCGAAAAGTACACCAAACAAGCTCACGTTCTAGGGGCTTTTGTGGTCTGGGGGCTTGACATGGTAGGACCGTTTAAACGGGCTCCAAGTGGATTTACCCATCTCTTAGTGATGGCGGATAAATTCACAAAATGGATTGAGGCTAAACCCGTCACTAGTTGTGATGGAGCAACAGCCAGAAGATTTGTTGAGGATGTTATAATTCGATACGGTTATCTGCATAGTATTATCACGGACAATGGAGTAACTTTTCTATGGGAGACCTTACTGAATTTTGCAATGAACAAAATATCTGGCTTGACATTGCATCTGTCGCACATCCACAAGCTAATGGACAAGTCGAAAGAGCAAATGGATTAATCCAGCAAGGCCTAAAACCGAGACTCGAAGCTCCTCTACGATGCGCTGCGGGGGCTTGGGCAGAGGAGTTACCTTCTATAATATGGTGTTTACGAACAGCTCCGAACAGGTTAACCAGATACACACCTTTCTTCTTGGTCTATGGCGCAGAAGCAATTCTTCCTAGTGATCTAATTCACATTTCTCCTAGAGTGGCCACGTATATTGAAGAGGATGCCGAAATTTCTCGACAGAATGATCTCGACATAGTCGAAGAAGTATGCGTCGCTGCTGAGATGAGATCAACAGCCTATCAGCAGAAGTTACATAAGTATCATAGCCAGAGAGTCAGAAACCGATCTTTCAATAAGGGGGATTTGGTTCTCCGTCTTGTGTAGCAAAGAAAGCACAAATTTCCCCAATATGGAAAGGGCCATTTTTAGTTAGTCGAGTAGTGCACAATGGTTCATACTACCTGACTGATATGCGGTCAGTCAAAGAAAGACCTGCTACTAAGAAGAGAAAGAGAGCTGGAGGCAGTACAAATCTGGATGAGTTAGATAGACCATGGAATATTGCTCAGCTACGTCCCTTTTATTCTTAGTTTATTTTTTCCTTGTAATCATATATGTGTACATGTTCAATGAGAAATAAAGTATTGGTTGCCTCAAAAAATTTCTGAGAACTTATTTACCATCCTATTTCCTAATGACCATGTCATAGTCGAAAATCCTAGAATACTTGAAAGTACTTTATGCTCATGTTTGTTCTGGTTTAGATTTCCGATTCTAAAATTGCTACCTTCGGGTATAAGTCTAAATTTTCTAGTCTATACTTTGGTTATTTGTCCGATTGCTGGATGCGGGTATTTTCCGAGTAGTGAATTGTTGGTACTGGAAGCCGGCTTTGTTTCCGAGTTTAAACTGGTTTAGCAATTGAGCTCCGTTGCTCGGGAAAGTTTCTGTGCTAAAAGTTAGCCGGCTCATGAAAGGGACGAGGCAGAAAGACAGATAAACGATAAGTGTAGGCAAAAAGTACAAGTGCCTATGAAAATATTTCAGGCACGAAAATTATAAAGCCAAAAGTGCTAAATAGATATGTTTAAAGCTTAGCACTAGCAAAAGTATATCAATACTTATTTACAGACCCAAATTGTTTTCAGAATAACATATTGTTCTTCTGACATTCTATGATGCAGGCGGAGAGGTAGGAGCTGCCGGCTCGCTGGATACATCGGCCTCGGCTTAATAGCGTTCCGAGATGTTCAAATCCGATATGGTTTGATCATCATCGGAAACTTCAGCAGTTTCTTGGAAGGCGGAGGTGGCGTGTCCACACGGGTGAAGAAGGGAGTGTCGTAGCTGGTCAAGTCAGCTACGTGGCACCCATAGCCGGCGCAGGAGTCCATGATGTCCTTGATGCCTTGCTCCTGTCCGTCTTCGTCCACGTTGTAGTACCCTCTGGTTACTTGCCAGATTTCCATGTTTTCATGGTGGCTCATAACCATGGTGAGAGCGTTTTGCGCTGCGGTTTGCGCGTAGAACATGTTCCAGTTCTGAACAAGCTGTGGCATATCCTTGGCCTTGTCTCGCACCTCAAAACCGGACATGTTATGCATATCCGGAACCTTGAGAACTTTGCCAATATCTTCGAGGGATTGGCGGAAGTCATGAAGCAAATCACCGACTTGGGTAAGACAGTGGGTGCGAGGCTCGGCAGAGGCGGAGTCCATCAAGTTCAGAGGACCTGCGCATACAATGCAAATGGTAAGTCAAAACCCCTGACTCTAAAAGAGTCGGAAGATGCAGATAATTTGGAAAAAGGGAAACATACCAAATATGACATCGTCGACTTTGGCCTTCTCTTCATGAAAAATCTGTAGTTCATCCCAGAGTGCCTTAGAAATGTCCTTTTCTCTTAATAGCTCATCGCTGAGATCCGAGATTTTCTTATCTTGAAGCACAATCTTGCGATCACGCTCATCGGTGGCCATGGAGGTGGATTCGAGAATTTGATCAATGCTCTTCTCATGATCTGCCTTAAGCTTATCCAGCTCTTGGCGAAGTTCTTTGTTCTCCACCACCAAGGTCTTAAGATTCTCGGCTTCTTTGATCATAGCGCAAGACTGTTTTACGAGTGCTATATGTCAAAAGAACAACAATTCAACAAAAATTCGACAATGAAATAAAAGACAAGGTTTGAGTTTCGAAATGTTTACCTTCGGCCTCATCCTTGGAAACCTTCAGCTGTGCATTTTCAAGAGCTTTGATCTCTTTTCGCTTGTTGCAAACGTTCTTCAACAAATCCTAGTTATAGGAATGTACTTTCTGTAAGTCGGAATGCATAAAGTCAGAAGTCTACTAAAGACTCGGGCTAATATTTATACTAATATGAGCACGAGCCTTGGGGGCTACACTAGTTCATTCTTTGGCATCCTAAGGAAGCATAAAACCAGATTTAATTTTCCAGCTTCATGCTTGGGGGCTAGAGAATATGACATGAAATAAGGAAAAATGGGAGTTGGAATTCCGACTTACATATTGTTCACAAATGAGTTTGTCTAAACTCGTATTCACCTCGGTGGCAACCTTCTCGGCGAAAGTTAGGGGATCACTGGCGCAGTTGGAAGCGCGCTGGACCTTATCTTCTCGTCGCGAAGACGAACTTGTTCAAGAAGATCAGAGTGTTTGATATCATCTACTTCTTGCGCTTCTTCTTCGGCAGAGAAAGTCCGCATCTCCAGGCATTCTCGAGCCAGCCGCTGGATCTCCTCCACAGACTTCCAAGATAGGCCAAGCTAGGCAAGTCCCGGATTGTCTAGGAGATTATCGGTGAACGTCTCTGTCGAGGGATCATTGCCCGAAGAGGGTTCACCCTTATCAGCACCTGACTCACTCATGGTGATGTCAGTTTGCATTTCAAGGATCGCTGGCTCTGGTTGAGCCAGATCTTCTACAACAGTCGGAGATGGAGTAATCTCCAGTGCTGCAGAAGGCTGAGGGGCAGGAGTCGGAGGAGCCATGGAAGGAGAAGCCAATTTGAGCTTCGACTGGCGCAGGGGTTTCGCGGCAGTTTCCTTCCCCTTGCCCTTGATGAGCTATTTAGCTTTGAGAAGATAACACGACAAAGAACATTACATCTCAGAAGGAATTACAAGTAAAATACAAAGACCTTGTGAGGAAATATTACCTCTTCACAATAGGTACTTCTTTGGTGCCGATGGCCAATGTCAAAGCCTTGCGTTTCCGAGGAACGACATCCGGCATTAGGACCAATTCACCCTCGTCCTGAGAAAACTCAGGAGGATATCCCTCGATAGGAGCAAACTCCAACTCGGGGAGGTCGGCAAGCTGAAAAGGAAAAGCATCTCAGTATTGCGAAGATAACATATAGATGAGCACGTAAAAAGAGTTACTGCTAAGGTTTATCAGCACAATAGGATCTTCCACTGTATGCATGTCCAAGAACTCTGGAATCTTCCTCTCGATCCGCTCTCTTCTCAGCCATTTGATTTGGCATACACAATCTTTCGGCTTTAAGGTCTTGGAGTTGATGCGGAGGGAGTCATTCTTCGACGACGTGATGGAATGCATCAGTCGATCTCCAGGATGTTGAAGGGGTTGGATTCGGTGTGTCACCCATCATTGAACAAGTCAGACCCTTTCAGGTCCTTGTGCTTCATCAGATATTCGATCTGTCTCTTGGCGAGAAATAGATCGTCACTGAGAGTCGGAGCGACCTCGTCCTAGGACTCTTGGGGTGTGGCGGCTCCGTCGACGAAAGCTGGCAAATCAGTATCTTTGTCGGGAGCAGGGATATCTTTGTGGTAGAAAAAAGTGGATGGCCATTCTTTGACCGACTCACTCGCCATGATCCGGGGATAAACGCGCTGAGGCCTAACTGAAAAACTAATGGTACCGGAAAAGAGTAAGGCTCGACCTAATGCCGAGATACCCCTCGCACAAAGAGGCGTACGCACTCATCTCTAAGATGGAGTTCGGGGGAACATGGTGGAGATGAACACCATAATGATCTATCACCTCGAAAATGAAATCTGAGGGAGGAAAAGAAAGACCTCTGCTAAGGTGAGTGCCGAAATGCACTCGCTAGTCGTCGCGGGGGTTGGGGACGGTTTCGCCGAAGCCGCTCCGCCAGTCGCCGGCGCAGAGAAGCCCTTCGTCTTTAACAACTTGGAGTTTGGGATCATCAAGGACGCATTGGATCCAAACTCCACGGTGGCTCTCCTTCTCTGCCGCCACTGCCGTCGCCGCCGCTGCCACCGCCACCGCCAACCCGGAGGATGATGAGGAAGCCATTATTTCTAGTGCACCGGTGACCTTAGATGGGCGGCGCTAGAGGTGTTTTTGCTCGATGCAGTGGAGCGCTAGGTTTGTGGGAGGCGTAGAGGAGAAGGAAACGACGCTGGGAACTGGTGCAGAAGATGGGGAATGAATCCACACCACTTATATCCATCAGGCGCGTCAAGATTCGTCTAAACGCTACAGTGAACCTGCCACGTGTCCTGGAAAGGACAGGGAAACCTCTACGCGATGATTACGCCGCCCCGATCTCCACGCATGCATTGAAACGGCGCCTCGGTTCCGGGAAAGGCGGACCCACCAATGGTCGTGCTGATAGGAAATGTCTGTCAGTGACGTGACTTGACCATGACTGTTGTCAGGTTATGTCAGAGACCAAGTTCTGGCTTAGTTTGAATTTCGAGCTGGAAACACGAATAAATGTACTGATAGGTCCGACTTATTTTGAGACTCGGATTGTATCTTTTGTTTTGAAGTTTCAGGAACCCTTCAAGATTCTGCGAGCCGAAGATCAAGCTAGATGATGATGAATCCGACTTTGGATCTTGGAGGCTTCTAGGAGTTGCTGTTGGGGATATAGTTTCCAGGTATCCTCATAGTTCCTCATTGACCAGGGTGGCCCACTTCGGGTTAGAGCTTTGCTTCACGGGTGGCCCAATCAGGGAGAATAGATGGAGTCCAATCCGGCTACGGGAAGGCCTAGAAGACTTACCGACATAGGCCCGGCCCATAGTGTTACTTGTAGTTCAAGATGTACTCTGTAACCCACTCTTAGTCATAGTCGGATAGATCTCTCCTGTAAACCCTAGGACGAATATATATATAAGCCGTCCTAGGGAGAGCCTTTAGGGCACACCTTAATAGTCTACAATCTCAACTCGCATAGGCGAAACCCTTGTAACCCATATTCCGGTTCTGCCGTATTACTAGATTGCTAGCAGGATTAGGATCCGTAAAAAACCCGGCGGATTCGATCCTGGGTAAACTTTTGTGCTCACCATCCCGGAACACCGTACATCTCACACCCCTCTCTTCCACATGCCTCGAGGACCCCCTCATGGCATACTTGTCATCAATCCGACGACACGGCTGTCCAGTGCTCTGCTTCTTCCAAAATGTTAGCGGTAATCTTGATTCTTAGTTTATAAAGTAGCCTAATACAACCTGCATGTCCAGTGCTCTGCTTCTTCCTCTGTTTCATGTCTGTGGTGTGATCCACCGATAGTTTCTTGCTTCTTGGAGTATTTGTTTACTAGATAAGAAGAATCAATGCATATACGATAGTATGTGTGTCATTTGTACTATTATTAGGGATGTTCCTGCAAGCTAGGGTGACCCTCTGACTTTTCTATGGTTCAACACTGCCTTAGTTACACATGATGCTATAACAAACATAAGCTTAATCTAACAAGAAAGTTCAAGGTTCATTTTGTAATGTCTGATGGAAAGTAGTAAGTTTTTGTCATTTGATAAGTGAAACTATAAGTGTGCAAGTATATCTAACCATGCACTCTGTCCTATAAACCTAGAGTCTAGAGTAGTATACTATGAGTGTACAAATAAATCTATGTAAACAATACATATACAAAAAATACCGATAAGGACAGGAACAACGACACCACTGTTGCATTTGTTGATGTATTGCAGTTGAATTATTCATGTCAAAATATTTAAATATGCAACATATTTTTTTAATTTGTTATGATGAATATTTGTAATAGGAGGCCAACCTACAGTACTGCACCTGAAGGCTTGCTAAGTTTTGGACAATTCCAACCTACACTAGGTGGTCAAGGGGAAGTGCAATGATCAGGTTTTGGTGTTTTGGTTCTGCTAATGGATTTTAGCTACTGTCTGAAGATGGATCATTCGGTGCGAACCTCTATGTCGATCAGTTAATTATTGTGTGAACTTCATGGTCACATCTCTAGTCATTTAGGTGTGAACCTGAATGTTTGATGTTTCACTGAACTTGAATCGCTCCAGTTTTATTGTGTACTAGCCAATGATATTGGCTTACCATCCCTGAGTTCTATCATGTTTATATCTGATTGTTCTTGATTAGAACACTTAGTTCAGCCATGACTTATAGCTTCAAACATTCTAGAGTTTCTTACAGGTGTATTACTATGTTACGCAAATGTATTACTATGTGGCTTATGGTACTTACCATGAGCGAATGGTGTAATAGTATAACATATATTGTCTATTAATTATTATACCAGACATTATTTTTACTACTTAATGTTCTTGTTCCATGCAATGGTTGTTGCTTTTGCACCTTATTTTCTACTAGTCATGAACTCATAATATTGACCTAGAATAGTTTGTGTTTTCCCAGTTTGATCAAGATGCTCTTTACTTGAAAATAAATGGTTGTTGGATGATCTATGCTTGCTATTGGCCGGCTAATCTGGGTTGTTTGTGGTTGGTGTAGGATAAGCTACAATAGAACACCCTTGAGCAAGATCAATCAGAATCCAGAGAAGATCAAGTTCAGAGGTTGGTTGTGCACTCGTAGTTCTCTGCACGTGATTTTTTGTTGAAATTAAAAATCTTTATCTGATGCAAAGCACTGTAAAAGAATTAAATTCTATATTTGTTGCGCTATACTAATGCAGAATATTATGTTAGTAATGAAAAGCTAGTGGTCCTAAATCATTATCATACATTGAAAAGGTGAGTATATTTTTGTTACTGTAGTACTAGTTCTATGGATATTTTGTAAATAAATTTCTCTGATCTAATTTTAAGCCTTTGTCTATTAGCATATGTTTTTCCTTTTTTTCAATTTCTGAAAATACCTACTTCCTTAATTTTCTATATTTTTTTGTTTTACTCTTTGAGCTGACCTGGAGGTACACCGGGAGGAATTTCTGGGCCAGCAGATATTGATTTCATCTACTTTTATGAAGTTCATGTGAAATGTGAAGGCCTAACAGGAAGAAAACTGTAGTATATTATTGTAACCATGGAACTATTGTAATCAACTATTGTGATTTCAGGTGTGTGAGCGCTGGGATATTATTCTATAATTTGTGATTTGAAGTTTGAGTGCTGGGATATTTATTGTATAGTATGTGATTTGAACCTATCGTGATTTGAAGTGTATGGCTATTGTCAAAATAATCTAGTGTATTCTTGCCTTTATGAATAAATTAATAGTTGATCAAATACTGTCAAATCATGGGAGATTAACAAGTGGGTCCTGTGTAAAATGAAATTGACAAGTGGGGCCTGCTGAAAATAAAAAGAAATGACATGTCAAAAATAAAAAGAAATTCCTATAAAAGGCGAAGTCCGAAAAATAAAAAGACCTACATGTTGGGCCTGGCCCATATAGTTGTCCAGAATTGATATGAAAAAAACATAAACAAACTAAATTATTGGGCTTGGCCCCGTACAAACGACAAAAGGACCGGACTGATTGTGTGCCACGTCGAACTGGCCATGCATGATCTGACGTGGCTAGGCCTCATCGCCCGTGACGATATTGAATTGTCGTAGAAGTTATGACGATCCAATATTGTCATAGAAGGTTGTGACGATTTCGCTGAACTTGTTGTTATAGTTCATTAGTGACGCCTAACTTTGGACGATCTCAAAATCGTCATAGTATCGTCATAAACAGACTATTGTGACGATTTTGTGACAAAAATTGTGGGTCATATATTGCCAGATGCTTTGTAGTGACTCTGGGACACCCGATGATTGCTTGCATGGGCATCCTCTCAAGAGCCTTTAGAGGGAAGGTATCCCCTCTAGCACGTTGATTTGGGATGGACGGACAAGATTGCCAGGTGGCCAAAATCACGTGGTCCCCACTCCCTTGCTCCCCTCCATTTCAAACACTATGGAATTTCTCATGCCCCTCCAGTTCAAACAATACCAAAATCACATGATCCCCACTTCCTCGCGTCCCTCCATTTCAAACACTACAAAATTTCTTACACACGGAACCTCCCGCAACACTTCTCCGGCTGGCTTTGCCTGCTGAAACTCGACACCATGCACTCCTCACCAATAGTATACTGGAGCTGCATCAGCTATAGTCTCATCCAACACACAATTGCCGCTTCATAGATGCCCTGCGCATCCGATCTAGGTCACCGAGTCCGTCGTTGTCCACCGCACCTGACTTCCTTTCCCCACTTTCCCGTTCATGGTGCCGAATCTGACAACAATTGCCCAAGATCTGCTTCAATGCCGCCGGCATCCACCCCACATGTATCGTACTAGAGACGCCGTGCAGTGCACCGATTCTGCCATAGCAACGCTCTCGTCCATCACGCTCAAGCCGACATCGAGTGTCCATGATCTTCTTCCCCATGCAAACAGCCAGCATAACCGCAACACCCTCACCCTCGCCGGTACGGATGATGCTTAGAAGCCTATCCGGCCATGGTAACCAAATCTCCAACTATTTTTTTTCTCTGTCAGCAGTACAACAAGTTCAAGGATGTCGTAGTGAACTGCATTTTTGTAATTGTGCTACACACCAAGTCAAAGCGCATGCTTATTCTTCATGCTACATACTACAGAGTAGGTCTCTAGACATGTTGGTTTGTATTCGCTGCTCTACAGAGTATTGCACATATTCTTAGCTACTCTAAACAACAGTAATTGCCTGCTATTCTGTAATTCTTGCAAAATCCAAAGTCAGTGGAAAAAATCAGTGTGGATTCCCTACTCTACAGTTAATATTGCCATCTGGTTCGTCCTGAGATAAGTTCCTGTTATTATTTCCTCCTTGGCATCATTTTGCTATCCTATAGTACGCATTTAATATCTTCATACTAATTCGATTATAATTTTGTTGTTGCCATCTGGTTCTACAAAAGCTGCAACACTAAATATGTTGCTTTTCTTGCATAGAGTTCAAAATGGAACAATGAACATGTTGGTTTGCATAGCCTCTTCTACAGGTTCACAAGCGACACCATTATTTCCTTATCTGGTGCTGGTTTGTCCTAAGCAATGGTGTAACCGTCCTCTACTATGTACTTCACTCGTGGTTTGCATTCATGCTCTAGAAGTTTTCTTATGATGCAACTATAATTTCTATCTAGTTGATTCTTAGCTATGATAGTAACTGCATGCCATTCTTTAGCTCACCACAAATTCTGAATCTCCCAACATCTCTTGCATTCCAGGAGATACCACTTCTTCCATATATTTGCTGAAATGAACTGGCTAGTTTATATTTGCTGAAATTCTAAGAAACACTTTGTTTGATTACTCATTTCATTGTTGGCACACTTGTCTTATGCTTGTTTGTCTTGTTGTACAGGTTCACGAGCGACACCATTATATCTCGTATCTAGTTCTGGTTTGTCCCAAGCAACGACATAACTATCCTCTAAGATATATAGTTCATTCGTGGTTTGCTTATCCTCTACAAGTTCTCGTATGATGCCGTTATAATTTATATCCGGTTCATTCTAAGCTACAACAATAACTGCATGTCATTGTGTAGCGCAGAGCAAATTCTGAGTCACCCAACGTCTCCTGCATTCTATCATATACAACTGCTTCCATATATATTTGTTGAAATGACCTAATTAGTTCGAAAACGCTAGAAAAAGGGCGCCCTCATGGGAGTACGCTCCACGACGCTGCTCGTGGCAGCACGTGGATGATTTTGGTGCATCTCGTCGAGCAGGGGTGTCTTGTTTTCTCGACACGTGTAGTTCTTGTAGCGCTTCTGGATGTTTGGGTTGTGGTGTTCGGCTGTTTTGTTCCATCGCGGGACGTCTCCCGGTTTTTCTGTTGTTTTGTCAGTTTTTTCCCTTTTCCGGTTCGTATGAACTGCGGTTTGCGTTGCTTGCACTGCTTGTAGGAGGAGTTCTAGTTAGTCGTGGGACTAGAGGCAGTGCACAATAATCTATCTTGGCAGTGGCGTAGTGTTATGGTTACTCTTTTTTGGTCCTATTTTTCTCTTTGTCTGTCTTTTTTTCTCATTTTCGGTAGTTAGTATCTGCTTTTCTTTTTTTAATTTTATTTATCTAGTTTGTTTTATTTTATTTACGGGCAATGGAGATTTTGTGGGGTGTAATGGGACGGGTCCTACTTTGAACTCCTATTTATCTATACTTTGAACAAAGTCTTTTAAGGTTATATTGTGTTACATTTTGCTGGTAGGACAGTGAGGAAGTGCAACGGTTGTATACTGAGCAGTTCATGGAGTGCCCTGCTCAACATCTGCTCTGTGCTAGTCCGTGCACTGCTTAGACTAGAAGTTCGAGTGGCTTGCTGGTAGGACATAGAGGCAGTGCATAGCCTGTATCTCGAGCAATGCGTGGCGTGCAGTGCTACGCATTAGGAGGCAATGCAGTGCTTACAGGAGGAGTTCGAGTGGCTTGCTTGTAGGACAGGGAGGGAGTTCATCATTTGTATGTTCAGCAGTGCACGGCGTGCACTGCTGAGCATATGCGCTTTGCTGGGAAGTACACTGCTTACAGTAGGATTTCGAGTGGCTTGCTGGTAGCACAGGGCCGCAGTGCATTGTTTGTATCTTGGGCAGTGCATGGCGTGTAGTGCTGGGAATCTGCATTCTACTGAGTCGTGCAATACTTACAGGAGGCCATGCACCGCTTACCGGAGTAGTTCGAGTGGCTAGCTGGTAGCACAGTGAGGCAGTGTAACGGTTGTATACTGAGTAGTTCATGGAGTGCCCTGCTCAGCATCTGTTCTGTGCAAGTCCGTGCACTGCTTAAACCAGAAGTTCGAGTGGCTTGATGGTAGGTCCGAGCAGTGCGTGGCGTGAAGTGCTGCGCATCAGGAGGCAATGCAGTGCTTACAGGAGGAGTTCGAGTGGCTTGCTTGTAGGACAGGGACGCAGTTCATCGTTTGTATGTTCAGCAGTGCACGGCGTGCACTGCTGAGCATCTGCGCTTTGCTGGGCAGTGCACTGCTTACAATAGGATTTCGAGTGGCTTGCTGGTAGCACAGGGCCGCAGTGCATTGTTTGTATCTTGGGCAGTGGATGGCGTGTAGTGCTGGGCATCTGCGTTGTACTGAGTCGTGCACTACTTACAGGAGGCCATGTACTGCTTACCGGAGTAGTTCGAGTGGCTAGCTTGTAGGACAGTGAGGCAGTGCAAATACTGAGCAGGTCATGGAGTGCCCTTCTCAGCATCTACTCTGTGCTAGTCCGTGCACTGCTTAGACTAGAAGTTCGAGTGGCTTGCTGGTAGGACATAGAGCCAGTGCATAGCCTGTATCCCGAGCAGTGCATGGCATGCAGTGCTGCGCATGAGGAGGCAATGTAGTGCTTACAGGAGGAGTTCGAGTGGCTTGCTTTTAGGACAGGGAGGCAATTCATCGTTTGTATGTTCAGAAGTGCACGGCGTGCACTGCTGAGCATCTGCGCTTTGCTGGGCAATGCACTGCTTACAATAGGATTTCGAGTGGCTTGATGGTAGCACAGGGACGTAGTGCATTATTTGTATCCTGGGGAGTGCATGGCGTGTAGTGCTGGGCATCTGCGTTGTACTGAGTCGTGCACTGCTTACAGGAGGCCATGCACTGCTTACCGGAGTAGTTCGAGTGGCTAGCTGGTAGCACAGTGAGGCAGTGCAATGGTTGTATACTAAGTAGTTCATGGAGTGCCCTGCTCAGCATCTGCTCTGTGCTAGTCCGTGCACTCCTTAGACTAGAAGTTCGAGTTGCTTGCTGGTAGGACGTAAAGGCAGTGCATAGCCTGTATCCGGAGCAGTGCGTGGCATGCAGTGCTGCGCATCAGGAGGCAATGCAGTGCTTACAGGAGGAGTTCGAGTGGCGTGCTTGTAGGACATGGTGGCAATTCATCATTTGTATGTTCAGCAGTGCACTGAGCATCTGCGCTTTGCTAGGCAGTGCACTGCTTACAGTAGGATTTCGAGTGGCTTGCTGGTAGCACAGGGCCGCAGTGCATTGTTTGTATCTTGGGCAGTGCATGGCGTGTAGTGCTGGGCATCTGTGTTGTACTGAGTCGTGCACTTCTTACATGAGGCCATGCACTGGTTACCGGAGTAGTTCGAGTGGCTAGCTAGTAGGACAGTGAGGCAGTGCAACGGTTGTATACTGAGCAGTTCATGGAGTGCCCTGCTTATCATCTGCTTTGTGCTAGTCCATGCACTTCTTAGACTAGAAGTTAGAGTGGCTTGCTGGTAGGACATAGAGGCAGTGCATAGCCTGTATCCCGAGCAGTGCGTGGCGTGCAGTGTTGCGCATCAGGAGGAAATGCAGTGCTTACAGGAGGAGTTCGAGTGGCTTGCTTGTAGGACAGGGAGGCAGTTCATCGTTCGTATGTTCAGAAGTGCACGGCGTGCACTGCTGAGCATATGCGCTTTGCTGGGCAGTGCACTTCTTACAGTAGGATTTTGAGTGGCTTGCTAGTAGCACATGGCCGTAGTTCATTGTTTGTATCTTGGGCAGTGCATGGTGTGTAGTATTGGGCATCTGCGTTGTACTGAGTCGTGCACTGCTTACAGGAGGCCATGCACTACTTACCGAAGTAGTTAGAGTGCCTAGCTGGTAGCATAGTGAGGCAGTGCAACGGTTGTATACTGGGCAGTTCATGGAGTGCCCTGCTCAGCATCTGCTCTATGCTAGTCCGTGCACTGCTTAGACTAGAAGTTCGAGTGGCTTGCTGGTAGGATATAGAGGCAGTGCATAGCCTGTATCCCGAGCAGTGCGTGGCGTGCAGTGCTGCGCATCAGGAGGCAATGCAGTGCTTACAGGAGGAGTTTGAGTGGCTTGCTTGTAGGACAGGGAGGCAGTTCATCGTTTGTATGTTTAGAAGTGCACGGCGTGCACTGCTGAGCATCTGCACTTTGTTGGGCAGTGCACTGCTTACAATAGGATTTCGAGTGGCTTGCTGGTAGCACAGGGCCCTAGTGCATTGTTTGTATCTTGGGCAGTGCATGGCGTGTAGTACTGGCCATCTGCGTTGTACTGAGTCGTGCACTGCTTACAGGAGGCCATGCACTGCTTACCGGAGTAGTTCGAGTGGCTAGCTGGTAGCACAGTGAGGAAGTGCAATGGTTGTATACTAAGCGGTTCATGGAGTGCCCTGCTCAGCATCTTCTCTGTGCTAGTCCGTGCACTGCTTAGACTAGAAGTTCGAGTTTCTTGCTGGTAGGACATAAAGGCAGTGCATAGCCTGTATCCCGAGCAGTGCGTGGCGTGTAGTGCTGCGCATCAGGAGGCAATGCAGTGCTTACAGGAGGAGTTCGAGTGGCTTGCTTCTAGGACAGGGTGGCAATTCATCATTTGTATGTTCAGCAGTGCACGACGTGCACTGCTGAGCATCTGCGCTTTGCTGGGCAGTGCACTGCTTACAGTAGGATTTCGAGTGGCTTGCTGGTAGCACAGGGCCGCAGTGCATTGTTTGTATCTTGGGCAGTGCATGGCGTGTAGTGCTGGGCATCTCCGTTGTACTGAGTCGTGCACTTCTTACAGGAGGCCATGCACTGCGTACCGGAGTAGTTCGAGTGGCTAGCTGGTAGGACAGTGAGGCAGTACAACGGTTGTATACTGAGCAGTTCATGGAGTGCCCTGCTTATCATCTGCTTTGTGCTAGTCCGTGCACTTCTTAGACTAGAAGTTAGAGTGGCTTGCTGGTAGGACATAGAGGTAGTGCATATCCTGTATCCCGAGCAGTGCGTGGTGTGCAGTGTTGCGCATCAGGAGGAGATGCAGTGCTTACAGGGGGAGTTCGAGTGGCTTGCTTGTAGGACAGGAGGCAGTTCATCGTTTGTATGTTCAGTAGTGCACGGCGTGCACTGCTGAGCATCTACGCTTTGCTGGGCAGTGCACTTCTTACAGTAGGATTTTGAGTGGCTTGCTGGTAGCACATGGCCGCAGTGCATTGTTTGTATCTTGGGCAGTGCATGGCGTGTAGTGTTGGGCATGTGCGTTGTACTGAGTCGTGCACTGCTTACAGGAGGCCATGCACTACTTACCGAAGTAGTTCGAGTGCCTAGCTGGTAGCACAGTGAGGCAGTGCAACGGTTGTATACTGAGCAGTTCATGGAGTGCCCTGCTCAGCATCTGCTCTATGCTAGTCCGTGCACTGCTTAGACTAGAAGTTCGAGTGGCTTGCTGGTAGGATATAGAGGCAGTGCATAGCCTGTATCCCGAGCAGTGCGTGGCGTGCAGTGCTGCACATCAGGAGGCAATGCAGTGCTTACAGGAGGAGTTTGAGTGGCTTGCTTGTAGGACAGGGAGGCAGTTCATCGTTTGTATGTTTAGAAGTGCACGGCGTGCACTACTGAGCATCTGCGTTTTGTTGGGCAGTGCATTGCTTACAGTAGGATTTCGAGTGGCTTGCTGGTAGCATAGGGCCCTAGTGCATTGTTTGTATCTTGGGCAGTGCATGGCGTGTAGTACTGGGCATCTGCGTTGTACTGAGTCGTGCACTGCTTACAGGAGGCCATGCACTGCTTACAGGAGTGTAGTGCATTGGTTGTAGATTGGGCAGTGTATATAGTGCAGTGCTGATCATCTGCGCTTTGCTGGGTCTTGCACTGCTTATAGGATGAGATCGATTGGCTTGCTCGTAGCATAGGAGGCAGTGCATTTGTTGTAGCTTGAGCAGTGCGTAGTATTCAATGTCCAAGATTCACATATGCAATATTTAGAAGATGATTAAAGTGTTCAACTTACTGAGTACATTCATTAACATTACAGTAGATTAAAGATGTTCAATTTACTAAACAACACGACGGGTACAATACACTTCAGCACTAGATTAAACAAGAAAAGATGACTATCTGAACAGTGTTTTCCTAAGTTAACCACTAGATGACAATCTCAACAAAGTTGAGACCAAGGTGCTCCTCCATATGCTCTACTTTAATGAGAAGTAGTGATGCCCATCCAACATCAGCAGCAAATGTGAAGTCAGACCATCCCGTGGTGAAGCTGTCACGGCCATTGTCCCTTTGTACAATATATGCACATGCAATATAATTCTGTTCTTCTCCTTCAAGATCATGTCCCTGTCTGTACAGATGTGCTATGCCCTGAGTTGGGTACCTGAAACCATCTACAGCCTCAATTGGCATGAACTGCAATAAAGAAAAAGTCAGTATTTTAACAAGCATACTAAATTAACAAGTTCACTAAATTATATGTTTAATCTGAACATAAAATATTATTAAATATGTGGAAACTAACCAGTGCATTATGGTCATGGTTACCCATATTCATCATGTGTACCCAGAAATGCTTTTCATCTTTACTTTCAAAAAACTGATGTTCTGTGACATGAAGATCTTTGAAAATGCCAAACAAGATTGAAGCCATTTGCTGCTCAGTCAGTGCATTTATGTCTGAGAAGATGGTCCTGTGCAGAATGCTTCTGATGGATGTAGGCACATCTTCCACCTCTGATGAATGAGTGGAAATACATGTTGAGTATTAAAGAATGTTATTATGATGAAATATTAGTAGGACAAGGAAAAACTGTATGTGCAAACAGTAAATAAGGGAAATACCAGTTGCTTCATGAATCTTTTTCTCTTCACCATTAGAGTAAACAGTGACATGAAATAAGTTGATCAAGTTCAAACCAACATCATCAAGTTGATCGTCATCATATTCAAAATGCACTACATTCCAAGTGCTATATCATAAACCCTCATCAGCGACTTCTAGTATGGACCACAAATTATTGTCCTAACATTAGACTTTTTGAGGAACAACTCAAAATTCCTTAATACTTCACTGTTTGCAACCATCCGATTATTTGGAGTGAAATCATTAAGTCTTTCCCTAAATGAGCATGGCACTACCTGAAGTTAAACAACATGGTTCAGTTCATGTGACTACAAGACAGTAAAAGAAACATTACATAAAATGAAAATTTCAAACTTTTTGAATAAAACCTTCAAAAAAATTCTCCTAAATATGTAAAAACTTACCACACCATTGACGAGAAAACCTTGAACAATGTTAACCTTGAAGCCGGTTGCTCTCCTCTATGCCCTAACACAATTGTTGACAAGTTGGCCGCACACTGTACAGTCCATTCCAAGAAACACCTCATAGAATTCATAATGCATTTAAGGAGTGAACTGTGCATTAACTCTTAATCTAGAAAGTGTCAAACAGATCATTTATCAGGCATAAATTACACCATAGTATTACGGGGATAAGATGATAGGAAGAACACATAAAGGATTACGAGGAAACTAAAAAAATAATTGGAAGTGTGATGCAAAACTCACCGTCGATTTGTACTAAGACAATGGATTGGAGATTAAAATAAAAGAACAAATCTTCTTGAAATGAAGAAATAAATAAGGATTAGAACTCAAATCAATAAAGAAAAGAAAAGGGATACGGAATTATAGGAAAAAACTCGATCGGGAGGGGACGAACTTTTCTGAGAAACTGCTCTGCTCTGAGGAACTATTCTCGGGAACTATCCTCGGGAAGTGCTCTAGACGTGCGTAGTGGGAGAGCGCTGGAGAGAACTGAACGGGGTCCCTTCGGTTTCCTTGCATTTATAAATCAAGCAACTAAAACGGTTTTGTGCTAATGCTTCGATGTGCTGTTCGCCCGACCACTGTCTGAGGTATCCTATCGTTTACCATCTGAGACTGACAATCCCTCTGTCCCTATGCAACAAAATTGAAAGTCTGACAAACTAACAATAAATCTGAACTTGTACATCCAGGAAGTTCATAGTTGACACTTTCGGTAGTGCATATTATGTTTTTTTATTTATGGGTAATTGAAATTTTATAGTTCATTTTTCTCAAAGTATTATACTTTTTACGAAATTTGTACATTGAGTACTGCACAGTTTATCTATGTGCACTGCCATATTATTAGCTTGTTGAAGTGCCGTAGTATTGTATTACTTAAGTTTCGATTACTGCTCTATTTTTACTGTAGTGTCATGCGTATTATTGTTCGCAACCTCGGTAATCTTAAGTTTCAATCCACGTGTGCTGTTTCATTCGCTGAATTGTTAATTGCGTTTACATTAGGCATAGTATTATAGCTTTGGTCAATCTTTGGTCTTGGATGATGTGTGGGTGTGTTTTATTGTTGGTAGATGAGACGACTGTTCAATGTGTATAAGTAAATTATAAATTCAGACGTCGATGCTTAACATTTCGCATTCCAGTCCCGGTACCTCTTCTACTAGACGGTTTGTTTTCCTCTAGACGGTTCTTCTTCCAGTTCTATTTTCAGTTCTTTCTGCCATGGATCCAATGAGGAAGCCTATGTCTAGAAAGCAGCAGATAGTTGTTACGAAACATTTGGAAGCTGCTGAGCGGAGGAGACGGGGCTCGAAGGTCGCTCCCCTACTGCCGACCATGGTGGATTCCTTTGCCGAAGGTTCGTCGTCCTCTCGATGCAACCGTCGCAAGATCGACGAGTCCGGGTTAGTTTTCCTTTTTTTATCTTTTCTTGTATTCATTTCTAAGTTTTCGGATTAGGTTTTTGGAACTCTTTTTGTGTCGTTGATGTTTGGAACTTACATATAGGGCTTACTCCTCTAGTGTTCATGGTTCCTCGCATTTGGCATCTACTCCGTCGCTGTCTGTTCCTATGGTGCATCCGAGCAGGCTAATCAATGTGCGTGTATTTGTATGTTGGCTATTTTTTAGTACGATCAGTTCTATTTATACTAAATCTTGTTGTTCTTTTCTGTGAAAATATTAGGATTCATTGCCATTAGTTACGGGAGTTTCAGATGGCAGTAATCATGTTGATGCAGAATATCAGAGGCTTCGTAATGAACTTGCTGCTGAGAATGTTAAGGTATCAGAATTGTGTGTCAAGCTCTCCGAGAAGGAGGCAGAAAATATGACTATTACTGTAGAGTGTGACCGTCTTCGACATGAGATCGTCGGAATGCAGCATGCTATGATGAAGGTGGAGCTGAACAAGTATAAAGCTGGCGCTATAGCCTGGGACTTAGAGTGGGATACTCTGACGATGGATATGGCTCAGCTACTAGCTGATAGACAGAAGCTTGATGAGCAATTAGCTGACATGATAGCCAATCGTTTTGAAGACATTGAAACAACAAAAAATGCACGTCTTGACAGGCTACATGCAATGCAATTCTGAAGGACATTCTTGAGCGCCGTCTTAACTCCAAAGAGTGCATGGATGACATTCACAAAGAGGTCAAGGAGCTTGACACTGTCTAAATAACTTGTGAATCGTCTTCCATGTTTTAAATGGTAGCTAAATTTGACCTATCATGTTGTAAGTGTTTGTAACGGTGTTTGTGAAGAGCACTTGATGAATGTGATTGAGCAAGTCTGTATGTAGTTTAGTAAGTACGTACGTGCAAGTGTCTTTCTGTCAGTGAATTTTCTATTTGCACTGCTCTGACTAGCTACGATGCACTGCGGAGTTCTTTCCGTGTGTGCTATACAGCTTATTTGTTCTGCCTTGACCAGATTGGTTGCACTGTCGTATTTACTCATGTACTCATGGTTTTATAGTAGTGCAACGATATCTATTTAGGCAGTTTTTGAATTGATCATCTAGAAGCAGTTTATACTCTGTTGAGTGCGCTGAAAATATAATTTGCATACATAGGGATGGAAGAATGTTTTTAGTGGTGCATTCACTACCCACGTAAATTTAGGTGCACTGCCTCGTATATACGTATATTCTGCCTTATGCTGATTTTTGGCGCTGCCTTCTTTACTTATGTATGCAATTTGTCCATGGTAGTTCAAAGATACCTATGTAAGCAGTTTGTTTAAAGACTACTTAGAGGAAGTTTATACTGGGTTGATTATTATCGTCATGTGGAAGTAGTTTATACTTGGTTCAGTGTGATGAAAATATAATTTTTACACATACCTATGCAATTGTTTTTATCGTTGTATGTGTTTGTGATATGCACTGCTCACATAGATGCCAGTTAGTATTTGGTTCATTGTGATGAAATTATATTTTTTACACATAGCTATGCAAGAGTGTATGCAGATGCACTGGCCCATAGATGCCGATACACTGCAAGTAGATATTGCACTACCAACTTAAAATCAGAAATCAAGATATCTGTTATAGATTAACAAGCGTATACTTACACCCACAGATATTGTTATTTCCTTTGCTTCTGTCTAGTTAGATGCAATATGTGCATGCAATCAGGTTTGACGAAATAATGTACATATTTTGGAATCTTCTTCTAATCACTTAATGTTATTGCAATTTGTGGCATCTCTATGTCTGGGCCTAACTCCCTAAGATCTGCTGGTAGGTTGTTCAGTGCTTGGTTAGATCTGTGGAACAACATTGTGTACAGTTGTTCATCTCTGATACTTGAGCTTGTGTCCTGATAAGTATTGTAAAGTCTTGTTAGTTTTCAAGTATATGTAATCAACATTTTTGAAAAATTTCTATCTAACTACTTCTTACCCTTGACGTCTTTCCTTTTTCTACAATTTCGCCATTGTATCTCTGCAGGTAATATAATGTCCATAATCCACATGCGTCTTCATCTTGTTTTTTAGTTCTGACGTAGCGTGCACTTTTGAATGATGCACTCCATCTTGGCAATGTGTCATCTTTGTAAATGCACTCTAGCACTTGTTCGAACCTTCTTAGCTGTATGTTGAAACATTATAGTGACATTGTTAGATAAAAAGGCTAGTGAGTTCTGATATTTTTTTTGGAAATAACACTCTTACTCTAGTAAAAGTTTTCTAGTAATGTCTACATTTTGGTAGGAGTCTTACCATAGTTTGTCCTATGTTACTGTGGTAATCCTGCATCTCTCTACTGTTATTGTATGCGAAGGAGTCTATGATCTCAACCTTTGGATTCCGAGCAGACCCATTTAAGACATAAACTGAAAAATGTTTCTTGCAATGAACCCGTAGTAGTATCTATATATGGAAGTAGATATATTATACTCAAGTATAATATAAAACATGTTGTAATTTTTAGTTTTATGAGGTGTCTTACTGAATATAGAAATTTATGCTTATTTCTAAAATAACTCACCGTGCCTGCTTTGGTAAGGACATCTGTTCCTATGAGGTAATAAATTGTGCGTGCAATATCTTCAGGTTCGAAATTTTTGTTTTTGTCCATAAAATCTAATACTGATGTTACCTGTGTGGGTAGGATTACCCTTTTACCTTCCTGGAAAAGTTATTTGAACTCAGCATTACTTCTCCATGTGTGGATGACGGCATCTAAAAATTCATTGTCTATCCATCCATTCTATTTGAAACTGTCTACTAGTTCACGTGTAGTATATGTCAGATTAAAATCTCTCGATTCATTGGATCTAGTTGTCTTGATAAATACGCTCCTATTGTATTACAAAAAACAGGATTAGTATTACAGGGGTGTTAGTTTAGATTAGATCAAAAAATATCTAGGCTAGTTAAAAGAGATCTAGTTGTATCAAGTTAAGCTTTACACTTACTCTCCGTAATCTGGTTTTGATGAATATTCGATTAGTTTTTGCCGTACTTTCCTTGCATTCTCTGTTTCTTTAAATTCTGCTGGAATGAAAACAAGTTTTTCTTCTGGATTACGATTTTTCTGTTCTTCCATGGAAACCTTGCACCTTTTTGGATTTCTTCTATATCTTTCTCTGAAGATCTCTTTCTCCTTAGTTTCTTTCAGTTGTATCGTTGATTTGTTTGACATCTTGTTTTCTCTCTCTTGAATTCCTATCAATATATCTCTCTTCAAATCCTGGAAATCTCTTCTTGTGAATAGCTCTTGATATTCGGAATGGCATGTAGATGCAGCAAATTTGTAAATACTTGTGTTGAACTTGATAGTAACAAAGTTATGAAACAACATACTGTAGTATGAACAATACTAGTCAAAAAAAATGTGTAAAGGATTACCTAATATTCTATCATTTAATGTTCCGATGTTTACGTTGAAGATGTCTGATGTCAGCATCCTCATGAGAAGCATTTCCTTGTAACCCGGAATATCTTTCTTTGTGAATTCCAGAACGTGATCTCTGGTGCAGTTCTCGATCATATAGAGCATGAAGAACCCACAGTCACATATGCATAACGTTTGTCACATGGTTAAAAGTTGACAAAGATAAGTAGTTCAATGCAAGACTATATTTTATATTATGTATGAACATTTACCCGTTATCTTGTAGAGGCATGTGTTCATATACTACCTCAAAATCATCCAGCGTTTGGACTTTTGTTTCCGTTGTTCCAAAACCTTCACTCCACAATGTCTTTATTTTCCTGATCAATTTTGAGCATACTTTTTCAAGATCAATATCCCCTGGCTCTCTCAACGATTCATAAATTCTGAACTTCTTCTCCAAAATATCTACTATCAATTTGAACTAGTGACCTACTGAACCTGAAGTTCCCTTAGGAGGTCGCTCGAGAAAAGGAAACATTATCTGCATGAGGAATTATTTAAAATTTGTTAACATATTTTTTCTGTTTAAAAAATTAATATACAAGCTTGTATTTTTGTAGTATGGTGTTCTTCAAGTTGTCAAAAAATATACTGTAATGAACATTATTGTTCTACTTACTAGTTCGTATTCGTCTAGATGGTCTGGTGCGTCTGGTTTAAACAAGTCCTCTACCCAACACATACTTCTTTCATCATCTTTCAATGCTCTAATGTTAATAAGTTTTTGCTGCAAAACAAACGTTAGTTTGTTTGCTCTTAATATATAAAACCTTTGTTTATTATTTACAGTTGTTTTTTCTGTAGTACTTACAGTTGCTCTGTAATGAATAATTTTCTTCTTCGACTTGGTTCTCCTAAGTTATTCTTCAAGATAGGTTAACACAAATTCACCGTCTATATCGCCTAGCAGTCCTTCGTTTCTGAAAGCACTTGATATGTAATACAGTGGCACCTTTATATTGGTTTTCTCGTGCTTCAAGATATATCGACATCTGCAGAGCGGGATAATTTTTATTATAACACAGTATGGTTCTGAAAAAATATGCAAAGTGCAAAATGATAATTTTTAAAATCATCTCACTTTAATATAGTTGTATCTTCTTTTGACCGGTTTTTGTCTATGAACTTGCATATCAGGTTATATAATTTTGTCCATTCTGATTGTATTTTCCTGCCGTGCTTGTTTGCTTGGTCTCCACTATCTGTATCTGTGGAAAGAAAAAACTGTTAGTGTGTGAAAAAATAAAGTGCAGAAAAATCAGTGCAATGACTAATGTTAGGCAGTGCAATAGAATGGTAGTTCGATGACAGTTCATTTATAGTAGTTGAGGAAGTTTACTGGTTCAACTGTCGTGTATGACAAGTGCAAATGGTAGAATAGCTAGTACTTGTAACCATAATCGTTCATACAAATCTCTTCATGGTCATTACAGCCAGATTTTTTGATATGTTTAGCAAGCTCTATTTTGCAAGTGGTTCCTTAAATTATTTACACCAGTAGAAACATGGTATGTTTACAAATGAATCAAATTGTTCAATAAATTAATTTTCATAGAGACCTTCTGTTGTCAGCTTGGTACTGACTGGTAGTAAATCTTCTGCTTTGTGTCCAACTTCACTATCTTTAACTTTGATATTCTGTTTTTCTTTATCTTCTGTCTGATGTTCCTCTTGTTTATCATGTTCCTGCCTGTTCGCTGTGTCAGATGAGCATATGGTTGTTTCTGCTGCTGCTGCTGCTTCGTCAGAGGAGGTTTGGTTGTTTGTATCTCCTCCTGCGTCCTCCTACAATCAGAAGTTTATATTAGTTCTTTGTTGAATTGTTATGAATGTTATAACCATCATGAGATTTTTATTTTTGCTTTATATTATAGAAAATTGTCCCCTTTCTACTAAATGAGCGTCTACCTATACAGATTTGTCTTTTGTTATTGTCGATGTTGCATGCTCCTGTCCTTCTGCTGCAGTTTCATTATTCGTATCATCTGCCTGATTGCCCAATCCATTTAAAAATAAAAATATAGCACAGTTAAACTAGGAGCAATCATTCTTATTATATCGTGCAATAACTTGCAATAGGTATATAAATTACATTTGTAGCTCCGATCGTTGTGTCTTCTGTTTTTTTAGACGTATCTACACTGCCAGAGTTGTTTTTCTCAGTTTCATTATGCGGCAATGAACATGATGCAGGATCTTCCATTCTGACATGTCCTCTTTTTGCTGTTAATCTAACTGCTATATCTTTCGCCAACTCCATGTATAACTTAAGCTTATCCATTGAGTCTAGAATCTCAAGTCCTGCTGTTTTGACATCTTGTCTATAGTTACTGATGAGGCCTAGTTCGTTGTTAGTTTCTAAATTTTGACATATGTTTTCTGGGTTGTCTGCAATCTGTCTCAGGAGATCCATTGCTTGCTGCATCTTCTCAACATCTGTCATGATACCTCCGATTGGATTTGGCTGGACAAAAGGTTCTTCAATTGGAATGTTTGAGTTTTCTCCGACAAGAAATATTGCATACTTGTCCTTCCGGTTCTCATGGTCATTATCCACCACCGTATTTGAGGAACTGTTTTTGTTTGTATGAAAACCTTTGTTGTAGTGCTGCAGCTCGGAACTAGTCTTAACCTATTTCATGTGAAGAGGACAATTTAGATATTTTTATGCTCAATCTTATTATGATACAGAATTAAATCAGATATGCAATAAGGAAATACAAAGATACATATTACCAGTATGTGTACTTACATGTTTCAATGCTCCGAATTCCTCAATATTATGTTTCTGTCTGTCCTTCTTCACAATGGATGACAATAATTCATTGTCAAGAACATTCAGCCGTGGTGTTTCAATCGTGTTGATTGAATTCTCACACCTTTTAGTGTCCAGATAGACTATTAAAGGTAGAGGTGCGCATCCCTCGGCTCCTTTGGTATTTGTTTTTTAACATGACCCTTACCCTTTTACTTTTTTCTGTTTTTCTTTTCTGCAAAAAAATTTGAACTCCTCTCTTCAGTTCATCCACTACTACCCCGCAGATATCCATTTTTTGAAGCTTCTTGTAGTCTACATTGTGTATCATTCCAGCCTCTCGGCCTATCTTTGCGTGTAGAGTGGGGCAGACAATACTCTTGAAAATGACCAGAAATATGCATTGCATTGTGAAAGGACTTGTGCCACCTTTCTTTATTTGCTTATACAAATCATTAAGTTGAACTTGTTTTGTCGCTGTTATTCCAAGTTCTTTCCTTAGCCATTTTAGAGCTTCTGTGTTACCATCCACTGATGGTAATGGAGCTGCGCCAGGTCCGTTAGGGAAGCCGAACACTGATTTCACAATTTCTAGTGTTATTTCAGTGTCCACGCCGACTCCAAGTTCCATTACCATTGTATCTCTATCAATTTTCTCGTATAACCACAAGATCATTGGTCATGACAGGTTTGATGTTACTTTGTAATTAAACAGGAATCCCCACCCGCATTTGATAGCTCGGTTTTTTGATCTTCGCTAAGGACCACTGTAAGCAATTTGTTGAGCTCTTTGAGTGAACACCTTACTGTGTAGTTTGTGCATGTGTCCTTGCGTAGCTTTTTGTCACCTATTGTCAAGGTTCCTTGAATCATATTCTTGCTCTGATCCTTGCGTTTGCGTTTTCTCCCAGCTTGCTGCATGTAAGATTTTATGTTGTCAGTTCATGTTATGGATTTTCCAAAATGAATGTCATATGGTTAATTTATTTATGTAAATCTTTACTAACCTGATTATCGAATTCTCTTTCATTTTCTTTTGTATCCCCTGCAGCAGCATCATCTTCTATTTCAGGTTGTGTTCCTTCTAGAAGAATGTTGTAGTCTTCATCGTCGTCGCCACTGCTCTCATCATCATCTGTGTTGTTCTCTTGGTCTTTCAGATGTCCTTTTTCTTCCTTTGATATTCTAGATGCTCTCTTCTTTTTTTCCTGAGGGTTATCTTTCTCTTCTGGTACTATTGTTTTCCTCTTCTTCAATCTTCTTTTTACTGGACTGTAAATCTACTGTGGTACTGCTGTCTGGAAGCTGAACACTCGGTGGGATTGGGTCATCCTAGGGTATGTTTTGTTCATTTTTTTCATCGTCCACACTTTCTTCAGAGGTTGATGCAAGAGTTAGTTTCTTCTTCACCTTATCCAGGTTCAATTTCCTTTTTTTACTGCTTTCTTTTTCTTTTTCTTCTGTTCCTCTTCTGCTAGTTGATCTTCCACTTGCCATTCCTATGTGGGTGTTTCTGTGCAGTCCACACCTTGTGATGGTGTTATTGATAGCTGGCTGGTGTGTACCTGACTGCTGTCATGGTTATCTATTTTGGGGAAATATTTTTCCTTACTATATGAATAAGAAACACTAATAATATGTACATTTACTTTGTTTTACAACATTACCTTGGGTCAGCAATGACTTTTTTCGTCAGCATCCACATTATCAGGTATGCTCTGAAAAGAAGTTGTATTAAATAAATGCTATTTCTATATTTATGTAAGTGATGACTACAAGGTATGTTGTATATTGCTCTATACCTTCCCAGGACTAGGACTTCTATTGTCCTCCATTTCACCTAATAATTAAATAATATTTTTAGCATAAGACAATTCTTAATAATCGTGGTAGAAAATTAGTAATTCTTTATGCAATCTTCTAATCCTTAGTAATTATTTTCACTGATTCGATGTTTTAATATATTTGTCTAGCCTTTCTATATACGAATTCTATTTCCCTATTTTTCTCAATAATTACTTACGAAAAACAACTGAACATATGTAACCTCTAAACGGTTAGTCACATATGCTTTGTATGGCGATAAGGAACTGAAATGAATGAATTAAAAGTGGAGTTAGATAGTATGTACTATAAATTTTACTTTTTGTTACAGATTTGTGAAGAATCTAGTTTTAACCGGAATTATATGATTTTGATTGATATGAATTCGGCGTACCTCTTGTTGTAGGTTCCTACGCTTACTTGTTTCTTGAATAAGAGGAAGCAGGGGCCTTCCGCCGTGGTCTCACCTTCCGTCGTTTACCTTTTTTGTGAATGTATCCTCTCTATCGAGATTGCCGGGGAGTTCCATTCCAAATCGGTGTAGTTTGCTGAGGACGAACTTGCTACCGTCGGAGGATTGTTTGGTGCGGGCGATGGTGGGTTGGATTTGAAGTGTTGGACTAGATTCCGTTGTGGTGGGTCAGCGGGGGCGGGGTGATCTGGGGTGGTTGCGGTTGGCGGAGCGTGGTGTGTGCTGTTGGTGTTGGGGGTGTGGGAAGGTGGTTGTTTTCACGGTTGCCGGCATTGGGCGGTTTGCTCCTGGTCGACAGCGATGACGGTAGCAGAATGAGTCTGTTTTCCGCGGGTTTTATTTCTTCGGACTACCTTTCTGTGGGTTCGATACTTGAGGGAACACTAAATCGTGTGTGGGGTGGTAGTTTTGGTTGCTCTGCCTTGATTAGAAGCAATGCACTACCTTGTGTCTACTTAATTTTGACGCCTCGGGTGATCGTGAGTGATCTACCGTAATTATATTTGACTAACTGCCTTATTACATTTCATTGATGCACTGCACCAGCAATATCTAAATTGTACGGAATGTACTGCGTAAGTTGTAATTCGTGCACTGCTTTCTTATTGACCAATATATTTTTACTTCTCTTTGCTTGCACACAGTTTGTATTTGATGTAAGTCCTATTTACTTTAGTGTTGGGGGAGCGACATTCTATTCTCTTGGTCGGTGCACTGCCTAAGTTCTATTTACTTTAGTTCTGCCATTTGCACTGCCTAAGTTTTAAAGTGTGCACTGCCTACTTTATGCGCAGTTTTGTGTTAAGTGCTTCTAGGTTGGCGTAAGCACTGCCATATCCGGTAATGTCAAAACGTGTGTTTTGAAAAGTTTTGTACTGCCGGTCATACAGTTTATGTGCTGCCCTGTTAATTTTTTTTCACTGTGTTTTGGGCTTTCGAGTTCTCAGGTTTTGATGCATTGCACAAGTTTTGCCATTTGCACTGCCTAGGTGTTAAAGGTGCACTGCCTAATTTGTGCGTAGTTTTGTGTTAACTGCTTCTAGGTTGGAATAAGCACTATCGTAGCCGGTAAGGTCAGAATGTGTGTTTAGATAAGTTTTGCACTGCTGGTCATACTGTTAATGTACTGCCCTGATAAGTTTTTTTTACTTTGTTTTCTGCTTTCGAGTTCCCAGATTTTGATGTACTGCAGAAGTTCTGCCATTCGCACTGCGTAGGTTTTAAAGGGTGGACTGCCTAGGTTTTAAAGGGTGGACTGCCTAACTTATGCATAGTTATGTACTGCTGATCATACGGATTATGAGCTGCCTGAATATTTATTTGTTTTTGTCCACTATGTTTTCCGGTTTCCGAGTTTTTATGCGTGGAGTCATACTGACTGATCTGCCTTAACTAGTAAATATGCACTGCCATTGAGTGTTCGTGTATGCACTGAATTTTAACTTGTATTTGCATCTTTATTTATTTTTGTATTCTATACAGTTAAATGATGAGAATAACCATCATAATCCTACACAAACTAGAATATTGTATTTAAAATGGATATATGATTTGTTTTACTGGATTAAAACATTCAGAATGCACAGACTATATATAATTACACATTGTTCAAAGTATTACACACACTAAGCAGGGTTTCAAGCTTTATAAAATGACATTGTTCGGAAAACATCAAACGCTAAATCAAAGCCACATTTTATATGTGGTTATCAACTAAAATCACCAAACTGATATAATATCGTAGCCACGGTACGAAAGTCTTTACTGAATTCACATTTCCTTCTAGCCATCTTCTTGCTTATCCGATCTATCGACATCTTCTTCTGGACTGATGCCGTATTGCTCCTTCTGCCATATCTTCTTGGTATCCTCTGATGGACCTGCTTGTTTATGTCGTTTGTATGGTTTATAACCTCCATGACATCTAGTGCAGAGCTTGTCATCCAAGATTGGTTTATCTAAACCGAGGAGATTCCTAATGAATGCTATCCTCTTGTACAACTCGTATGTGACATGTCCATCTATTACTGAGTAACGCAGATTTTCTGGCGGCATTTGCTTCCACTCTCATATGTCATGCATGTTTGAGTTACGGGCTAGTATCTTAATCTGATTGTATGACCTATCAATGAGTGTTGCTGCAAGATTGGACATGCCATCCCTGTGATTATCTCATGGCACTGACTTGAATATATCCTGTATGTCGATGTGGTACTCGTCAGGGATATCAAATTTCTCTTTCTGCATCATCTTTATGTTTTTCCTCTTGTCCACACTAACGAACGTGATCTGTTTTTGTTTTAGAAAATCCCGTAGCCCCTGGCATTCCTTAGTGCTCCGGGCGTAATGATACACTAGGATGTTATCCCTCATGGCGAGCTGTACTACGGCGATGGTTTGTTGTTTTCCTCTAGGAGTGTATTCGAGGTCGAGTCCTATGTACCTGCTGCTGTCGTCCTGTCAAGTAAAATTTGATCATTTAGTAAGTAGCAGAATCTAGTGAAACATGTTTGATTCTTACGGCGTGAAGAATAGGAGTAGGGGAAAATGTAGCATCGCATTTTGCATGCCCACTCTAAGGCTCTGTTTGGCTTCTTGGCTTTTGTCAAACGAAAATATTCTAAAACCATAGTATATCAACGTCAGGCAATCAATACTACAGTTTGCACAAAAACATAGTATTTGTAAAAAAAGAGGTCCAGACCTCTTTCTTGAAACGTGCAAAAAAACCTCAGTTTTTGCAATACCACAGTTTTGAAACTTTTGTGTTTTACTGTGGCCAAACTCCCAAACTATTGAAAACTACAGTATTTTTAGATACTATGTTATCTTCCGAATACTGAGAAAAAACAGCATGTGCCAAACAGGAAAAAACGTATGTATAGGGTTACATTAATTCATACTACAAATAGTTTGCTTGATCATAGGAAAAAACAATGGATTCTGAAAAAGGATGTATGGGGTAAATGTTTGATTCGAATGAAAACTGGTTCAAAGTTATGGTTAGGAAAAAGTACTGCAAAATTTCTGCATAATTGGATCAGTACTAACCTCGTCAAGCCAATCTTCGTACATTGCGAGTATTTTGTCGACAGTGGATTCCTCATTGGTGTACACCACAGTAAGAACCGTCGTTCCATGAGCAGGAATGTGATGAATCTCCATTGTCTGAAGCCCGTCGTCCATGGGAGGAAGACGTCCGGTACCACGGCTTGAATCTGTTTATTTCTGCAGTAGTTAACAAAGATGGATCTAATAAGAACAAGTATGTGATGGACTACAAAATAATATATAATTATGCGCTAGATATACACCTTGTTCTTTGAATTTCGTTGCTGCAAATGATGAACTGGTGCGCCGTTGTTGCAACTTACGCCTTTACCGCTTTCACGACTCCTCGTATCCTTATAACCAACCGATCGTGCAAATCGTGCTAGTAGTTATAAAAAAAGGCCCACTACGAAATTGTCCATACAATACCTCAAAACTTCGCAACCATGTAATTGTTCCTTATATACACTAAAAGCCCACTGATATAGTTCACAGGCCCATTGGTAGTTGCAGCATAGCACTGCTTTTGTAAAGTATTATGCACTGCCTCATATTACATAAAAATTCAAAAAACTAGTTAAAAACACTACATTTTAGACCTTAAAAGTACGTAGCCATAGTTCTGCTTCTTAAACACACGCATGTTATGCACATGCCCATTTGATTTAGTAATAAACTTAAGGATCCGACAGTTTGTCAGCCGATGGACTTTTAACTAAAAGAGCCTCATCGTCAGACAAACAACGCAAACACGTCTTCGTTGCTTCCATACACTGTTGATGAGGAGATAGCAATTTTAAAGTAGGCAGCCCATGAAAAGGAGCACTGCCTTTTAACTACTGCATTTCAAACGTGCTATGCACTACCTTGGTTTGTAAGATCCGGATGTATATTAATAAAGGTCATGCACTGCCTGGTACGATGAATATGGACCGGATTTCTTCCGTGGTTACTGCTGAATCGATGGCATTTTGCGAAATTCGGATAGATTAATAGTCCATCCAAATCAGGAGATATTTTACAAGATTTGAATGACATTTATGGATATATAAATAAAAATATAAAATAAAGCTAGATCCCCTAATCGTCTTCGTCGCTGTATATGTGGATGACGTATGATGGACCTGCCTCGTCGTTGTTCGCCGCCACCGCTAGAGCCTTAGCCGCTTGCGCTACTGCTGCCGCTGCCGCGCGTTGCTTCCTCCTCTCCTCCGCTGCCTGTCGAAACTGATTGGTCATCTCCAGAACTGCTATGTTGTTGGCCTCTTGAATGGCGGCCCTATGCGACGTATAGGCAGCGACCCTCTCGCGGTTCTGGACATCCTCCCTCCTCTTTGTTTCCATTTCCAATGAGTCGACCTCCTCCTTCTCCTTCTTGACCTCCTCCTTCTCCTTCTCCGGCGCCGCTAGAGCAGAGATACTCTCGCTCTCCACGGAAGCGAGGAATGCGGTCTGGTCCTCGCGGTTCCTTGCATCCTCCCACCTCTTCTTCTCCTAACCGAACAAGTTCAATTTTGTTGAGGTTGGCGGCAGCATCAGGTCGTAGGATTGGTTGCTGTCGGCGGAGGAAGAGGCGTATTCATGTAGGTTTCTTTTAGCTTCGCTCCTTCTCCGCAGCGGCTACCACACCTTGAGCCGTGACCGACTCCTGCGACGATACCTCCTCTTTCTCTTCTTCGTCGTCGGAGCTAGGCGGCTTTGGAAGTGGTATGCGAGCACCCGGAGGGAACTTGGCCCAACCGGTGGGTAGGCGCCAAGGCATTATGGAGCCGGTGGTAGGTATGTGAGATCGAATAGTTATCCCTGGTACTGATGTTGTTTAGAAGTGTGAAGAGGTGCTGGCACTATTTATAAGCATGTGAGGAGTACAGCTCACACCAAATCCATAATGCCTCACCGCTTGGGTGCTGCGCTATCTTTAATAACGCAGACCGACCGTTTTTAACGCGTGCGCAGGCAGTGAAGTGACTGTGGAATGGACTACACCTACCATGCACACCAAGATACACTGCGTCTCTTCGCCATCCAGGAAGGCACTGCTATTCACATCTATATGCACTGCCTGTGTTGACTGCATGTCATGTGCTGTTTTGATAAGTTATGGTTGCACTGTCTATGCGGTCTGTGCAGTGTGTTCTCCACCCGCGATGAACGTATGGTTGTGTAGAGTGTATGCACTGTATCCTTATGCTGGAATGCACTAAACCTGCGATGCAGCCACATATGCACTGCCAGTGGAATCTTGTGCACTACATCCGTAGGCAGGAGTGAACCGCCCTTTCTTACAATGTGCACTGCCCCTGTGGAATGCATGTAGTGTTCTGCAATATAGTGCTATGCGGTATATGCACAGCCTAGGTGGACTGCCTGTGCGGTCTGTGCAGTGTGTTCTCCACCCGCGATGAACGTATGGTTATGTATCCTTATACTGGAATGCACTGAACCTGTCATGCAGCCGCATATGCACTGCCTGTGGAAATCTTGTGCACTGCATCCGTAGGCAGGAGTGAACCGCTCTTTCATACAATATGCACTGCCCCTGTGGACTGCATGTCTTGTTCTGCAATATAGTGTTGTGCGGTATATGCACTACCTAGGTGGACAACATGTCGTGTGCTACAAATAATTGCACGCTTATACAGCTCACACCAAATCCATAATGCCTCGCCGCTTGGGTTATGCGCTATCTTTAATAACGCTGACCGACCGTTTTTAACGCGTGCGCAGGCAGTGGAGTGACCGTGGAATGGACTACACCTACCATGCACACCAAGATACACTTCGTCTCTTTGCTATCAGGGAAGGCACTTCTATTGACATATATATACACTGCCTGTGGAAATCTTGCGCACTGCATCCGTAGGCAGGAATGAACCGCCCTTTCTTACAATATGCACTGCCCCTATGGAGTGCATGTTGTATTCTGCAATATAGTGTAGTGCGGTATATGCACTGCCTAGGTGGACTGCCTGTGCAGTCTGTGCAGTGTGTTCTCCACCCGCGATGAACGTATGGTTGTGTATCCTTATGCTGGAATGCACTGAAACCTGCCATGCAGCCGCATATGCACTGCCTGTGGAAATATTGTGCACTGCATCCGTATGCAGGAGTGAACTGCCCTTTCTTACAATGTGCACTGCCCCTGTGGAGTGCATGTCTTGTTCTACAATATAGTGTTGTGCGGTATATGCACTGCCTAGGTGGAATGCATATCGTGTGCTACAAATAATTGCACGCTTATACAGCTCACAGTAAATCCATAATGCCTCGCCACTTGGGTTCTGCGCTATCTTTAATAATGCTGACCGGCAGTTTTTAACGCGTGCGCAGGTAGTGCAGTGACCGTGGAATGGACTACACCTACCATGCACACCAAGATACACTGTATCTCTTCGCTATCCGGGAAGGCACTGCTATTGACATCTATATGCACTGCCTGTGGAAATCTTGTGCACTACATCCGTAGGCAGGAATGAACTGCCCTTTCTTACAATATGCACTTCCCCTGTGGAGTGCATGTTGTGTTCTGTAATATAATGTTGTGCGGTATATGCACTGCCTAGGTGGACTGCTTGTGCGGTCTGTGCAGTGTGTTCTCCACCCGCGATGAACGTATGGTTGTGTATCCTTATGCTGGAATGCACTGAAACCTGCCATGCAGCTGCATATGCACTGCCTGTGGAAATCTTGTGCATTGCATCCGTAGGCAGGAGTGAACCGCCCTTTCTTACAATGTGCACTGCCCATGTTGAGTGCATGTCTTGTTCTGCAATATAGTGTTGTGCGGTATATGCACTGCCTAGGTGGACTGCATGTCGTGTGCTACAAATAATTGCACGCTTATACAGCTCACAGTAAATCCATAATGCCTCGCCACTTGCTATCAGGGAAGGCACTTCTATTGACATATATATACACTGCCTGTGGAAATCTTGCGCACTGCATCCGTAGGCAGGAATGAACCGCCCTTTCTTACAATATGCACTGCCCCTGTGGAGTGCATGTTGTATTCTGCAATATAGTGTAGTGCGGTATATGCACTGCCTAGGTGGACTGCCTGTGCAGTCTGTGCAGTGTGTTCTCCACCCGCGATGAACGTATGGTTGTGTATCCTTATGCTGGAATGCACTGAAACCTGCCATGCAGCCGCATATGCACTGCCTGTGGAAATATTGTGCACTGTATCCGTAGGCAGGAGTAAACTGCCCTTTCTTACAATGTGCACTGCCCCTGTGGAGTGCATGTCTTGTTCTACAATATAGTGTTGTGCGGTATATGCACTGCCTAGGTGGAATGCATATCGTGTGCTACAAATAATTGCACGCTTATACAGCTCACAGTAAATCCATAATGCCTCGCCACTTGCTATCAGGGAAGGCACTTCTATTGACATATATATACACTGCCTGTGGAAATCTTGCGCACTGCATCCGTAGGCAGGAATGAACCGCCCTTTCTTACAATATGCACTGCCCCTGTGGAGTGCATGTTGTATTCTGCAATATAGTGTAGTGCGGTATATGCACTGCCTAGGTGGACTGCCTGTGCAGTCTGTGCAGTGTGTTCTCCACCCGCGATGAACGTATGGTTGTGTATCCTTATGCTGGAATGCACTGAAACCTGCCATGCAGCCGCATATGCACTGCCTGTGGAAATATTGTGCACTGCATCCGTAGGCAGGAGTAAACTGCCCTTTCTTACAATGTGCACTGCCCCTGTGGAGTACATGTCTTGTTCTACAATATAGTGTTGTGCGGTATATGCACTGCCTAGGTGGAATGCATATCGTGTGCTACAAATAATTGCACGCTTATACAGCTCACAGTAAATCCATAATGCCTCGCCACTTGGGTTCTGCGCTATCTTTAATAATGCTGACCGACAGTTTTTAACGCGTGCGCAGGTAGTGCAGTGACCGTGGAATGGACTACACCTACCATGCACACCAAGATACACTGTATCTCTTCGCTATCCGGGAAGGCACTGCTATTGACATCTATATGCACTGCCTGTGGAAATCTTGTGCACTACATCCGTAGGCAGGAATGAACTGCCCTTTCTTACAATATGCACTGCCCCTGTGGAGTGCATGTTGTGTTCTGTAATATAATGTTGTGCGGTATATGCACTGCCTAGGTGGACTGCTTGTGCGGTCTGTGCAGTGTGTTCTCCACCCGTGATGAACGTATGGTTGTGTATCCTTATGCTGGAATGCACTGAAACCTGCCATGCAGCTGCATATGCACTGCCTGTGGAAATCTTGTGCATTGCATCCGTAGGCAGGAGTGAACCGCCCTTTCTTACAATGTGCACTGCCCATGTTGAGTGCATGTCTTGTTCTGCAATATAGTGTTGTGCGGTATATGCACTGCCTAGGTGGACTGCATGTCGTGTGCTACAAATAATTGCACGCTTATACAGCTCACAGTAAATCCATAATGCCTCGCCGGTTGGGTTTTGCGCTATCTTTAATAACGCTGACCGACCGTTTTTAACACGTGCGCAGGCAGTGCAGTGACCGTGGAATGGACTACACCTACCATGCACACCAAGATACACTGTGTCTCTTCGCTATCCGGGAAGGCACTGCTATTGACATCTATATGCACTGCCTATGTTGACTGCATGTCGTGTGCTTCCCTGATAAGTTATGGTTGCACTGCCTGTGCGGTCTTTGCAGTGTGTTGTCCACCCTCGATGAACGTATGGTTGTGCAGAGCATATGCACTGCATCCTTATACTGGAATGCACTGAACCTGCCATGTAGCCGCATATGCACTGCCTGTGGAAATCTTGTGCACTACATCCGTAGGCAGGAGTGAACCAACCTTTCTTGCCATATGCAATGCCTCTGTGGAGTGCATGTCGTGTTCTACAATATAGTGTTGTGCGGTATATGGACTTCCTGCATGGACTGCATGTCGTGTGCTACAATACAGTGCTGTGCCAAGTGTGCAAGACTTTCGGTACGTGCGGTGGACACGGACACGTACTATTCATTTAGAATGAATGCACTGCCTGTGGAAATTTTTTGCACCGCTCTTTAAGTCTTTGATATAGTGATGTGTGGACGATGTAAGAAAACGTGCAACGGTAGTGGACTCACCGTGGTATGTAATCGACTTCCGATGCAAACGGGCATATGCAAAATGTATCCACTGCATACATAGTACTGCCCGTATAGTTTAGATTGTACCGCTGAGGGAGTTGTGCAATACAACGTGGTTTGGCAGTGTATCGCCTAGCATAAAGGTCATACACTTATAAATGTAGCATCAGGTGCGTGGTTGCCATTCCCATCCCGACCTAGTTGTCCCCAGCCGCAGGACTAACAGAAAGAGGTCGCCTCCTATTCCCATCTCCCCTCCCTCTTGCTCCCCTAAAAACCATCGGATCTGAAGGATTTCACTGTTGTTTAGCTCCCTAATCTTCTTCTCAAGGTATGCTCAACTTATTCCCTCGTTTTTATCCTATAAATCTTGCACATTTTAGTCTTGTTTCTTTCGAACCATAGTTCTAGATAAGATGTATTCATATTTTTGGTCGATTCATATTATAAATTGTACAGATAAAAAAAATTCGACAGCGTTTTAGATATTAAGTTTTTTGTTCAATTTATATAGATGTTGAGATATTTAGTTTTTTAGTTAGCATTCAATGTGATGATGCAATGATGATACACTTTTAGGTTGATTATGCTTCTGTACTTTCATTTTCCTATTGGTTAGTTACAATATGATTATGAAATGAAGGGTTGGGGTGGTGTGATTTAGCCTTCTGGTATATAAAAAAATTATTTATTTGTGCTTCCTACTTGGCTCACTTAGTCCGTCCCTAAAATTAATTTATGTTCATTTCAAATATGATGCCCTTTTTTATCTTAGATAGCTTTTTCATAAATTAACGAGTGCTTTTCATTTTTTTAGGACATGGCACTGTGTCAGGTTTGTTTCATAGACTGTAGTGATGAAACAAAATCAGCCTCGCTATTCCTTGTCCGTCTTTTACATGATCAATTTGAGCGTTCATTGGTATGCATATAATTCTTGCTTTTTAAATTTATTGAATCTTATTTCCATACAATTGTCATTTATTTAATTATTTTTATCAATTTATACTATCCCATGCAATATAAGGAGAGAATTCAATAGAATAACAGGACAAAGCATTTAGTTTCAAGCTCTTGGGCGAATTTATGTTGTGGACGTGCGCAAAGAGCAAGCAATGACTCGCCTTGCATGTTCTTCATGGAGAAGGTTTATTGCTGAAAACAAAATCGACTCTGGTGTGTATCTGGTATTTTCAATGGGAGCTCCTTGTCCAAGTATCACTGTTATGCTTATGAATGATGAGGGGGATGAGGACGAGGATGATGAGATCGAGATGACGGGTGTGATGACGAGGATGAGGGCGAAGAGGGTGAGTCTGATGAGGAGGATAGGGAGGATGAGGAGGAAGAAGGACCATTGGATAATACAATTGTTGCTCAGAGATGCAAGCTTACTAGGAGTGAAAAGTGCTATCTTCTCCACATCATTCCTTCAAAAGAATTGTACGTTGGCCTAGCACTTGTTACTCGCTTGACTAGGACGCATGTTCGCCGTCATGATATGGTATGTTATTAGTTATCATTATTTTTTTACTTGCCTTTTTTTATTGCTTGTTACTTATTAGATTTCTAACTTCTGCAACTTAATTAGAAACTACCTTTGAGAATGGTTTTATCTCTTGAAATTGCCGAAGAAGGCGTGGCTGGAGTACGGCTTGGTGCAAAAGGTGCCGTGAGCTTCATTTCGTACAAGACAGGGAGTGATGGTCGAATTATCTTCAACACCCCTGAGTGGAAGACCTTTGTTGAACGTCATCATGAATGTCTTGATGTTGGGCAAGAAATTCTTGTCACTGGCAGGACCACTTCAAACCGAAACATTAAGATAATGTTTGTCATTGACATCATCTTATACGATGACTGCAGTTCCTTCTGATTGTTTTTAGTGCAGATGTAAGTTGTGTTGAACCGCTTGTTGTTATGAACAGCTTGATGTATGTTTTGAACTGCTTGTTATGTGGTAATGCATTTCGTTATTTCTATTGATTTTGTATGATGTGTTGTGAATATTCAACTGGATGCATCAGAATTCGTTTCAATTGTCAAATTTTACAATTAATTTTTTAGGAAATTTTAACTTGTTAATGGGATTTTGCTTATTTATTTACAATTAACTTACCTGCTTTCGAGACTAAATTAGGAATGTACATATGAAATACAAGTATATATTCAGATGTTGTAATTACAAACATTACAGAATAATGATAAAAAGTAGTTTAATTTATACACAAACACACACATTAATTACATTGTACTCCTAATATAATATACTAGATCATAACCACTTTTGTGTAACTGAATTAACGAACTGAATTATAAGATTGCTAGCAGACGTACTCACATAATCACAGTCTTTAGCTAAATTCAGTCTTCTTCATCGTCGTCACTCTTCGTCCACCATTCATCGTTCTTCGTCCACCTATCGATATTTGCTGCCAGACACATCGTGTATTCATCGTCCCACTTATTATTATTATTATCATCTGATGGACCTGCCTCCAAAAAACGTTTGTATGATTTATATCTTTTACCTACTTTACACCCGGTGCACATCCTATCATTGAGAATTTGTCTTGCTAAACTGAGGCATTAGCTGCTGAATGTTATTCTCTTGTACAACTCGTATTTTACATACCCATCTTTTGCTGAGTAATGCAGATTCTCCATTAGCATTGTCTTCCAGTCCCATTTGTTATGCATTTCTGAGTCACTTGCTGCTATCTTCATCTCACTGTATGATGAATCAATGAGTACTGCTGCAATACTAGCCATGCGGTACCTGTAATTGTCACCTTGGAATGTATTGAATATTCCCTGTATGTCTACATGGTACTCTTTAGGGATGAAAAACTTTTCTTTCATCAACATCTTTGAATCAGTCCTCTTGTCGACACTAATGAAGGTGATCTGTTTTTCCTTGAAAAAATCACGGAGTGCTTGGCATTTTTTTGTGGCCCTAGCGTAATGATAAACTAGGACATGCTCTCTCACGGTGAGTTGTACGACGGCGATGGTTTTTTCACTTCCTTGAGCAGTATATTCAATGTCTAGTCCAACGTACCTCGTCTTATCCTGGTGTCAAATGAAATGTGATTATTAGTACCAGAGTCTGGTGAAATAAACACTAGAAAGATACAGTTTAGAACTTGTATTATTGATTTTTATGACATGAAAGACGTAGGAGTATTGATATTGTAGGAATGCATTTCCTATATCCACTCTAATCCTGTAGAGATTCATATGATACACAATATATTTGTTTCTACCGTTGGAAAATCAAGGGATTCTGATAAAATATGTATGGGTTGATGTTTGATTCGTATCTAAACTAGTGAAAAGGACTTGTTAGGAAAAACTAGTTCAAAATAATATAGTAAACTATTTTATACTAATCAAACTACCTTCAATTCATTTGTGTTGTAGTCATGCATAATTCATATGACAATTGTTTTAATAGAATCAGACGGTAAGTTGGATCGGTACAAACCTCTTCAAGCCAAGCCTCGTACATGGAGAGGATTCTGTTCAGCGTTGATTCCTCGTTGGTGTACTCCACAGTAAGAACCGTCGTTCCATGAACAATAATGCTATAAGTCTCTGTGGTCTGAAGCCCGTCGTCCATCATGTCTGGGACGAAGACGTCTGGTACCACGGCTTGAATCTGTTTATTTCTACAGTAGTAAACAAGGATGGATCTAATAAGAACAAGTATGTGATGGACTACAAAATAATATATAATTATGCGCTAGATAGACACCTTGTTCTTCTGAGTTTCGTCGCTACAAATGATGAACTTGTGCACCGTTATTGCAACTAGCACCTTAACGCTTCCATGACTCCTCGTATCCTTATAACCAACCGATCGTGCAAATCGTGCTAGTAGTTATTAAAATTAAGGCCCACTACGAAATTGTCCATACGATACCTCAAGAGTTCGCAACCATAAAACTCCTGCTTCCATACAAGAAAGGCCCACTAATACAATTCACAGGCCCATTATTGTTTGAGGCATAGCACTGCTTCTCTAAAGGATTATGCAATGCTTTATTTTGTTTTATCCTGATGTACTTTAATGTAGTTCATGTACTGCCAGTGATGTTAGTTATGTACTGCCCTGGTTCTCTTTTTATTTATTAATTCCCTAATTCATCTGTTATATTATGATTGCATAGATGTACGAGTGGTCTATCTTATAGTCTATAAGAATAATATGTAAAATATTTCAAAACAAAAAAAATATGTAAATGTTCTACTTTTTTTTGTTAAGTTAAATATTTCTAGTTGTTCTGTATATATATAGTGCAATTCTTTTTTTAAAGCATTGTTCCATTGAAAATCCGGTACAAAACTATTCTTTTGAACAAGTAGATTGTTCTAGAGTTTCATGGCTATTGTGTCTAATGTTTTTATCTTATTTGCAAAACCGGTGTAATGGTATGTATGGTTATAGTCAATTTATCCTTTTTATACCAATAACTAACAAGTGATGCCATGATACAAAAAACTTTCCTCTATAACTTTATTATAAGTTGATGAGAATACAAAATCTGCTCTATAATTTCTTACATTTATTATGAGTGAATTTTTAATTCTGAGTCTGTGTGCTACAAAACAATATTTGTATCATGACCTGATCCTGCTGCTTCTCCTGCATAAAATAAAGAAACATTGTTAGCAATCATTTTTTATAACATGTATGTAGAGCAAACTATTTGGGCAATCCTACTTGTAATGTTTTAAATATTATGAAATTTAAAACTTGCCTTGGCTCTTGAACTTGTCTAGTCAAATACCATTGTAGACGGCCATGTACTTTTCTGGGGATTTTTTAACTGCTTGTGCCTTCCCTTTTATTATTGTTTCTGGACCGATCACTGTCGAGATCTTTATCTTGAACGGTGCTTTGTCTTGTTCTGACTGTTCTTATCACCGGACTTTTCGTACCGTTACTTTTATGTAAATTGAACTGTACTAAATTCATAGGGGTGCTTCTTGTTTGTACATTCCTCTCAACTGATGCTTGAGGTCTTTCGTGGCTTGACACGGATGTCTGCACTGGACTGCTCCTTGTAATCACTGTTCTTTTTATTTGTATTTTTGTACTGCACTTCCTCTTTTGATTGTTCACTGCTTCTGCCATTCTGCAGCTTCGTTCTGAATGACCATAACTTGGAGAAACATTTCCATCATTTCCAATTAGGTTAGCATCTGTCCGAGGGATTTCATACATATTCATAACATTCCATGTGGGATATGGATGGGATCCTTTTTTTCTGATGTCAGACTTTTGTCCATCAATCCCTCGTGTACAATTGCTTTCTTCTCTTGGTTTTCGTGCTGTTCCTACTGAACTTCTCCTCTACTTCTGTGGTTTTGATATCATCTGCATCACATGTATCAAGCGTTTTATTTTCACGACTTAACAAATATCATGTCCAATAAATTTTCCTATTTTCTAAGTCACTAGCTATAAATTTCATATAATACTTACTCTATCTGAATCCGTTGAGTTGCTATCACTTGATGTTGCTGATAGAGTTTGTTGATCCTTCTCTTTCCATACTCTTCTTCTTTTCTGCGGAGTCAAATTTTTCTTTAGAAAAAGCTGACAAAATGTTAGTCTTGCGTGGTTACAATCAGGTTCAATATATGCTGCAATAGGTATCAGTGTGCAAAATTAGCTTACTTCATTTGTACTAGTGTTGTCAACATAACTGCGTCCGTGTTTTGAGTTACTTTTCTGGCTTGTATTTTTCTGAAAAAATCTTCTCTTTGGTGGTGTCAGGTCGTCCTGAAGATTATTTGTTAAAATATTAGTTCGACTTAATGTATCGAATATTATTATTTTTTACAAGATAACTTACACTAGTAGCATCAGTCGTCTCGTAATCACTGCTTGATGTTGGACTTTTCTCTGTTGTAGCTTTTGATCTTATCTTGCGCTTCTTCTAGATCATTCTGCCCTGCAAACAAAAGTTTATATATAGTTCAATAACCTCAATCTGCAATAGTAAAAACTACAGAGATATAATTTTTCGCTAGGTACGATACTTTGTAAAATATAAGAAAAAATATTCATGTGTATATATATATAATACCTCTCTCTCCTTAAGCCAGAATTCACATTTAGGTTTTGTGTGCCCTCTCTTTCCGCAGGTACCGCATTTTCTTTTCGTCTGCTCTGACCCTGGTTTTAGTCTCTGTCCTTTTTTCCTACCCTTTGTTTTTATGATTGGAGGACCTCTCAACGCAGTACGAATTGTTTCATGTAAGTTATCGATGCCATCTGCCATGTCCTCTATGTTGCTTTCTTCATCATGGTCTACTGAAGCATTCACCTTCTTCTCAATTTCATAGATGCACTCTACCAGAACTTGGTATGATTTGTATGTACTGCATGCTTCTGAGCAGATTTTAGCAAAACGAGTCAACTCAATCACATAACGTATTGGATCTGCTGCGTTGCTCTTGTTACCGTCAGGAAGACGAAAAACACAGTTGGATGGCTGATGTGGGTTACATCTTTTCCATCTAGGGTTCACAAACTGTCTGGCATCTTATGTACTAAACCAAGACGTACCACAACCCTGAGGACGTGACAGCACTGGATTCCATCCCTTGACATTTTTTTGCAGTTGCATGAGAGAAGTTTATTCTCATTATCCACTTCAACTATAAAAACATTTATGTTGAAATCTGGATGTGTGACATGACTTCTTTTGGTCAGTTCGTATTTCATTCCTATGTCAGTTGTTTCTTCCCTTGTTGTTTCGAAAGCTGTGTTATCTGCTAGTTGCTTCTGAAACTTCAGAAATATGTCTGTAGTGTAGATGTTTATTGCATCTGTCTCAAGTCCATATCTGCTCCATGTTGGTGCTATCTTCTCTAAAGTCCTGTTCCTTTTCCTGTCGAACGCACTCAAGTTTTTCTCCTGAATTGCCTCATATGAATCTAGGAATTTCAGTATTGTGTCTGTGTGGTCGACATAGTATTTCCACATGGAGTTGGTGCTCTCGCTTCTTTTAGTTGACGAGGAAAAGGGATAGAAGCAGTCCATGAAGTAGGCTGGTACCCAGTGATCTCTGATATCCCATAAATCTAGCAGATGCTTGTTGTTTGCAATTCCGTATTTTTCCAATACTTGCCTCCAGCATTTTTCAAACTCTTCTACAGTCAATGAGTTCTTTATCACATGTCTTAGTTCTTCCGACAATCCTTCATTTCTTGCCAAAATGCTAGCAAGCTTTTCTAGCATCTTTTTGATGATGTGCCACAGGCAGAACCTGTGGATTGTGTCAAGCAGTATATCCAGTTCATCAATTGCTTTCTTCATTGCTCTACACTGGTCAGTGATTATGTACTTTGGTGCTTTACCACCCATTTCCAAGACAAAAGTTTTGAACAGCCACTTGAATGTTTCAGCTGACTCGTCCTGTAGGAGACCGATCCCAAACAAAAGAGTGTTTCCATGGTTGTTCACTCCAATGATTGGTGCAAAAGGCACGTTGTATACGTTCGTCTGGAATGTTGTGTCGAATGACACGTATTCACCGTATTGTTCGTAGTTAATCTTGCACATTGCGTCTGTCCAGAAGATGCTACGAACGGCGTTTGTGTGGTCAGTGTCGAATATATATGAGAACCTAGGAACCTTTGATTGAAGACGGGTAAACCTCTTCAAGCATTCCTCTATATCTTTATTTCTGTTGTCTTTCTTGTCATCATACTTAAGGTTTGACACGTCTTTGCCGTCGAAACCAACTCCTCTGGTTAGAAATTTCATTCCACTCTATATTTGCATCACTCTCCTTGGTAGAATCTTTCCAAGGTGTAGTATATGTATGAATTCCTTGTCTTGCTGTGTCATTGACTTGTGGCATTTTGAAAACCTGATGAGCCAATCTGTTGGGGTGCAAAGGGTGATTGTGGTCCAGTTTTACAGGTTTGTACATCCATCCTTTCTCTGTTTTCTTTACCACAATGGATACAGGGCAAGAGCACCTGATAGTAGAACTTGTTTTCCTTTCTTTTACAACTTTGTCACTTATTTGAGTCTGACCTTGTTTTGTGCAAACAAATGTCTGTTTTAATCATTTTTCTTGTTTTCTTAGAGTTAAGGCTGGTGTGTTTTCTTATAGAAAAACCGGTTTTCCTTGCATACAGTGCAAAGAATTGGAAAGAATTTTCCCTTGACTGAAATTTCATCCCTTCTTCCGGTGTCGTGGCATCACCAATTTCATCCACAGTTGGGTACTCATTCTTAAACATTCTGTCCATTTCTAACTCTTCTTCCGTAGGTTCTCCTGGATTAATCTGTTTCTCAAGAATAGTGTCATCGCACTGGGGCACAGACTGCTCATTGCTTCCGAGTTGGTGTTAGTGCATACAGTTTCTACTGGTTCCTCTGAACAATTTACATTCTGATGACTTGTATTCTCTTCTCTTTGTGTGTTCAGCATGCTGGTTGAATCTCTCTTGCCTGCATCTGAACAATTAGGTCTATCAATGCTTCCAGCTTGTGACTCTACTGTACTTGTAGCGATGGTTGCTGGCTACACTGGAAAACAAATGTTGCTGACTGGTTCACTTGCAACAGTCTGATCATCTGTAATCTGTTCATGTGTGATCTTCTCTTCTGAATTTGTTATGCTACTCTCGTATCCAGGATATACTGTCTTACTTTCGACTTTATTCTCATATTTGCTCAGCACTCTCCTATCATGGAAATTTTGAACAATTATGCTTGTTTTGAGTACGTTCGTTGTGATGATTGTTTTTGTTTTGTCTTCTGCAGAGCTACCAGCATACCTTACTAAAGCTTCTCCTTCTGTGCGACTCATTGCCATTCCCACAGCTATTAGGTTGATGTTTGCGTGTGGCTGACCATTCTGTGTTGAAGTATTCGTGAGGATTCTCTGGCTTGCAGGAGCTGCTTGCACTGTATCTGATTTTTTCTCTCTGTACCTGAATTGAATGTTGGTTACTTCATCTCTGTCCTTTGATGTCCTTGTCTGTGCAGAAGATGTTGCAGTAGTACCACTGTTTTGTTGCATTGAGACCATCACATCAACTTGCACATGACAAAACAGAAATAGAATAAAATAATTGTTAGCAGTACTCATTCAAAATTATATTATTTTTAAATTTTTTTACTGATTGCAAGAGCAAACTCACCAAACTATTGTCATCGCACTTTGCATCTTTCAATTTATAACTAGTCTTGACTACGCTGTTGCCTTTCAACGAAACACCTGATTCATCTTTGCATCGTAGCTTTGTTATACCACTAGGGTCTCTGGAAATTACTTGTGAAGCAGACATTGTGATGTTAATTTTTTCCAGCTTTGGCTTCAAGTTTGCGCGTACTGCGTTACATCTTCGTACAATTTCTATTGACGCCGTGAGAGCTATTAGTTTCTGCTCATGCTCTTTATCCCACTTATCGTGTAGTGCTCTAAGACGTCTCTGCCATGATATAAATAATATGGTAGCACCATAATTATTCAAGGTCAATCTTTTGATTTTTAAAGCATTTAAGTAAAAAATAAATTCATATATTATTCTTAAAAGTATATATACCATCCTGAATGGACGCGCAACACGTTTTGTTATGCCTGGATCTTGGAATTTCGCACCTTTCATCATTTCTATTTCAGCCAATGTATGATCATTCAAATGAGATAATCTGGGTCCCTGCTGAATTTTGCAATTTGGTGTAATGCAGCATATATCGCACGCTCTAGATTTAGTGAAAAAAATAACTCACAGATAAAGAATCAACACTCTGCTTGCGTATGTGTAACATCAACAATAATAATCTATCTGCTATATAACTTATATAAGTAGTCTTTGATGCAAAAACAATCAGTTGACATATGTATGTCGAAATATTTTGAAATGTACTGTGGTATTATTTCCTCCTTTTACCTTTTTTGCAAAAACCACCAACAACCTTATTGATTATATACATAATAATAACTAGTATTTGTCAGGAATAGCTGAATTATATTTAGAGCATAGTTTTATTGTACATCAACTGAACTTCTCAATGTGAAAAAGTTTTTGTGATTACACATAGTGCTATCTGCTGCTCAAAATACATGCGTAGCAAATGGTCATGTAGTTTCGTATATAACTATTTCCACTATATCAATTATACTACACTATGATGGTTATTAAACTGTTCCCATCACTGTACAAACTATGTTCCGTGTTTTAAAACAATGAAGTTATATCTCCGTTGAATCCCAAGTTAAAAACCAGCTACATTGTTGGCAAATTTTTTTCCAAAAAACTATTACGTTGTCGCTACAATGTAGTTGCCCGCCATGTCTACCATGTAGAGGCGAAGTACAAGCTGAATCGCCTCATCACATATATCCCTAGAATTTCAATCGTTTGAGCAGGTTCGATATCTGGTTACCTGATTTGTTGCGCTAGTGATGACGACGTCTCTCTCCATTGCCTTGCCTTGGTGAGATGGAGATATCTTACTGCTTGTTTTGAAGCGTGGTTGAAACTTTCCTTAGATCGACATGTGAGCGGCGGCGGCTGAGAAAGTTATGGGTTGTTCCAGCATTAGCTGGTTATAATAGTTTGAAGAAGATACGTTTTCCTACCTTCCCTTCCTTCTCTAAACACCAACGACGGTTGGGAAGGTTTTATCTCCCGAAAACAAGTTGTCTGACAGATGGGTCATAATTCAGTACGAAAATGCATTGCCCCTTTTCCAAGAAGAACACTTCAGTATTGATAGCGACATATATGCGGGGTCTACTGTCTATCCAGTCCTTCGTCAGGGGAGAGGCAGTACATTTGTGTTGGGTTTCGTGGCTCTGTTTATCCGTTTTACACTGCTCATATACAACTGCGTTGAATGGCAGTGCACTAGCCGTGTAATTCAATCCCACCTGCTATATACACTGAGATACACTGCTCGTTGATTGCATCGTCATACTGTCATTATAATGCCATGCCACGAGATGCACTGCGCTGAAGCTCTGTATGATCTTCCTTAGAAATGCTTTGTAAATTGCTGTGCGCAAAGGTGCAAGATAACATGCGAGGGCAGTGCACTTAGCGTGCAATGTACCCCGCGTGCTACGCACACTCATATGCACTGCAGGTAAACCAAGCATACACTGCCCACGGAGCACCTTCGGGATACTACTACGATAATAAGGTTAAAAACAGGTATGCACTGCCATTGGAATACGTATGAACTGCCTTCAAAATGCTTCGTAAAGCGTTGTACGCACGGTGCAAGACAAGTTTCTATGGCAGTTCAATGACCGTGCAATGCACCCCACCTGCTATGCACAGTGATGTGCACTGTCGGTGTACGTAGTATGCACTGCCTAACATTATCTGTATCGACGTAGACTTTTGACACGTGGGGTATTGTTTCAATAACAAGGACATTTCCGTTTTTCTCCTACAGTGCACTGCTCGGTGAAAGATAATATAAAATGGCAGTGCACTGCTTGTAAACATAAAATGCATGGCCTACGGAGTGCTTCAGCATACTAATATAATGTTGGTAAACAAAGTGGAGCTCTGATATGTGCATTCTTGGTTTATTAATAAGGACCTTCTTGTTTCTCAAGAATCACCGGTTGCGGCAGCCGGATATAGCGTTTAACAAACACTACTCTCTCCTCGTTCTTCTTTCAGGGTTGTTCTTCCACATTTTCAAATCTACTTTTACTGGCGAAGTTCATCTATTCATCTTGCATCCCTCCATGTGTATGTGATTCGTCGTATCCCAGAAGGTTGATTTTCGGTCCAGCTCACTTGTAGATCTCTGTATTATACATATGTTTAGCTACTTCATATAAATCTTTCCGCGCTCACGACGAAAGTGTTTGTTGCTAGCTATATATCACTTGCACATCCATAATTAAGAACGATATAGGACGATTGTTGGTTAAGCACGCTTCAATTTCTGTTTATTATTTCATTTTATGATCATTATATAGTGTTTGCGAGGTGTTTTTTTTAATTTCGAATTATTTTCTGTACTGGTTCTATCCTGTGTGCTGTGTCGAATGTATAATTTTGAAATCTGACATATATGACTTACTAAAAAAATCTATACCTCGTTAACTAATAACTTTTTTTTACCCTGTCGATAGAAAAAAATCTCATACAGAAATGGCTGATCATGTTTCCACCACACAGTTATCTCTTCCAAAGTTTATAAAACTTGTGAAAAGGCTGAGTAATGACCAGAAGGTTTTGCTAAGGAGCATACAATTTGATGGTATGCTTGGTATGTGTTGTGAAGAGTTGCCAAGGTCACTAGTTTTGTGGCTTGTTTCTCACTTTAACGTTACTACAAGAAGTTTTGAATTTCCCAACGGATGCGGCTTTGAACTGAAGCCCTTTCACTTCAACAAGATACTTGGCATCCCCTTTGGGGGTAGAACCATAAAGAAGGCGTGTCCGCAATGGATACGCGACATGGTCAGAGAATTAACTCATTGTGCAGGGCCAACACCAACTATCAGTGAGCTCGAAAAGATGATTACTCCTAACCTGGTAGGATCTCAGTTCAAAACATGTTTTGTTCTATTTGCAAACACTGTTATGTTGTGTCTGAGCACATATGATGGAGCCAACCCAGACTACTTCTCTGCAATTGGAGTGTCTGATGAGATTGACTCCTATGACTGGTGTCTTGCTGCATTCAACAAGCTTATTGGCTGTATTGACACCTTCCAGAAAAATGGTTTGAAAGGTGCACTTGGTGGTTTCTTTCCAATTATTCTGGTAAGTTACCCACCGTGGTAATTATTTTCTATAATATTAGTTGTCAGTAGTTTCTGTGGATTTGTTGTTTTAATATGGTTGTAACAATTTTCATGCAGGTAATGTACTTTGAACTACTGGACACAAATGCTCTGCTTCTAGGCCATGCACTTCCTAGAATATCTTTCTGGTCAACTGAAAATATGGCGTTATATGAGAGTCTTGACCAGATGCCTCATCAACAAAACATTTATGGTGTTCACAAGGCAAGACTCCCATAGTTATTCATATTATGTGCAATTATTACTACGGTCTTGTTGCTTCTTACTCATATTATTGTATTGTATTTTCTGTTTTGTCCATGTTGAATATGCAGTTGAAGGATATAAATGAAACCGTGTTTTCTACTGCTGAGCTAAACGAAGAGATAGTTCAGAATGTTACAACTTTCATTGAAAAGTTTGTAACAGACCCACTTATGCATGCGGAGGTAAGAATTTTTATAATCTTCCCAATTCTTTAATTCGTGATCATGACGAATCTTCTTATGTTTGTGTTCTACATATACATTGCCTACTTGACCTTAAGCATTCATTTTTTTTATTTCTCGACCTTGTTGTAGTAGATTAAATTCTCTCATCGTTTCATTCTACGATTTTTCTACCTACTTTAGCTACTTCCTACCAGGATGAACATTCTTTCTAAAGCTGCATGTTCTACTAGGTTTAATTAGGTAACCATACTACTGGTGTTTGATCATAGTGTTACCTATTTAGTTACCTCACCAGTTCACTGTTATATTTATGATAATAAAAATAGGCGATAGCGATAATGCTTATAATGTGAAAACTTCCAGGACGCCAGAGAAATACAGGCCATAGTGACGGATATGTATGCTGACATGTTGTCTGCGATGAATCTTAATATGAAGAGCAATATTAGAAAGATTTCTAGAATATCTATGCTCAATCATGAGAACAGGGGTATGTACTCTACACCTCAAGGGTCCCTATGCGGAAGAGAAGATAATGAGCGCGACGTTAAAGACAAAGGCAGTGTGCTGGATAAATCAACATATGGGCTAACATCTATATGTAGAAGGCTAGTAGAAGACCGTGAGATGCTTGTCAAGTTAACTTTTGCAGACCAAAGTTATGGATCCCCTGAAAATATGAAATATATGCAGGAGTTGGAATCTTGTTGCAAGGCCCTGGTACATATGTTACCGACACGTGATAATTTATCTAGAATTGAACAATTACCAAAGATGAACTCTGAACCAATAGATTGTAGTGCTACTGATGACGTCCTACGATCAGATGAAGTGATAATTCATGTCGCAAATTCAACGCAAACCATGCAATCTGTCACAGAATATGCAGGTCAGGGTTCTGGTAACGGGATGATTGCTAAGCCTGCTATAGCTTCAAATTATGTAGCAACAAGTGCAACTTCGGTCGGAAATCAGCAAGTTCATACAGTTATTGTTCAGGGCAACACTAGTACAGTATGTACATCGACTTCCATTACATGTACTGATAATGAATCCCGGGCAGAGCTTTCCTCAGGAGCAAGGTGTACAGAGCATGCAAGGAATGAGGTGGACACTGCAGATACAATTCATGTGTCAGAAGCAGCATCTCAATGGAACAGAACTAATGCACAGATTCCTTGTTGGCTGTTTCCAATGGCGTGTCAAATACATTTGACAATGAAGACAGATCAAGAATTCAGGTGCAAACACGTGGTTTGGATCATAGCCATTTTTTACATTCTGAGTCAGTAACTCATTACGCACAAGATAATTTTGATGAGAGACTGCCTGGTTCTGTACATACATTTCGTGATGCTCAAAAGATGGGCTTGAACCACCTTAAGGTACAGGTCGGTGCAGAAGATGCTGGTTCAGTGCATGCTTCATTTTCTAACATTACTAATCCAGTTACGGTTCCCGTGCCAAAACTGGATATTGGAAATTACGAAAGACAACTACAAATTTCCAACCCGCAACATGTCCCTGTGCCTGGTCCGGATGTTTTCAACCGCTTGAATGCAAGCCTTTGCATCCCAAGTGCGGAAGTAGGAACAAGTCATCATGCAAGTGATCAAGAAGAAGAGAGGCAGCCTGCTGTAAATTGTACAGATAGATTTCAGCTCTTACAGAACTCCAACTGTCTCGGTGAAAAACGGGTGGTTGCGAGATCACTGCAATTTGAGTTTCATCTTGTTTCTGATGATCGCATTACAAAGAAACAGAAGACAGAAGATAATAGTGATGATTCGTTTTGTTTCTATGAAGGAAATGATGAATTTTGGACAGAAGTTTCAGAACTGGCTGACCTTACGCAGAGAGCAAAAGAAAAACCTGTTATCACTTCAGCAGCCCAGCATGAAATAGAAGCTAACCCAACACAACTTAACTGTCTATCAAGTGAAACGTACGGACCAGCATCTGCAAATGTGCATTCATCTGGTATTCAGCACGACGGACAAGTCTCTGATAATTATGATTCGTATGGTTCTATATCAATAAGTGGTAGCACGTCAGTGGCAGACATGTTTATGACACTGAAAAATATAAACCTAGGCAATGACAATGGCGATGCGAGAACATTCTCCCATTCTGTGTAGCTTCAGCAGTCTGCCAAAAGTTATACACCAATTAGTGGAGCTCCTTCCATGAAAATTTTCTCTAGAGAAACCAATTCCAGCATAAGAGGTTCAAGTACCGATCATTTATCTGGAGGAATCAATTCCAGCATAAGAGATTCACATATCAATGAAACCACTGATAACAGGAAAAGGTATAACGATACGAAAACTCCTAATTTTGTAATTCAGATACAAAGAATCAGCAGCATAACTCGCAGTGAAACCATCTGTGCTAAACACGCGCAATGTTTGGTCGATACTATTAACAAGTCAAACAGTAGCACAACCTGCCATCCAACTTTCTATTGGAATGCTAGATCAGGAGAGAAATATGTGCAATCGGAGCACGTTGTGCAGCAGGCATCCACACAAGGTCCTAAAATGTTGAACAGCAGAAGGTTAATAGAGACAGCAAGATCAGATAAGACTACAGAACAGGACAAATCAATGGATGGACATGGCTTCATAGAGCAGGACGGAGGAAGCGGAACAAACTCAAGAACAACATTGCAAGACAATGACTCTGAAAATCTAGGTCATACAAATCATAGAGATTTTCATACATCAAGTCAGTATTCAAATTTGTGTTCACGCATATAAATGCAACAGCAGTACAAGGCAACGCATGCTACTACTGGGATGGCAGTATCTCAGAGCCAACTACCGGGAAGTAGTTACTGTGTAAGACTAATGCACCAAGATTATAGTCCTCGGCGTAACATTGCCAGCAGTCAAATGTACAGCAAAAATACAATATCCTCGACTATGCCTCGGTCAATTTTGAGAAATATTGGAAACCAACAACCCAGCTACACAAGAAGCTGTCCTGAACGAGAAAACTCTCGAGACCCTAGACTGCGGCATAATATGTAATCATTCCGCACCGCTGGACCATCATTTGAACAGGAAGCTTGCAGAAGACATGTCTCTTTTGCATCAGCATCCATACCAAGCATTGGATCAGGTATCCAAACAAACAGTGCTGACAATGCTGAAACAAGAACAGGCATTAATCACCGCCGAATTCCATATCCTGCTGTGAAACAATCAAAAGATGTTGAAGTAGCTTTATTTGAATTCATAGTAGAGACCACTCCGAATAAAAAGGCAAGAAGGTAACGTTTTGTCGCACATACTTTACTATGAAAATATATTTAATTGTTTTGATCGCATTGTAATAATGGAGTATTTCGATTATATTTTTTCTGTATTCTACCAGCGACAAGGTGGTTCTGTACAGGAAGAAATGGGCTTGCTAGAGAGTGTTTGGTTTATCAATGCAGGTTTATGGAAGTGTGAATTGACATGTAATGAACTATATGGCAATGTTGGTCATGACAGAACAGAAACATAACCTAGATAATAATCAACATAATCGTGAATTGTTCCCAACCAGATACATCACGATGCACGAAGATGCGGTAAGCGCAGTTACAAAGTTTTTTTAGTAACACCCATTCTATCTATACATGTTTTCATGTACGACTGAACACAAATACATCGATGCATGAACACAGAAATTATGATATCTACTAACTGGTTTGTTTTTTTGTCTAAAAAATTATGTTATTAGCTTTTGCTCACAAGGCCAGAATTTAATCCAAGATCGTTCAAACGATACTTATCAGAGAATCACACTGGATGGAACCTCGTGAATGTTTCAATGGTAATTTTTAAATTTTACTGTCTATGTTATTTTCTAGTGACATTGTTTTTATATCTGCAAGCCAATTGTTTCGTCTCTTTGTTTGTTTAGATCATCATACCTCTACAGCCAAATGATGTGTGGTATGCCGTGATTGCTGACCTTCAAGGTCGGAAATATGATATTGTTTGTTCGAATATCATGAACGAGACTGTTTAAGAGGAAGCAGCCATTGTGATAAACGACTTCAAGTTTGCGTTTGAAGAAGCATACAATTTTTCGTACAGGGTTGAATTTCGAAATATGAGAACCACACCTATTCAGTGGATAGCTGACAATGAAAACCAGTTAAGTATCGTTAACACTACATGATCCTTGCCCTATTAAAAGTTATATATCAAACAAGCAACTGAAGTATGTGTCTATCTATGAAATGAGCAGGAAAGACAGCGGAGTAGGTTTGCTGAGGTTGCTCAAATCTTACGATGGTGTTGTTGACCATTGGTTCCAGTCTGTAAGTATAATTTCGAGGCGAACTTAGCTTCGTACTTGCACTACTATAAAACAACACTAAAATAAAATTTATTTGATATGAACTTTTATTTGTATAGAGTGATAGTAAAGCCTTGCGAGAACAGCTGACGTTTGACATGGTTTTGTCAAAGTTGAATGAAAACTACACAAGAAAGATTAAGGAACGTGTCAATCAATACAGATGTATGTACTTCTATAATTGCACCAAGATAATAACTATTTATTTAGTGTCTATCATCATTCAGTGAAGTTTTATTTGTTTTTTGTTTTATTCGCAGGAGTGATGAATATGATGAATAATGCTGCTTGCCGTGCATTTCAGGCATGACTAGAAATTCATTGTCATAGGGATTAGTAACATTTAAAAAATAGTCCGAATTCATTGTTATAGGGATTAGTAACATTTAAAAAATAGTCCGAATTCATTGTCATAGGGATTAGTAACATTTAAAATTTCAGACCAATGTCGAATCATTAAATTTATAAATTTGTTTTGACAGCAGTTTACAAAGCATTTTTAGGGCAGTTCATCTACAACTTTGGGGCAGTGCATGTCATGTGCATGGCATTATAATGACAGCATCACGAAGTACTTAACGAGCAGTGCATGATTTGTATTCGGACAGTGCATCTCAGTGTACATAGCAAGTGGGAATGCCTTTTCATATTATCTTGCACCGAGCAGTGCACAGTTTGTGAGAAATAAAAAGTTGTTTATTAGCGGAAAAACGTACTAATGCACGCACTGTCTATACTATAAATATAGCACTCTCATCTATACTGCACAACACTTCGTTCAGACGAACAACCAACTACTATTCATTATTTTCAATTAAAAGCAATATGCAATCACGTAAAAAACGAGCAAAATCAGAGCGCTTCAGGATAATACTAAATACAATGTGGTTAAAGCATTGTATGCACTACCAAAGAAGTATATATGAACTGCCTTTAAAATGCTTCATAAAGTGCTATACGCACAGTGCAAGTCAAGATTTTATGGCAGTTCAATGACCGTGCAATGCAACCCATCTGCTATGCATAGCAAGGTGCACTGTCCGTGTACATAGTATGCACTGCTGGACGTTATCTGTATCGATGTATACTTCTGACATGTTGGGTCTTGGTTCAACTTTTTCGTTTTCACCTACTGTGCACTGCTTGGTGAAAGATAATATGAAATGGTAGTGTACTAGACGTGCAGTTTAATACCACCTGCTATATACACTGTGATGCACAGCTCGAATATCAAACATGCACTGCCGCCGGTGTACGTAGTATGCATTGCGTATTGTTATCTGTATCGATATAGACTTTTGACGCGTGGGGTATAGATTCTAAAACGAGGACCTTTTTATTTTTCTCCTACAGTGCACTGCTCGGTGAAAGATAATATGAAATTGTAGTGCACTACCCGTGCAATTCAATCCCACCAGCTATATACACTGAGATGCACTGTTTGTTGATTGCATCGTCATACTGTCATTATAATGCCATGCACACGAGATGCACTACGCTGAAGCTCTGTATGATCTGTCTTAGAAATGCTTTGTAAACTGTTGTGCGCAAAGGTGCAAGATAACATGCGAGGGCAGTGCACTTAGCGTGCAATGTACCCCGCGTGCTACGCATACTCATATGCACTGCAGGTAAACCAAGCATGCACTGCCAACGGAGCACCTTCGGGATACTACTACAATAATAAGGTTAAAAATAGGTATGCACTACCATTGCAATACGTATGAACTTCCTTCAAAATGCTTCGTATAGCACTGTACGCACGGTGCAAGACAAGTTTTTATGGCAGTTCAATGATCGTGCAATGCACCCCACCTGCTATGCACATCGATGTGCACTGCCGGTGTACGTAGTATGCACTGCCTAACGTTATCTGTATCGACGTAGACTTTTGACACGTGGGGTAGGACCTTTTTGTTTTTCTCCTACAGTGCACTGCTCGGTGAAAGATAATATGAAATGGCAGTGCACTAGCCGTGCAATTCAATCCCATCTACTATATATACTGAGATGCACTACTCGTTGATTGCATCGTCATACTGTCATTATAATACCATGCACACGAGATGCACTACGCTGAACCTCTGTATGATCTGTCTTAGAAATGCTTTGTAAACTGCTGTGCGCAAAGGTGCAAGATAACATGCGAGGGCAGTGCACTTGGCGTGCAATGTAGCCCGCGTACTACGCACACTCATATGCACTTCAGGTAAACCAAGCATGCACTGCGCACAGAGCACCTTCGGGATACTACTACAATAATAAGGTTAAAAACAGGTATGCACTGCCATTGGAATACGTATGAACTGCCTTCAAAATGCTTCGTAAAGCGCTGTACGCATGGTGCAAGACAAGTTTCTATGGCAGTTCAAGGACCGTGCAATGCACCCCACCTGGTATGCACAGTGCTGTGCACTGCCGGTGTACGTAGTATGTACTGCCTAACGTTATCTGTATCGACGTAGACTTTTGACGCGTGGGGTATTGTTTCAATAACGAGGACATTTTCGTTTTTCTTCTACAGTGCACTTCTCGAATTTCAATCATGCACTACTCGTTGGGTGCATCGTGGTACTGATATTATAATGCCATACACACTAAGATGCACTGCCCATGAATCATTGTTCTGCCAACTAGTTTACTATTGAACAGCCCTTTAAAAAAAAGATTTGCACTGTCCTGGAAAAATCTTAATAAAATCGGGCATTACAACAGTTATTATGGACGACAGGAGACACGGTTCTCCGTTATTGTATCTAATTAGCCTTCATCTGCTTTCTCTACTATCCATCATCAAAAGAGAAACAACTATTCCGCAGATTGCGGAAAATCTGCAGCAGGAGGAACCGATGGCGCCGTCCTCTTTCCGAGGTAAGGATTCTCTATAGCAACTTAACAAAACATCCCCATTGACGAGGATTCGAGATCATACCTGCTACTACTAAGTTGCGAAGAACTTACCGATCTTACTTGGTCCCATCCCAAGAAGAGAAGCAACTCTGTCGTAGATTGCGGAAAATCTGTAGCAGAAGGAACCGCTGGCGCCGTCCTCTTTCCGAGGTAAGGATTCTCTATAGCAACTTAACAAAACATCCCCATTGATAAGGATTCGAGATCATCCCTGCTACTACTAAGTTGCGAAGAACTTACAGCTCTTACTTAATAGCAAAGATTTCCTTGTAGAATCAATGATTCGTCGTCCATACTATGGAAACCTTGGTATTGAGATCAAGTCCACGATAAATTAAAAGACTATTATAGTCTAAATTAGTTTTTCAAGTTTGTTTCAGCGAAGATGATTATAGACAGTATTTATTACAGTATATAGATACATCCAAATTCAAACAGACTTTTGATATCCTTTTTAGGACGGAGGGAATAGGTTAGTAAAATTAAATATTGAAATCCTAGCTTTCTATATCTAATACTACCTCCGTTTCAAAATATAAGATGTTTTAGCTTTGTGAATGGTGTATCTAGACTTCTTTTAGTGTGTAGGTTCATCAAGGTGTGGAGTGAACATGGATACTAAAAAGGGTCTAGATGCACTCATGTCACAAAGCCAAAACATCTTATATTTTGAAACGGAGGGAACATTTCGTTAGTACATCATATTTTTTCTATGAGAAATCCTGTTGCATAAATCGTACGGTAGGTAAAAAATATATTTATTATGCACTCGGAGAACATACACAATATTTTTCACAAGTAGGATCGGCTTCAGTAAATTATATTTTACTGTTACTTCAAGTCAATTCCGATATTCAATGAATGATTAGTAATGCGTTCTGGTTAGTTTAATTTTTTTCTTAGTTTTTATTGCATGCATAATTTTATAACTACTTGCACCTGCACCTACACCTGTCCTATTTTGCAACTTGATGTTACACTGTACAACTAGGTGTAGTTATAATTTAAAGTATAAATTAAGCACGTCGAATTGAAGTGCTTCAGGTGGTCGGTGGAAAAATTATAATGTGAAATAAGATTGGTATGTCTCTTCCATCAGGGAAAAATGAGCTCTTGCAATGCTAGCAATGGAGAATCTTCCGACGGTATGGCACAGCCTGACGATGAGTTTGATGTGTCAGAAAATGAACTTAATAGGAAGATTGAGAATTATAAAATAAAGCTGGAGCTGAAAAACAAACGCAAAATAGGTTCAAACATCGAAGGCAGTGTACGAAAGAAGAAACGAAAGACTGGTGGAGAACAACATGGCAGTCCGAACAACCAGGATAATGTTGTCATGGTAAGCTTATGTAATGTTAATGCACGTCATATTCCTTAATCGAGACTACAGTCTGCACTAAGAAATTTATAAATAAGTTTATCAATATTTGATACATTTTTTCTGTAAACTACCAGGATATGTCCAAGAATCAACTGATGGCAATTGAAAAATATACAAGGGACAAGAAGAAGCCCCGTAGTAGGACTGGATCAAATTACATAGTAAGGTGCTCTCTCAAAGAGCTCAACAGATTTATTAAACATGACCTGAACGATCTCCAAAAAGCAGAGCTCGTGAAGATTGGCCGAGGTTTCATCCTGGAATACAAGCTGGATTCAAACATTAGTATGCCTCTGATTATTAAGCTATACAAGAAGATTGATGTAGAAACTGTGAAAATAGAGTTTGCCGGTGGTAGGACTATAGCTCTGACAGCAGATGCAGTGCATTCTGCCCTTGGTCTACCCAACGGAATTATAAAGGCGCCTCAGCCTTCAGAAGTTGGCGATACCTTTGCTTTACTGTGGCTCAAGAAGAAAGTGGGTTTGGGAGAGAGGGACACTGCAACGGTGCAACACCTAACCCGTCATATCAAAAAGGGTGCAACAAACAAGTTTACAATGAAATGCATAATACTTGTAGTCTGCAGAAAGCTTATATGACCAGGTTTAAACAACCACATCAGCCGGGAAGTTGGGGCAGTGAAAAGCCTTGATATCGAGAATTCTAGAAAAATGGACTTTTGCCAGCTTGTAATTGACGAGATCAAGAGGGCAGCAATAAAGTTTCATGTTGATGATATGAATCAAAGTGTTGCCGAAGGTTGCGCAATCCTTCCTCTAATAATATACCTGGATTCGCTCAAGTGCAGAAAATCACTTATGACAAAAGAAACACCAAGGATCAAATATCTGACTGAATGTAAGTATTATACATGACCTCATCTTGTTTCACATAAAGAATCATTCTATCAAATGAACTATTTTAAAATTACCCTTCTGATAGTTATTCACGATCCATGGAAATAATATTTGATTACTGTTTACAGTGGAAAAGCTGTGACGAAATAAGCTATTATTTGAAACCTCCTGTGGTAGAAACAACTTGTAACAAGACAACCTCAACCTCTAACAGAGAATTAGAGGGTTCAGGAACAAAGTCCCAGAGGCTAGATCAATGCATGGACAAGTATATAGATATACTGCTAGAGGAGGAAGTAGGTGATGAAATCATAAGTGATGATACAAATGCTGCAATGATATATATAAAGAAGTTACCATGAAGCACAGGGACCTGAAAAGAAGTAAACTGGAAGCAATGGCTAACTGCTTTCGAGCATCCCATCAATGTGCAACTGACGTGCTAAGATGTTTTGATAGATGCGAGAATGACCTGAGCAACGTTGCAAACATTTCAGGCACCAGTCGAATCAAGCAATCAAAGCATACAACCGAGGCAGCAACTCATGACCTTAATGTTGGGAATGAATGCTCTACTACAGGCAAGTCAGCAGCGGTAATAGTGAATAAAATGGATTCAGCTGACAATAACACACCCTAGAATTTTGACGATAGAGGAATCATGTACATGGACAGAATAAAAATATAGCAGCACCAGAAGAGGAGCACGGCATTGTCACTGCAAGAGCCTTGGATGAACATGTTTGTATATCTTAGACGTGTATTTAGCTACTTCGATCAGACGAGCACATACAAATAACAATCTATGAAATAAAAGTGTAATGTAACGACTTGTCCATTTTTTATATTTTTTACTGATATATTTGATGTGTTATTCAGAGTTGTTCTGCGTGCATGGCGACACCGACACCAGTAACAACACATACTACGGGAGAAGGAGAAGACAATTTTAAGCAATTTGAAACTGATCAACAGCCATCAATGACACAGCTTAGCAATGGTATTGTTCTATTCTGTTGATATGCTTCTAATAGCAAAATTACTAGTGGGCTTGACAGGAAAACTACTTGTAATAATGATGTAGGAGGAAACTTGTCTAAACAAGTACAAGGATGCAACAAAGACACTGTAGGAGCCGAGGAAGACAGGTTAACCACGCAGTTCAACAACGGTACTGTCACATTATGTCAAGATGCTTGGTTTTTACATTAGACGATGTTTTTTAAATTAATAACATGTAAGAGGAAATAACACAGTTTTTTACAAATATTGCTGCAGGTGTGACCATGTTGTTACCAAAAATTACTCACAAAGAAGGTTCCTCTAACCACGAGGTCACTATTGTTGAAAAAGCAATTCATAAAGGACATCCGCATGACACAACTAATGTAAGAACACAGATTGACAATGCAGACACCTCGTGTATTGGATCAAAATGCCACGGAGAAGATGCAACTAAAACATTTTTGTTGCTAGAGCAAGGATTAAGAACACATGTTACAAGGAGCAAGGCTCTTGGTCATAATTCCCCAGATAATATCAAATCTTACAAGAGGCCTCTACAAAACATCTTAAAACTTAAGTTGCCTATGTACGTTCCGCCCACATTTAAGTACAAGGGAGACACCACAGTTGCTCGTAGACTGGTACTAAGCAAGGATTTTCTGGAGAAGAATGAAGAGTAAGCACCAAACTATGCTCTGTGGATTCCTTTAATAAAATATATGTGTATGTTGTCACACAATCATGGATCCCGGTTTTTATATTTGATCCTTTTTTCTTTTGTCTATGCAAAATCTCAGACTGGTCATGGTGAAATATTCGTCAACTCTGGAACAAGGCCTGGAAATACCAAAATATTGGACTGTAGCAAGGCTTGCAACATGTTTCAATGGAAAAGGCAAGCTTGATGATGACATGATAGACTTCATAATTTCAAGCTGGCGCAGTATCCCGGAGTACAAATATCTGTTCAGGAATCGAAGGATAGTACTACCACTAGGGGTTGCTCATTTATGTGACATTGAGACAAAGGAGACTTTCACAAATTCTACAGGAAAAGATGAAATTTATCAGTTTGAAGCCGCCTCTAGGATTGAACAGTTCAAACTTCTAATTGGAAATGCAGATTTGAGCAAAGCTAAGATGGTATGTTGTTTAATACATAACTCATTAATAGCATACAGAAATATTCCATATTTTCATTTAGAAATGTGACTATTTTCCTTGCCCATCACAGATATTTCTGCCTGAGTCATCTGACAATCACGTGTCTACTTACATCCTAAACAACTACCCCCAAGGTGGTCGCATTGAAGTTATTGACACACGGGATTACAGAACACAGAGAAAAGGATTGTCTAAAACAGCTTACCACAATCAAATTGGGGAAAAATTGGTGTGGTTTTTTTACATTTATATCTTTATAATACAGATAAAGACAATATGCATAATTTGAAAAAAAATTATGTCACTAACTATGCTCTACATACTGGTTTTTCAGCTAAAGAGATTTGACAAGTTCGTTGACGAACTCTACCCGAAGAACAAGCTTCCAAAGTGGGGAAATATTGTATCTAGATCAAAACATGTGAAGGTACAAAAAGGAGTTGAAGACATGAATGGTTTTTGGATTCTAAAGAGCATTGAGAACAACAACCGCATTCAACTTGTACATGATATTAAAGATGTAAGTAATGCTAGTTTTGAATCAATAGTTTTACCAAATACAAATTTTTGATTGACATTAACAATATATCCTGTTGATTCGTTTAAACCATTTGACCAGATGGATGCGAGCTCGGTCATGGAGGAGTATCTGTTCTGGGCACTGTTCTCCGAGGCCAACGAAGCAAAGGATGAACTACCGGAAGAACTGAGAGCTGTGGCACCTAAGTCGAGCTGAAAATAAACAACGATGCTATATACTATGGTGTTATAAAAAACGATGAATTAATTTGTTTATTATGTAGCAGTAGAGTTGCTGTTTTCTAAGCAGTGCATTTCTCTGTGGTAAAGAAAAACAACTTATCCCCGTGTATTACATAGGCACCGCCATGCCGGATACAGATATATATATGCACTATCTGCGCTTCCATGTTTATAATAAGAGTTTTGTATATAACTAACCTACCTGAGTTCGACATGCAGAACTGATTGTTGTTCAGACCATGAATTAGTAAATGGTTTTCGAAATGAAATTGTTTACAGTAAAATACATTTGATATTCCATTTGAATCTTATGGATGAACCACTATTAGATATACTACTTGTTTTGTCGTATGCTTCCTTTTCTTGGCTGTCACGGAGAGCTAGCGCATCACGTCATTCTCCATAAGTTCATTGCCGTCTTTCTCGATTAGTTCATCAATCTTTCCCGCCACTAACATGTATTTATCCCACCATGCAGGAAATTTAGCAACGCTGTATTTCTATTTATAGCCCTCAACATTGTCCAGCTGCAACCTGCAACCACACCTATCCAAAATGTTTCGCCGTCGCCAACAACGCCACCCACCTTCGCCCTTGTCGCCAGACCCAAACGGAGCAAACTCCTCCATCTTTACACCTTTCAGATCAACCAAGAGATGCTACGCGCATAGATCTGAGTTTCCCGCACCAGTAGTACCACAAATGGAGGAGGAGATCCAGGAGGAAGGAGTCGCCGAAGAAGCGGTGGAGCCCGAAGCGGACATAGCACAAAATCAACAAGGACCTCAAGTAGAAGAAGAAGAAGAAGAAGAAGAAGAAGAAGAAGAAGAAGAAGAAGAAGAAGAAGACGATGAGGAAAAGGACCAGGAAGAGCCTGGTTCACAAAATCTAGGTTCAAAAGATGATCCTGGCATGGTTGAACCAACCACAGGAGAAGAACAAGTTGCCGATCAAGAAATTTCTGCAGAAAAGGGTCATACAATTTCCTCATAGATTCAACAATGCAAGGAAAAAGAAGTTGTTCAACAGTATTCTCTTCTAAGCATAAGTTCATGGAATGTATTAATTAGTATGCTTATTTACAATACAATATTGTTTCCATGCATGTGTATATGAATATTACTGCCACACAAACTTAATCTTACCTTTGTGTTTATCATGTGGCTTGAAATCGTCGAGATAACAATGATATTATTCAAGTCTATACCTATACACTTCCTTGTAAACATATACGTAAGGATGCTTCTCTATTCGTTCTTTACATTCCTTGTGGCAATTATATCGCACTACCGAGACTATAGGTGTAGCTGATTGCGCTAAAGCTGAGAAAAGGGTGATTTCTTGACACATAGTGTTATGCTTTTGTCTGCTCTTGTGCGTGTGCACTATCTTGTGAACAAATAATGCACTGCTCTTTACATTGAAGTATGCTTTGTTCTCTAGTCGGTGTTTGCATTGCATTCCAAAGGTATATTGCACTGCATGTGCTATGGACGTAGCGATATATGACTTACCTCAGGCAGTGCACAGAGTCCATTGTGCGTCGGATGGGCTGTTAATACATTTTTTTGACGGCAATGTGTTACTGCCTCGTCAATTCATAGCGCACTGCCTTTGTATGTGCACTGCTTCGGACGAATAATTGCACTGCTTATTTTATTTTTTCATAAAGTTGCTTCCTATAGACGTAGCTGACCACGAACCTAAGCACTGCCTTGTGAACAAATATAAGACTACCTATACTGTTGACGTAACCATATATATTACTTTGCTCACGCAGTGCAAAGGGTCTGTAATGCATCGAAATAGGTGATTAATAAATTTCTATATTGAAAAATACTACTTCTTTCAAAACACATAATGCACTGCTCTTATAGATGTGCATTGCCTTGTGACCGAGCACTGTTTTTTTTGCATTTTGTAATGATTTCTTCTCTAATCGTTATTTGCACTACCCGTGGTTATTACATCCAACTGCCTATAGAAATTTAGCTGTGCTCACAGAGTGCACAATGTCCATCTTGCTTACGATGAGCTGCTAAAGGGCATTCTTTTCTTCCGCACAATATAACTGACTTATTAAAAGACAACGCATTGCTATTATTATAATACAACAGATGCACTGACCGTGAGTGCTTTGTGATACTGCTTTTATAATGCCATGGACAACGAGATGCAGTGCCCGTGAACTATATATGAAGTTCCTTACAAGTGCTTCATAATGCACTTATCATCAAATAAAAAATGAGCTGCCTATGTGTTGTAAGAATGGCGCAAGATAACAATCTTTGGCAGTGCACTGACCTTGCAATACACCCCACCTATTTTATGAAACTCCTTTTAAAGGAGTTCAAAGTAGCATTTATTATATGTTATAAATGCAAGTACGGACTTATTAAAAAATTGTCATTATAATGCCATGCACTGAGATGCACTGCTCGTTGATTGCATCGTCATACTGTCATTATAATGCCATGCACTGAGATGCACTGCTCATTGATTGCATCATCATACTGTCATTATAATGCCTAGCACACGAGATGCACTACGCTGAAGCTCTGTATGATCTGCCTTAGAAATGCTTTGTAAACTGCTGTGCGCAAAGGTGCAAGATAACATGCGAGGGCAGTGCACTTAGCGTGCAATGTAGCCCGCGTGCTACGCACACTCATATGCACTGCAGGTAAACCAAGCATGCACTGCCCACAGAGCACCTTCGGGATACTACTACAATAATAAGGTTAAAAACAGTTATGCACTGCCATTGGAATACATATGAACTGCCTTCAAAATGCTTCGTAAAGCGTTGTACGCACGGTGCAAGACAAGTTTCTATGGCAGTTCAAGGACCGTGGAATGCACCCCACCTGCTATGCACAGTGGTGTACACTACCGGTGTACGTAGTATGCACTGCCTAACGTTATCTGTATCGACGTAGACTTTTGACGCATGGGGTATTGTTCCAATAACGAGGACCTTTTTGTTTTTCTCCAATAGTGCACTGCTCGGTGAAAGTTATTATGAAATGGCAGTGCACTACTTGTAAACATAAAATGCACGGCCTACAGAGTGCTTCAGGATACTAATATAATGTTGGTAAACAAAGTGGAGCTCTGACATTTGGAAGGGGTGCTCTACCCCATCGACGTGGTAGAGCAGTGCATCTTCGCATCTAGAGGCAGTGCTCCTTAGTTGGGCTCATATGTAAACTACGTGGCGTCAACACGCTAACGGTTAACACACGTGCATACAGCAATACATCCCAACAGACGGCTATGATTACACTAGTACTCTTTTTTCCTCTTCTTCTCCGACACTGCTCCACTTTCTCTCTCTTCCTCCACCCTAACTGCATGGGGGCAAGCAACGGCGGCAACTCCTTGGCGGCGAAAAGCTTCACCAGCGCTAAGGACTACTGCTACTCCAGATTCTCTACTGGCGGTACGGCGACAAGACAGGTATCAAAGATTCTCCATTCTCATCCTAGATTCGGCCTGGTGTTGTCCGAAATTCCACGAAGTATTTTCGTCTCGTTCTCTATTTAGTTTGGACATGATTTTACGAGTACTAATTGAAGTTTTATTAGGATTTTCTCAGGGGGAAAAGCATAGATATAACGCGGACCTAAATCGCCCACAGAAGGTTCCTAGAATTTTAATCCCGAGAACACTTATTCATCGATTTCATGGCTGACGAAAATCGCGGTCACGAAGGTTCAATGCAGGTATTTTGATTATTTCTAGTCATAGTTTAGAGTGAAGCATATATTAAAAAATGGCCAGCGCACATGGTTTGAAAAATTTTGAGAATAACAAACCACGAGCAAGAAAACCACTAAGCAAACTAATCTAGGGTTTCTTTCGATTTATTGTTTTTATTGTCCGTAGTGAAGTAACATTTTTCTCAACAGCATGGTTGAAATTCGAAACAATGACATAGTTTTCAGATAAGAACTGCCAATTATAACTTCAATGAACTGCTCCTCTACCGACTACATAGGTTAGCAGTTCAAATTTTGGTGGGAAAGTTTGCTCCTTTACTGCACCAATTTAGTAACTGAAATGCACTGCCAGGAATTTTGTTTACCTATGTTGATTTCGTACTAGTTGATTCTTCTTGATTCATGAGCTCTTTGCTGACTATACATCTCTTGATTTATTCACTTGATTCTAGTAATTTAAATTACGTATGTGTTTAACTGTTGCTCTGTTATTAATTTTTTTTAAATAACATCATAGTGTAAAATATAAATTATAATGCATGTTTTAATTATTTCAACATAAACTTCTGTAGTTGAGTATTTGTTCATCTCATGGAACAGGACGATTAACCAAGAGGAAACACAACAGTATGGATGAAAACATAGAAGCTGGGTCTGGTACTCAAGAAAACCCTAATGCTGCTCAAGCTTTCATAGATATACCTGGTTTTAGGAAGCAAAAATGTGACACAGTTCACAAAGAACTAGCAGACATGAAGGATGGTGAGATCATAGTGAGAGGGTCACTTTCAGAATTACACAACTTTCTGGAAAACTATGTAACAAATGAACAGAAGATTTATTTGAGGAATCATGGATGTGGTTTCGTAGTTGATTTCAAATTGAACGGCAACATTTCCAAGAAGATGATGCTATGGCTATACAGTAAATTCAGACCTGGTTCTCTAACAATTGTTCTTGAACAAGGGGAAGAGCTTGAAATAACAGAAGATATGGTGCAAGCAATTTATGGTTTCCCAAAGATCAATATGTTTGATGCTCCACGACCTTCAAGTGACCGCGATACAAAAGCTTTGCGGTGGCTGAAATAGCATCTCTGTTTGAGTGAGTCAGATAACATTATACCGAGTAAGCTATATGATCATGTAAAGAATGGTGGAACATCAGATCTGCCAATAAAGCTCATATTTCTTGTGTTCTTCATCAGGACAACGTGCGCAACGAGTAATGCACGTATAGGACGGGAGGCTGGTATGGTCATGGATCTCGACATCAAGAAAATTCAATAGATGAACCTCTGTAAAGTTCTCCTTGATGAGCTAAGGAGGGGGCTGAGAAAATACCAAGATAAGAAGGGAAATAAAAACACAGCTGAGGGTCCAGCAACATTTCCTCTGATCTATTATTTGGACACTCGTGCACACAAGAAAGCCAACTTGACTAACCTTGCACCAAGAGTTGGTCACCTCAAATTGGAATATTTGGAGGAAATCAAATCATATGACTGGAGCAGTGACACTAGAAGCTACGGAAGCCTTAGGGTAAGTTGTATTTATTATAAAAATCATGTTTATGTGTTCTTCTTAGAATTTTTCCGGTATGTTTTTAGTCAAATAAATTTAAAATATGTTAATTATCCAAGTCAACAAAAAGTAATCACTACTACGAAAAAACCTACACTAGTGCAACAAAACACCTACAATAAATAACATACCGTATGACTGTGTTTATTTAATTATTTTATACTACAGACAAGAAGTGCTTATCAACTTTCAGACTTGATTAGATGTGTCAACACTACTTGCCTAGTGGTTTCTTAGAGCTTAGATGCTGCCACAGGTTCTGAAACAGCAAATATCTTTTTAACCAAAACCATCAATACAATTACTAACAGCACTCCATTGATACAAAACATAGATGATGAAGCATCTAACCAAGAGGATATTGGTAAGCTCAATGAGATTGTTCAGTCAAGAAAGGAGGATCTGGAAGTATCTCTGGCTAGATTAAGGATTGTGAAGGCTGACCTTGTGGAAAAGAACAATATTATGGCCAAGGAGAAGGAAATGGCCATATCAAACATCATCATACACAATGGAGAGTATGAACAAGTTCTGGCAAACATGGACCAAATGGAGGAAGTGCACGAAGCAGACAAACCAGAGAAGGTGGTGCTAAAAGAATCTACTAAACCCTCTTCAGCTAAACCAGAAGCAGATTCAAGTGAGGAGCACCCCGTCGTACATGCTGAAGACACCGCTAAACCATCATTGAGTACACCTGGCACATACGTCAATGAACTGATCAATGACCAGACAATGACATTAAGTAAAGGAGCTACAAAAGTTGTGGACGATGGAAAAATAGAATATAGCGATCAGAGAATGAATCATGCTAGTACAACTCAAATTACACATGAGATTGCGACAGACTACATGCCTTGTTCTGGTAAAACAGATACAAATGTACATGATACAGATCTGACAGACAACATGGAGGTTGTTAACAACGAGAGACAACTTAAATATGGTAATGATAAAGTTGATGTCTGCGTGCCTCAGTTATGCACAGTTTCAGTTACAACCACAAGGAACTAGGATCATGATGTGGAACATGATGAAACAGGAGTAGAGAAGCAGGCAGGACAAGTAGAAGACAAAACCAATATCAATGTTGAATATTCAATGACAAGTGATCATCTAGAAGAACTGTCGGATGCATCAAATGTTATTGAAACAACTAAAATACCAGTAACTGCAAACACTGCGGCGTCTGCAGTTACAACACCTGTTGGGTCTGTCGAGCAAAACACTGAAGATAATTCCACCTCACATGCTGAAGACACCACCATACCATCATCAAGTAAACCTGGCACATAAGTTGCTGAACTTATCAGTGGGCAGTCAGAAGCACTTGTTGACGAAGGAATGAAAGAAGACAGCAACCAGAGAATGAATGATCCCAGTGATACAATAATTACACCTATTACATTTGTGGAGCAAAATATTGACGACAACACAGATGGTATTCTGGTGAGCAGGAAAGACACAATGAAGAAAAAGAAGATGACTTATGCAGCATGGATAATAATATTATACAAGATGAAGCAATAAGGAATCCTGATGATAGACTGCCATATGACAACGAAAAGAATCACACACCTGAACATCAAGAAGAACCAGAAGCACTTCTTTTGAAAATAACTCAATGCCAGATGAAGAAATGATAATTATCGATGGCATGAAAGATTTCAACGCCGTTGATAGTATGGATCAATTGAATTGGCCAGGAGTTCAATTTAATGAAACCATGCCATACCAATAGGTTATCTATCATTTAGATCTTACCAACAATATTTATTCTTTTTGTATCTACGTATATTTATAAACATTATATTATGCTATCTGATCACTTTTAAATGTATAATTTAACCAGGAAACCTACATAGACGACGGTAAGAACATAGCAAACCCAGACCTTGATGCCGAAGTTGATAGTTGGATTACTGACGGCAATGCTTCTACAGATTTACATGGTTGTAATCTCCAATAAGGTAAGTACAGTTATAGTAAACAGATATTTTGTAAAAAAATGTTTACCTGTGAATAACTGAAAAAAAAACAATTAATTTTTTTTAATAACTATCTACATTGTTATTACAAATAACCATGATGATATCAATATGTTTCTACTCATGGAACAGGCAAACAGAAGTATGAACAACCTAGTGCTATAGTACCTCTTCGCGATGAGCCGCCTTTCAACCAAGGTGATTTTTGCAAACAAAAACGGTAATAAGGAAAACATTCTAATCCTACGTATAGGAAATAACACAGTTTATCAAAAAGTTACAGAGGAGGAAGCACACGAAGACTGGCGGATTACTAGTCAAAAATTTCACAGTATGATGTTGAGATTCCACACTACAGAAATACCACAAAGGTAATTTTGTCAAGAAAAACTTATATATAGTAATGTAACATATATTAGTATTGCTATAATATACTCAAATTTATTATCAAACTAACTTATTCACAATAATTCATGCAGGTCACACATTTTGATAAAAAGAAAAGGAGGAAAGATAGTAACTGCAGGAGAAATTGCAGATTCATTCCGTGATAGAGGAACTATACAAAAAAATGTTCTCGATTTTGTTGTAGATTATCTTGCAATTTCTAAAGCAGAACATGGAACAAAATGTTTTGGTCCTAACATAGGGGTAATCTCACAAAACTAGTATATCATATATAATGTTAATAAATATGTTTACATATATTTCAACATAACCTTGTTGTTCATGCAAAAAATAGAAAAATAAACTTTTTTTTCAATTCTTTAAATGATAGTAAACAATGTAAGCTTGTTACAAGTATTTTTGACTGCTGATGTCAACCAAATTCCAAAAAGGACAATGTGGCATCCCGCTAAAATCACTACTAGAAAATCGCGTTCTTTTTGTGCGTTGCATCATCATGACCGCATGCTCATGTCATCATGCCACATTGCATTTGAGCATCGTCATCATCATGCATGGTTTTTGTCTAAACTATTTTCGAAACGCCTAATTTTGTTTTCTAAATATACCCGTATTTATTCAAATTAAAACCCGGGTCTCTGGAATATTTTGTTTCGTCTACAAACAGATTTCAAACGCCCCGTTTTAAACAAGTAAAATATTTAATTTATTTTCGGGAGGCAGCCCGCTAGGCTCGAAGGCCCGGCCGGCCACTTCCAAACCCTAGTATAAAAATATCTAGTCCTAATCCTACCTACCCCTAATCCCACCCAGCCCCCTCCACCTCACCCCGGCCAATCGCAACTCGCCACCTCACCGCACCCCTTCACCTCATCACTCCCTACCAACCCCCACACACAACACACACACGCACGCCGCACTGCACTCACCCTGCCCTGCATGTGCACCACGCTACCCTGCCCCATCCCCTGGCCCGCCTGCCCCGGGGTCCCACCGCACCCTGCTCCCGACCCCACCCCGACACGCCTCCACCCGCCTGCACCTAGACCCACACACGCACCCGACCCCAGCCCCACCTGGGCGCACCCCCAACGCCACCTGCCCCAACCTGCTCGCCCCCGCGACCCACCTCCCCACGCGTCGCACGCCGCCCTCGCGGTCGCCACCTACCCCGCCCCCTACACGGTCCCAGCGCCGCCTCGAGCTCTGGCCTCCCGGCCGCCAGGGCCGTGCTCTACCGCGTCGGGCCACCCTCTGCCTCTTCTCGCCTCGCCGCCGTCGCCTCCCTCTCCTCGCATGACCGCCCTTCTCCAACCCCGCGGCCGCTGCCTCCTCTCGCGACTCCCCCGAGCCATGCGCCACCTCGTCCCACAGACGCCCGCATCGGGTGCCGTGTGTCGCCGCTGCCACCCCATGCGCCCTCTGGCCGCTTTCCCTGGCCTCGCCTCTCCTCTGCGCGACGCCGGCAGGCACCGCCTTCCTCTGCTACGTTGCCGCCAGGGGTTGGCCGCCTCGAGTCTGGTTCTCCTCTTCAGAAACTCTTCGGGCCCCACCTCGCGGGTCCCGCTGTTCTCTGTTTCCGCCATCGCCATGGATGCGCCTGCTCCCAAGCGATCGCTCTCGTCCCCGCGGGTTCTTCTCCCTGCCACGACCTCCTTCGCCTCCCAGCTTGCTAAGCACTACACGACGGGCCAGCAACCGATTCTTCACCAATGGGCGCCGCAGTTTTGTGCCATGAGTTTTTGTCTATTTTGTTCCTTCCCCGTGTGTTCGCTGAAGGCAGACGAGTTCATCCTTTTTCTTTGTGCTTCCCTGTGGGCTTCCGGCACTGTGAAGCTCGCGGCATGAGTCCTCAACCAAGTTTCATGGCAGCTTGGTCACCTCATCGGGATTTCGTTAATGCGGATCTCTTCACCGACCATGACGTCCAATACCTACCTTGACAAGATCTTGTCGTCGACCTGGTGGCTCGTAAGAATAAACACGGTGTCACGCGGAGACCGTACCGAACCCGGAGGCAACCAATGAACCATCCACAAGATCTCTGACACAGAAACCCCGAGGACTTCGACGCGGGGCACCGAGAACGCCTTCACGGACTCGAAGACCACCAAGCTATCCGATCCTGGATCCGGTGCCCGGGAGGCAGGACGCCAAGGTCGCCGACACGGATACACCGAGTTCTCCATCGAGGACGACGCGCACGTCGACATGGAATCGCAGGACGACAAGTTCTTCATCCCGAGCGCCAAGTTATTCACCCCGTACGCCAAGACCGACCCGATACGTGGACCCGACAAGATCGTCGCGACGCCAAGATCGACATAGACCAGGGCGAATCCGATGAGCCGCCGACGCCGAACCAAGTCCTTCGACAACCTCCGAAGACCGATCTCATCGAATCGAACCTCGCCTCCCCGTCAAACCCTGTCGAACCTCGGACCCCCGGAACCCAAGATCCTCCGAACCCAGATGTGTGACCCTAAACCTCTATTTTTATAATATGACATTACCAACTATCGCATATTAAATTGTTCATGCATGCATACCTGTCTGTGGGTTTGGGCCATTATAGTCGATTCACCTAAATTAAATATGGACTCTATATGCGGGCTATTCTAGTCTTATTCCAGACTCCATTTAAATTTGTGTAGCGAACCGATGCCCTGTTTCGCCTTGTTAATCCAACATTTGAATTGCAGGGTAGCTAAACAACATGAACCACTTAATTAATTATCGGGACCCGGTTCCACTTAATATTGCCTAATTGCACCGCATCTGCATCATATCACAAGCATGCCGGATCTTCTGCTGTAGTATTAAATATTGCATCTGGTGTTTCTTCTAGTATTTGCTTCTTCGCGGATTAGGCCAATGAGTTGATGCGAGTATCGAAAAGTTCTCCGGATATGAACCTTTGGTAGTGTTTCCCAAGCGAGCATCTCTCCCCCTTCTACCTATTTTGCATTTATAGTCTTTACTTCCTCCTGTTGATCTATTGCTATCCGTATTGCGATGCTTTAGTTTCCGTGCCCCATTTTTATATTCCCTGCAGCCTCTATATTGCCTTGGACACATCCTATAGCCTGTTGTTTGATAGATAGTCGGCATTTGCGTGTCATAGTCGCTTGCTTAAGTGCTTCTTCACGTCGCTGTTGTTCCACCGTTGTTGGGAGGTTGGCGCATGCTTAATGGTGGAGATGCTTAATGGTGGAGATGATCATTGCTTACATCTTATTAAAATGCTAGAAATAGATATAATGCAGAGGCACCGGTGGGTAATAGTCAATATTTAGTTTTTAACCGCCCACTTGTGTCCACCTAGGACCCGAGTTCTTGGCACATGTTCCGAGATCGAGCGCGCTAACCATAGGTGGGGTGTGTGGGCACCCCCATCGGCTTACTACCTAATTTCAAAGTATTGTACCGGGGGCCACAAGTAGTTTGGGGCTTTATTATTATTCTGTACTTATGCCATGCTTTACTGCTTTATTTAAGATTGTGCGTGGAGCACTTGTACTGTTTAGGATGTGGAATGTTTTCGTGGTATCGACAAGCCCAGTCACACTTTCGGGTTCCCAGTCGTTTACAGCCATTGGCACAAACCCTGGGTCCATTCCGTAGCCGGCCGACTTCGTTGCGGGTAGCTTAGTGGGTGGCCCCCATGTACTTGCTTTGGGTCTGGGAAACGTCATGACTTAGGCCCCGCCGACATACCGATGGGTGTATGTTAATTGATCTGGCAAAAAGGGTCGAAGTGCGTGTGGATACTTTGGTGCACCCCTGCAGGATTAAATCTTTTCGAAAAGCCGTGTCTGCGGTTATGGACAACTTGGAGCACAGTTTCTCGATCATAGACAACTATAACTAAAGTTTACTGTTATAATTTGACCTGTATCTGAGATGAATAGCAAGTTGGATAACTGCACTGGAAAGATTAAATAAAACTACCAACCGTGTGAGTTTCCTCGGCTGGACTTCCTCGTTTGGTCTCGAGGGGGAATGCCAGAAAGGGTATGTTTGGTGTTAGTTTCAGGTTGGATCCAGATAGGTCTTTCTCATTCCTCTCTGATAGTTGCCAGTGATACCGAGTCTCTATAGGTTGTTTAGTGCCGCTGCGCCGCCGCTTCAGTCCACCATACCTATGTAGGCGAGAGCCGCCGAATTCTAGCCTTGCCGTGTACTGGCCTCAGTACTGACGCTCCTCTTTTTCCTTACCCTTTGTCGGCATCCCTTTTTGTTTTAGCAGGTTTGAGATCGACGTCGTTAGCAGGGTTACCCTTCCGGTTTGGCCTGGGCAGGGTTATGGACGCCATTGGTTATTCTTCAGGGCTCTTAGCCCCATTTGCATCTTGTCCGTACTCGGACGCTGTAACGTTTTCAAGGTGCTTTGGATCTTTGTATTGTATATCTGTATTCTTGACTGGTTGAGTCGCTGTTGTATATATATCTGTTCTGTGGGTCCCATCGAGGACTGTTGTGTAATGGTATTACGTCGTTTTCCACCCGCACGAAAGTGCCTGGTGGGCGTCCTTGAATCGTTTCTATGCGGGTTTGGCGGAAAGGGCTTAAACTTGCATAGGGCCGATTCGAGGGTGTTACAGACAAGGAATCTATTTTCGGCTAAAGCAGAAGACACGTTACCCCGGATATAATTTTGTAAGTTGATTTTTCCAAATAATAGTGAATAATCTTCAAGTAATATATTTATGAAATTTTACATTTAATTGTTTACATATTACATAATTAGTAATGATACCTATCATTTTTATAGGTAATGATTACTATACCAGACGCCACGTATGCATATAAGAATCGAGTGAAACATCACTACTTCTTATTTATAATGGATTTCGTATCAAGTAAGATGAGAATACTGGACTCAGGAAGAAATCTAGACGATGAGAGTTTGCAAACAATAGCTACCAAAGTCGCAAACAATATTAAAAATTTATGGTTTAATGGGTTTAGTCAAGAGCATCAAGAATTAATGAGCTTCGGCATTGAGTTTGGTGATATGCCAAAACATATCAATGTGTAAGCACTAACTGCTCCCCTGTTTTCAAAATTTAGATATATCAATTTATGTTTTAGAATTAATTGATAATTTATTATTACATTTTATTCAATTCCCAGTGAAGACGGTACCTTCATGATGCTACAAGCGATGGAAACCACAGTAATAGATTCTTACACATAATTTACAGCAGAAGACATGCCTATTATTCGCAACTTGTGGTTCTATAGAATGTTCAACGAAATGGAAAACACCAATATACTGTTGAATGGATTGACTACAAATACCGAAGGTATGTTGCGTTATAATGTAACAATAATATAATAACAATTAGAAGTTCAATTTATACAATTCGAATCATGATGTATGCAGACTAACAACATGCTTTTGATTTTGTTTTGTAGGAATTCTTGAACTTGATTTGAGTACAGATGCAAAACAAAACACTGTCATGTAGTCTCTTGAGTCGGCGGCTAAAGAAACAAAGAGATTGTTGATTGACGAAAGGAGTCCAACTCAACTCCATTTCACAGACATGGAAGTACTCAGATTGGCTAAGGACATTGAAAATGAACCTAGTCGGGACATATGAAAGATTTCATGATAAATATGCTGACTAAGACATAATATAGAGTTGTGTTTACATACTAATGTTGTTCTAAAAAAATACATATTTCAGATCTTTCATTTAAAACACTCTCGTAAGGGCGCCCTTTTTCTAGCGTTTTCGTTTAAAACATTCACATATAAAAGTAATAGATAGTATGCTAACTTTTCACTGTTCCAAGGATAAAAGCTTAAATGCATCAAGATTTGTTAAATTTTATAATAAAAGGTTAAAAACAATTACAATTTTGGAAAATAAGTATGAGTACTTGCTTTACCATAATAATTTGGAGTAATGACAACAATCTTTTCTGATCTGTTACAGGAAAAACATTATTCAGATTCGAAGAATAGAATCTAGAGTAATGATGGAAGCAGAATGGATAGGCCGAGATCTGAAAAACAATCTTAAACAAGGAGGGATGGCTGATTGGTTTAGCATTACATAGACATATTCATGATAAGCAATTCCTGCAAAGGCTTTGTGGACAGAGGCAAAAGATTCATATGCGACCTTTCAATCTCTGTGCTGACGGAATTCGAGAAGGAAAACTGGATCTGCACAGAACAACGTGTGAATCGATTCAAATCATTGATGAAATTTTTTTAACCAGACATGGCAAAACTGGTAAGTTTCTCTAAATTTTCAAAACATCTATTTTGAAGAGGATTATAAAATAAATTTCGAGAGCTTACTATTAATGAAATAAACTTTTATGTTAATGGACTTACTATTATGTATTCATTGCAGATTGAAATACCTGTTGTCTATAGCTCTCACTTTACAGTTTACTCCCTCAACATGTATATCAGTGGAGGTCGACTTGACATAATTGACTTAAGGAAATACACCAAGGATTACTTGTTTAAAACAAGAGCAGAATATCACAGCAACGTTGGACCAATCATGGTTAGAACACTACTTTCATATTAATCTCCCAACTGCACTATTTAGAATACTGATCAATAAATGTTGCATTTCATGAAAACAACTTAAAAGAAAAGATGAACTTCTTAAAGCGACATATCCTAGTCACAATTTTCTAGAATTCGCAGAGAAGTTCAACAAAGCAAAGTTCCCTAGGTGTACAAAGCAAACAGAGAATGAGTGTGCTTACTCGATCCTAAGAAGTATACAGTGGTACAATGGAGGCACGATAAAATGCAACCAAGAAGAGGTAAGTCGCGTTGTTTATGTTACAATATAATCTGCTCCCTATTTTTTCAATTGGCAACATACGTTCAAAAGATACTGATTTCCTGATTGTTGAACAGTTCTCCCCTTCCGCAATGAGAGAAGAATTTAACTACAATATGATATACGGGATAGAAAACGATCTACTTGATGAACTTCCTGAAGAATTGAGAGCATTCAGACCTATAGTCAAAGAGAAGGACATCCCCTACTGAAGATGGTCATTAGATTGATACTTGTAATAATATTAATACATTAGGTTGTTCAGTAAATCTATGTAAATAAAATATTTCTTATATTTAAGATGTTTGTATGTATCAATATGCTAATAATATAGACAACTAATATATGCACTTTGAATGTACATGGACAGGTTCTATGTGTGTATGGCATATGCACTGCTATCCTATTTTCATAAAATACATGTGCGCATGGTGTATGGCGTATGCACTCCACTGAACATGCATTACACTACACCTACAATACAAACACAAAGGAACTGCCTGTGAAGGAGGTATGCACTGCCTTACTATGGTCCGTAAAAATACTATGCGTACGGTGCCAGTTAACGTGCCGAGGCAGTACACTGACAGTGCAATGCATTGCTCACCCAATGCACATTGAATTGAAACTGCATGTGCACTATGTATGCACTGCGTTATTATGGTCCCCGACTGAAGTTGTTGTGAGAAACGTTCAGCAAAAGGTGCCACGGAAATGCATTGATCATGAACTACACACTAACTACAATGCACAGTGACACGCACAGCCTGTGAAGCCGATAGTACACTGCGATCCTAATATGCAAAATAAGGTGCCACGGCAGAGCAATAAACGTGTAATGCACTGCACCTATAACAAATAGTGATACGAACTGCCTCCAACATAAATATGCACTAAGGTTCTATGCTTCTTAAAGCTGCTTTGCAAACGGAAAAAGGTGCCGCGGCAGTGCAGTGACCGTGCAAAACACTCCACCTGTAGCGCACTACACCTGTACCTGCAATACTATGCACATAATAAATAAGTATGCACCGCGTTCCTATGGTTCGTAAAGGTACCGTGCGTATGGTTCAAAATAAGGCGCCAAGGCAGAGCAATAACCCTGTAATGTGCACTGCACCTAAAATTTAAAGTACCACGCACTGCTCCTGTAACAAATACTGACACCCACTGCCTACGAAATAACTATGCACTGCGGTGCTATGCTTCTTAAAGCATCTTTGCGATCCGTGTAAGATAAGGACCCGCGATAGTGCACTGACCGTGCGATACACTACAACGGTAGCGCACTACACATGTAACTGCAATACACTACACCTGACAAATAAGTATGCACTACGCTCTTATGCTTAGTTAAATTACCGTGAGTATGGAGCAAAATAAGGGGCCAAGGTAGAGACATAACCGTGTATTGAACTGCAACTAAAATTTACAGTACCACGCGCTGCTTGTTAATCAGGTACGCACTGCATTGACATCATCGATGAAACTGCTCCGCAAATGGTTCAAAATATTGAAACTGCTGTGCACTAGGCGCACTGCATTCCGTCTTTCTGCACTGCCTATCCTATCTACCGATAACTGCATAAAACGGAAGTACACAAAGGGTTTCGTTGAAATAATTAGCATTATAGTATCTTTCTATAAAACGAAGCGACGCAACCTATCCATTTAAGTACTCCTTTTCCAAATTACTCTAAAGCTCGTTCCCGTTTCTGCCGCCGCCAAGAAACCAACTCCTAGCCGAACTTCTGCCGCAGCCTTCAACAAAAGATCATCGATTCACCACTCTCGCGTGTTCGGAAAGCAAACAACATCGTATAATTTTTTAGCAAATCGTTTACATTGTACAAACATTAGCAAAAATGTTTGCATGCTTATATTCCTCCAGATCTAAATCAATCTACTGAGATTTATACTGTCCAGATTTTCACAAATATGAGTCCATTAGTATGAGTTAAAGATAGAACACAATATATCTATATAATGTTGAACTAACACTAAAGTTCTTATACTTTTTTTAATTGTATGATGAGAATGTTCATTTGTTTAATTTGACAAACATTGTGGCATCCCGCCAAAACCACTACTAGAAAATCGCGTTGTTTTTGTGCATTGCATCGTCATGACCGCATGCTCATGTCATCATGCCACATTGCATTTGAGCATCGTCATGTCATCATGCATCTGTTTGTCGAAAACTATTTTCGAAAAGCCCAGTTTTGTTTTCTAAAATATTCCCCGTCTTTACTCAAATCAAAACTCCGGTCTTTTCCGAGTCTTTTATTTGTCTAAAAACTATTTACAAAAGTATATTTTAAATTAAAATAAAAGTTTACATTATTTTTTTAGGAGGCAGCCGCCAGGCCCGAAAGCCCGGCCAGCCACCTCCAAACCCTAGTCTAAAAATATCAAATCCTAATTCTACCCAATCCTATCCTACCCAGCCCCCCTCCACCTCACCCCGGCCACTCACAACCCACCACCTCACCGCACCCCTCCACCTCACCACTCCCTACCTACCCCCCACACACACAACACACACAGCAGCACGCCTCCACCCACCTGTGCACCGCTCCACCAATCGCCCCACGTCAGCCACAACCCGCCACCTGGCCAGCCACCCCAGGATTCCCTCCTAGCCCCACCTGGACGCCGTTACCCACCCACCTGCCGCATGCTCACGCTCGCCCCTGCCCGCACGAAACGCCCGTCGCCCGACTTCCCGCGCAGACAGGCAACCTCACCCCACCCCCTTCTCTCCCTGCCACCGGGCCCCACCCTGCGGTAGCCCATCCCCAGACCGTGCCCCGTTCGCTCTCTCCCGTCTTCCTCACCGAACGCGCCTCCCCGTCTCTAGATCCCCACCGCCGCCATGGGGTCCCGTTCCACCTCGACTCTGGCCTCATGCCCTCGCGCGCCAGTGACCCGCGCGCTGCCCGAGTTCGCAGCGCCGCCAGCCTTCTCGAGCCCCGCTCCCCACCGGTTCCCGGCCGCCGCAGCGCCGAGCTCCGCCCGTCGAGCTCCTCCACCCCGGGCCGCTCTTCCCTGCTAACCGGACCCTGCCACCGAGCTCTCCACCTCGGTGCATGTCGCCTCCTCGCCGGAGCCTTCCTCTCCCGCGACCCACCCCGCTCCTCCTCTCCCTTCCTTCTATAGACGGCGCCGCCGACCGCCTCTTCCTCTGCCTCGCGCGCGAGCCGCCTCTACTCTGACCGGCGGCGTCTCCTCTCTGGCTCGCGCCAGCGACTGCACGCCCACATCATCGGCATCCTATAGAGCTCCGCCGCCAGTGCCGCTTCTCGCCACGCGTGCTGTGCCCCCTCGTAGAGCTCTGCGTCGTCCTGGTCCATGACTGCCGCCGTCGTCACGAGGTCCTCCTCCACCTATCCCCGAGACCTCCACCCCGTCCTTGTCCCCGTCGCCATGTTCTACCGCCTCTTTCGGCCCCGCCTGGTCACTCCGTCTCCGGCCAGGAGCTCCGCCGACGTTCGCCTCCATCTGCAGCAAGGCTGAGGCCACGCCATGTTCAGCCCCAGATGTGCGTCCTCCACCGACGACCCGGTGTCACCCTCCTCTCTGTAGCACGCCTTTGCTCTCCGTCATTTTTTGCGTGCGTCTCCTATGGTGCTTTGTCCCAGGTGGCCTGCTGCTGTCCGTGTAAGCGAGGAACTATGGTGTCCTGTGGAGATGTGGTGTACCTCAGCTAATTTGACCTTCCTTGCGAATAATCGTGGCACTGCTCGAAGATTGCCTCGGTGTTGAATCAAGTTCACCGCCAACCGAACCTGGAGAACTGCACCTGGTGATACACTCGATGGCCATCGGCAAGTACTCCATCACGGAAAACCCCAAGGGCTTCAACATGGAACCTTAAGGCGATGCCGCCGGAACCAAAGACCTCGAGTTCTCCTAGAACCTCAAGTTCTCCATCACGGCACGCCATGATCTACCTCCCGGACTCCGAGACCTCCAACAAGGAACCCCGAAGACCAAACCCCATCGACCCCTGGTGAACACCAAGATCGTCGATTCGATGTGTGACCACTTTCTCGATACCTATTTTTATAAATGATATATACTTGCCGCATTAAATCATTCATCTTGCATTCATATCATCGGGGTTTGGTGGTATTTAGGAGATTCACCTAAATTAAATATGGAGGCTATATGCGGGCTATTCTAGTCTCATATAAACCCCATTTAAATTGGTGTAGCGAACCGATGCTATGTTATGTCTTGTTAAGTCAACATTAAAATTACGGGGTAGTGAAACAACCTGAACCCTTTAATTAATTGTCGGGACCCCGGTTCCGCTTAATACTGCCTAATTGCACCGCATCTTGGCATGACATGCATCATATCATGATCATGCCGGATGTTCTGCCGTAGTATTAAAGATAGCATCCGGTGTTTCTTCTAGTGTTTGCTTCTTCGCGGATTAGGCCGATGAGTTGATGCGAATATCGATAAGTTCTCCGGATATGATCCTTCGGCAGTGTTTCCTAGGCGAGCATCTCTTCCCCTTCTACATATTTTGCTTTTATAGTCTTTATTTTCCTCTTGTTGATCTATTGCTATCCGTGTCGCGATTCTTTAGTTTTTCGTACACCAGTTATATCCCGAGCAGCCTCTATATTGCCTTGGACACCTCCTATTACCCGTGTTTGGTAGATAGCTAGCCTTGCGAGTCGTAGTGCTTGCTCAGGTGCGTTCTCGTGTTGTCAAGTACCAAAGTTGTTGGAATGCTGACAGACGTTTATTGGTGGAGATGCTTATCGGTGGAGATGATCATGACTTTAATTACAACTATTAAAATGCTAGATATAACTAATGCAGAGGCATCGGTGGGCAATAGATGTTATTTGGTTCTTCCAGGATCACTTGTGTCCCGTAGGACCCCGAGTACTTGATACCTGTTCCTTGATTTTTCGCACTATCCACATCCGGGAGGCCGTGGACCCCCCTGAGCCAGAGCTTGATTCATTTCTATTTCTTGGGGCCACAAGTAGTTTGGGGCTTTATTACTATATTGTAATTATGCCATGCTTTACTATTTTTCTAAGATTGTGCGTGGAGCACCTGTATTGTTTTGGAACGTGGAATGTTTTCACGGTATCGACAAGCCCGGTCACACTTTCGGGTTCCTAGTCGTTTGCAGCCATTGTCATAAACCCTGGGTCCGTTCCGGAGCCGGCCAACTTTGTTGCGGGTAGCTTAGTTGGGTGGCCCCCTGAAATATTGATGAATCCTATGATCGCTTTGTCGTGAATGCCTCGTTGGGTTTTGAGTTGGTTTTTCCGAGGTTGATCGAGTGTGTGTTGCTATTTGTGCACCCCTGCATGGTAAAACTTTCTGAAAGTCGTGTCCGCGGTTATGGACGACTTGGAGCACAGTATCTCGATCATAGACAAGCATAACTAAAGTAGTGCTATAAATTTGACTTAATATGTGACTAGTAATCAGCTCAAGTATAACGGAATGGATATTAAAGCTGCCAACAACTAGTGGATCTGTGGTGATCTGTGTCATACTATACCTGCTTAGTAAGTATTGCAACTCCAATGGAATGTGATAAAAGTGCCAACAACTACTGGGTTTGGGTTTCCTCAGGACAAGTATATCTGACTAGTAAATGATCCAACTATAACGGAATGTTAACTAAAACTGCCCACTACTTATGCTTCAGGATGACTCATGCTATATATCTGATTAGTAATTGCTGCAATTATAACGGAATGAGTAAAATTGCCGACTGTGTGAGTTCCTTGGTCCGACTTCCTTGTTTGGTCTCGAGGGGGAAATATCAGGATGGGTTTGTTTGGTGTTAGTTTCAGGTTGAATCCGAATAGGTATTTCTTATCCCTCTCTGATAACCGCTAGTGATACCGAGTCTCTATAGGTTGTTTAGTGCCGCTACGCTGCTGCTTCAGCCCACCATACCTATGTAGGCGAGAGCCGCCAAATTCTAGCCTCGCCGTGTACTGGCCTCAGTACTGACGCTCCTCTTTTTCCTTTGCCCTTTGTCGGCACCCCTATTTGTTTTAGCAGGTTTGAGATCGATGTTGTTAGCAGGGTTACCCTTCCGGCTTGGCCTGGGCAGGGTTATGGACGCCATTGGTTATTCTTCAGGGCTCTTAGCCCCATTTGTATCTTGTCCGTAGTCGGACGCTCTATCGTTTCAAGGTGATTTGGATCTTTGTATATTCTATCTGCATTCTTGACTCATGGAGTCGTTGTTGTATATATCTGTTCTGTGGGTCCCATCGAGGACTGTTGTGTAATGGTATTACTTCGTTTTCCACCCGCACGAAAGTGCCTGGTGGGCGTCCTTGAATCGTTTCTATACGGGTTTGGCGGAAAGGGCTAAAACTTGCATAGGGCTGATTTGAGGGTGTTACAAACATCAATAGTAGTTTAATTACTAGATTAACCCTACTTATTAGTTCCAGTCTAAACGAACCATATCTACAGAATCAGATTATTAGAAGCAGCATAATTACAAAATATAAGAAAAATTCCAAGCACAAATTGTAAATTATTTTATATATGTATAGAGATTTAATAACACACAACTATTTTTATTGTAGAAGAAATAGCGCCATGTCAAGTTTGTTTCAGTCACTATGGTCAAAATTTAGGACATTCAGGCTCAGAATTCATTGTTCGTCTCGTAGAAGGCCAGTTCGAGCATTCACTGGTATGTAAACACTACGTTTCAATATATATAAATCCATTTCTTAATATTGGTTGACATAATAGTCCTCTCCTTCACTAAATCATTCCACAGACTATACCATGCAATGTAAGGTTGCAGTTCGATGACATAACAGAACTTGGAGTGGAATTCAAAGCTCTTGGAAAAACATATTATGTTGAAGTCCACAAACAACGCACAATTACTCGTATTACCAGTCCAGGTTGGACAAGGTTCGTCACAGAGAACAGGATCGGCGCAGGAGCACACCTATTATTTTCATTAGGAGCTCTAGGTCCAAAGATCACTGTGATATATTTTGATTCTGAAGAAGATAACAGCAGCAGTGATGATGAAAACAGCAATGTCCAAGTGCTTAATTCTACAATTTTTTCCAAGACATGCACCCTTACAGATTCTGAGAAAAATTACTTATTCGATATCTTCCCCTTGACCAATTCATTTGTAGGGTTGCCATTTGTGACTTGTTTGACCAAAATAAACAATTAAACAACACAATATGGTATGTTTCTAAATTTAACTTTATTTATTTGTTTATTGATTTCACATTGGTTTATTACATCCATAATCTTATTCCTAAAAAACGTCTTCCTTCTATTGCAACTCAGAAACTACCATTGAAGTTTATTTCTACACTTGGAATTGCTAAAGAAAGTCTCGTTGGAGTACGCTTAGGAGCAAGTGGTAATGTCAACACCATGGCGTACAAAAGATGGCCGCATCTCATTCAACAAATACGCTTGGAAGAACTTCGTTGAAACTACAAATCTCAGTGTTTGACAAGCAATACTGATTACTGCGAAAAAATATTCACAGCTTAACCCTAAAATGATGTTTGTCATGAACATCATTATTCATATTAGCCAGCCATTAGCAGAGTCATCGGAATCAAACTCCGACTGATAATTTGCTTATTTCTTATGTCTGTTAAGAATATGTAATTGTTTATCTATTATGTCTATTTAGAATTTGGAATGTACTGAACCGAAAAGTTTGTGTCCTGCTGTTATCTCGTAATACTATTATCGGTGCTTTAACTAAGCACTGACTATTATAAATTCTATGTGGAATCAAATTACCAGAATATAAACAATAGACATTGTGCTCATAGAGATTTGATTAGTGCAGAATATACATATTTAACATGAACATATTGTAATTACAATGGAAAAATAATATTAGATTAAATAATGATTATCTACTATAAGTGTGTAGCCATACAATGGAAAAATATATAACTCAAGCGGTACATGTACATACCAAGTTTTCAAAGAACTGCAACATCTGCACTGATAGTTTAGCCCAACAAGGCACACCAGACGGAAACCCTAGAACAACCAAGGAATTGTATATAAAGACATACAACGACCACACCTAGTCTCACATAGCTCAGAAGCTGCCACCTTCCATTTTGCAGCATGCTAAGCGGGTCGATGAAAATATACATGCTTATAGATGGAATCATAGGTCCAAGAAATATTAGATACAAATCAAACTGTTCAGCTACAGGTGAAGCCAACCAGAGAATTACATATAGGAAGGGATCTACCAATTCAACAACAAATCAATATCCTCAAGTGCATCTGTCATGCCCAAGTCGTTTTACACACCCAAGGTACTACTTTATCTATAAGTTTACTATACAATAGCGATATACAGAAGTTAATATGCTATAGATTTATACTAATCTTGGTGTATGAGACAAACACCTAACAATGCTAAAAAATATAAAAATAGGTACATTATTTCGGTCACACTGTATAAGAAATCCTTTGTACGAGAGGGATATCAGCATGCTTGCAAACCCAGACCTTGAATACCAAGGTGAGAGTTTTACCTAGTAAGAACAAATAACTGAAAACTCAAAAAATATAACTCATATGCTTAAACTAATATATTTGTTTTCTACCTTTGTCTCTATAGGGTGCAGCATATTGCAACATGTCACAATTTGTTCTGCAGTCCGTTGCTGCTGTGATGTTTTGGTGTACTGCATAAGATACATTTTTAATTAAGAATGTCTTATACAGTGTGACCGAAATATCACATGAAGGTGACGACGATTGGACTACATTATTTACAAATCAAGAATATTAGTCTGTAATACATCGACCGCAATAGAAACAACGAACTAATGTGCTACGACTGTGTATTATAACTGCACTACAATTATATTCATATATGCCATTGTCTCTATAATGCTACGCGCAACCTAGTTTAATTTCGAAGCACTGTAACTGCACTTGTTAGCCCGCGTGCACTACCTTATAAATAAATTACTTGCAGTCATATAGAAAACTGCTTTCGCTTATCCTGCAGGAACACCTCTTTACTTTCGAAGAAGTGCCCTATTTTTCCTGAGTGCACTACATTACCTAAAAGTTATAGTGCACTACAAGTGTACACTGGTTTAGATAAGAACCACTGTGCTTCTACACTACATGCACTGCCTGTGAAACCAATTAACCGTGGTGTTCTACCAACAAAAACAAATATGCAACGACCGTGTAATCTTCCTGCACTGCCATAATTTAAATATATGCACTGCTCTGCGAGTTGATCCTGCCAAATTAGTTTACTATGAGGCACTGCCATATTTAACCCTCGCGTGCACTGCCTTGTGTGCACTACCCATATAGTCATATAGAAAACTGCTTTCTACACGGATAGACACCTATGTACTTTCGAAAAACTGCCCTATGTACTCTGAGTGAACTGCCCGTATAGTCATATAGAAAACTACTTTCTACACGGATACAAACCTATGTACTTTCGAAGAACTGCCCTATTTATCTAGAGTGCCCTGCCCTTAATTCGACAATTGAACTGCTCTATGTAATGCTACAGGTACACTGGTTTCTCTTCAAAGCACTGCGCTTCCTCAGGCACATGCACTGCCTAACCTAGAAACTATACTAGCCCCTAACGAATGCGGGATGACCCTGCACTCTAAGTGCACTGCCCGTATAGTCATATAAATAACTTCTTTCTACACGGATAGACACCTATGTACTTTCGAAGAAATGCCCTATTTATCCTGCGTGCACTGACCTTATTTCAACAATTGCACTTCTCTTTGTAATGCTGCAGGTACACTGGTTTCTCTTTGAAGCATTGCGCTTCCTCAGGCACATGCACTGCCTAACCTAGAAACTATACTAGCCCCTATCGAATGCGGGATGACTCTGCACTCTAAGTGCACTGCCCGTATAGTCATATAGAAAACTGCTTTCTACATGGATACAAACCTATGTACTTTGGAAAAACTGCCAGATTTATCCTGCGTGCACTGCCCCTATTTCGACAATTGCACTCCTCTATGTAATGCTGCAGGTACACTGGTTTCTCTTCGATGCACTGCACTTCCCTAGGCACATGCACTGCCTAACCTAGAAACTATACTAGCCCCTAACGAATGCGGGACTACCCTGCACTCTAAGTGCACTGCTCGTATAGGCATATAGAAAACTGCTTTCTACACGGATACAAACCTATGTACTTTGGAAAAACTGCCCTATTTATCCTGCGTGCACTGCCCCTATTTCGACAATTGAACTGCTCTATGTAATGCTGCAGGTACACTGGTTTCTCTTCGATGCACTGCGCTTCCTCAAGGACGTACACTGCCTAACCTAGAAACTATACTAGCCCCTAACGAATGCGGGACGACCCTGCACTCTAAGTGCACTTCCCGTATAGTCATATAGAAAAACTGCTTTCTACACGGATAGACACCTATGTACTTTCGAAGAAATGCCCTATTTATCCTGCGTGCACTGACCTTATTTCAACAATTGCACTTCTCTTTGTAATGCTGCAGGTACACTGGTTTCTCTTCGAAGCATTGCGCTTCCTCAGGCACATGCACTGCCTAACCTAGAAACTATACTAGCCCCTATCGAATGCGGGATGACTCTGCACTCTAAGTGCACTGCCCGTATAGTCATATAGAAAACTGCTTTCTACACGGATACAAACCTATGTACTTTGGAAAAACTGCCAGATTTATCCTGCGTGCACTGCCCCTATTTCGACAATTGCACTCCTCTATGTAATGCTGCAGGTACACTGGTTTCTCTTCGATGCACTGCGCTTCCCAAGGCACATGCACTGCCTAACCTAGAAACTATACTAGCCCCTAACGAATACGGGACTACCCTGCACTCTAAGTGCACTGCTCGTATAGGCATATAGAAAACTGCTTTCTACACGGATACAAACCTATGTACTTTGGAAAAACTGCCTATTTATCCTGCGTGCACTGCCCCTATTTCGACAATTGAACTGCTCTATGTAATGCTGCAGGTACACTGGTTTCTCTTCGATGCACTGCGCTTCCTCAGGCACATGCACTGCCTAACCTAGAAACTATACTAGCCCCTAACGAATGCGGGACGACCCTGCACTCTAAGTGCACTTCCCGTATAGTCATATAGAAAAACTACTTTCTACACGGATAGACACCTATGTACTTTCGAAGAACTTCCCTATTTATCCTGCGTGCATTGACCTTATTTCAACAATTGCACTGCTCTTTGTAATGCTGCAGGTACACTGGTTTCTCTTCGAAGCACTGCGCTTCCTCAGGCACATGCACTGCCTAACCTAGAAACTATACTAGCCCCTATCGATTGCGGGATGACTCTGCACTCTAAGTGCACTGCCCGTATAGTCATATAGAAAACTGCTTTCTACACGGATACAAACCTATGTACTTTGGAAAAACTGCCAGATTTATCCTGCGTGCACTGCCCCTATTTCGACAATTGCACTCCTCTATGTAATGCTGTAGGTACACTGGTTTCTCTTCGATGCACTGCGCTTCCCTAGATACATGCACTGCCTAACCTAGAAACTATACTAGCCCCTAACGAATGCGGGACTACCCTGCACTCTAAGTGCACTTCCCGTATAGGCATATAGAAAACTGCTTTCTACACGGATACAAACCTATGTACTTTGGAAAAACTGCCCTATTTATCCTGCGTGCACTGCCCCTATTTCGACAATTGAACTGCTCTATGTAATGCTGCAGGTACAATGGTTTATCTTCGATGCACTACGCTTCCTCAGGCACATGCACTACCTAAACTAGAAACTATACTAGCCCCTAACGAATGCGGGACGACCCCGCACTCTAAGTGCACTTCCCGTATAGTCACATAGAAAACTACTTTCTACACGGATAGACACCTATGTACTTTCGAAGGTCTGCCCTATTTATCCGGCGTGCACTTCCCTTAATTCCACAGTTGCACTGCTCTATGTAATGATGCAGGTACATTGGTTTTTATCGAAGCACTGCGCTTCCTCAGCTCTCTGCACTGCCTTGCCTAGAAACTATACGAGCCCCTAACGAATGCGGGACGACCCTGCACTCTAAGTGCACTGCCCGTATAGTCATATAGAAAACTGCTTTCTACACGGATAGATACCTATGTACTTTCGAAGAACTGCCCTATTTATCCTGTGTGCACTAACCTTATTTCAATAATTGCACTGCTCTTTCTAATGCTGCAGGTACACTGGTTTCTCTTCGAAGCACTGCGCTTCCTCAGGCACATGCACTACCTAACCTACAAACTATACTAGCCCCTAACGAATGCGGGACGACCCTGCACTCTAAGTGCACTGCCCGTATAGTCATATAGAAACTGCTTTCTACACGGATACAAACCTATGTACTTTGGAAAAACTGCCCTATTTATCCTGCGTGCACTGCCTCTATTTCAACAATTACACTGCTCTATGTAATGCTGCAGGTACACTAGTTTCTCTTCGATGCACTGCGCTTCCTTAGGCACATGCACTTCCTAACCTAGAAACTATATTAGCCCCTAACGAATGCGGGACGACCCCGCACTCTGAGTGCACTGCCCGTATAGTCATATACAAAACTGCTTTCTACACGGATAGACACCTATGTACTTTCGAAGAACTGACCTATTTATCCGGCATCCACTGCCCTTAATTCCACAATTGCACTGCTCTATGTAATGCTGCAGGTACACTGATAATATGAAATTTAGCATACTACTCTATGTATTGCTGCAGGTACACTGATAATATGAAATTGAACTGCATCAATTAGCAATTACAATAGTAGTACTAGGACGCCAACTTTAGCATAGAATGCAAGAAGATTACAAAAAAGCAACAAAGTACATAATTGGAGGCTAGAATAAAGTGCTAGAAGATCAAACGAAGCAACAAAAGGCTTAGTATGCTCACATTACAAAGAGATATTTAATTTTTATTGCATTTCGGTCAATCACTATAGAGCAGGTGGCCAGGCTTCAGACATTGCAAAAGCACTACGGACAACTAATGGTGTAGATAACTTGGATAAAACGGATACAGTCTTCTTTAGCATGTCTGCACAGAACAAGCCTACATGAAAATCAACTGTCATCAGAATATAGCGACCATCAGCTGACATTGTTATAACACGCAACACACCACAAACTGGGAGATTGCAATTCTCACAGATAATACCAAGTCTTTCCTTCCAGTAATCTTCAATATCCCAGCCGAAAGCAGTTCTGCATGCAACAGGCAGATCTAACATTGTCTGGATGATCTACTTATTTTGACCATTGTTGTAGTCAAGGAGCCAAGTTGTCAGTATACCATCACTAGAAAAGGCAGCTAGTAAAATGTTTCCTGATCTATCCTCTGAAATACAATAATTCATCTGATCCTTTGTTGTCAGCCTAACTAATTCAACGAATTGTATCACAAAAGTTAAATGTGTGGATATGGTGTAACACAGAAGAAGGCCTACAACATACGCCATAAACAGGGCTTTGCCTATCAGGATTCCTTCAGGCTGACTAAGGTAAGTGGTTGGTGTTGGCACAGGAACTGGGTCAGAAATATGCATCTCCCATTGACCATTTTGCTGAATACAGAAATGCAAAAATATTCCATATGTTGTATTAGCAGTAACACCATGATATGAAACCTTACAAACATTGAATATATTTCTACGAAAGAATGTCATTCCTGATCTAGCAGCACTTGGAATCAAGCAGAATTGCCCATATGAATGATCTGTATCACTCTTCGACATTGATGGCATTCGTGTAACAGGTGAGGCAAGGAAAGTAAAAAAATCTAGAGACCTAGAAGGATAATTAATGTAGTACCCAGGATCTCTAGAACCATGTGGAAAGACCTGAATGAGGACTGCTCCGTTTCGACAGCAGACGACGAATTCCCTTAGAAGATATGTTGAATCTAAGTTCGAATAAATAGCTAGAGATGTTTCATCTTAAGATGAATATTCAAGCTCCTGTAGCCTATTACCAACCTCAGGCATCCAATGATAATCAACAAGAAATCCTAGGCATGATGGCGAATTTTTCTTCATATAACGCGAAAGAAATCTAGGCTCATTGAGAGCAGTATACCAAGCTTTGTTGAGGATACTGCAATGGATCAAAGATTTCGTAGACGCTAACCTTAAAACAATCTCCTGCACCAAATCTAGGTCCTCACCCACGCGACTGATCGAGGAACCAGATCTAGTAAAATCCATCGCTATTCAATAGATTGTTTTCTTTTCCTCCAGACAGAAGAAGAAGAATGGTTTGTTTCTTTTCGTGGAAGAACGAAGCCGTAACGTCCTATGCTAGCCGTATCCATCGGTTAACATACAAGCTAAAATATATTGAATGAGAAACTGCTTTGTAGGAACGTGCGTATTGATCTATAATTGTAGATGTGGTAGCCAGTAAACTGCTTAGTTAACCTACGTGCACTGCCACGGGCGAAGCCCGCAACACACATTCCGAAATACAAGCTGCTCAGAAATACAGGGCGCTCCGAAATACGAGGCGCTCCGAAATACACGGCGCTTCAAGATCTATATGAAAGCTTGATGCGCCGAAGGCGCCATGCCCACGGGCGGAGCCCGCAACACACACTTCGAAATACAAGGCGCTTCGAAATACAGGGCGCTTCAAGATCTATAAGAATGCTTGATGCGCCGAAGGCGCCGTGCCCACAGGCGGAGCCCGCAGCACACACTCCGAAATACAAGGCGCTCCGAAATACAGGGCGCTCCGAAATACTGGGCGCTCTGAAATACAAGGCGCTCCGAAATACATGGTGCTTCAAGATCTATATGAATGCTTGATGCGCCGAAGGCGCCGTGCCCACGGACGGAGCCCGCAACACACACTCTGAAATACAAGGCGCTCCGAAATACAGGGTGCTCCGAAATACAAGGCGCTCGGAAATAAACGGCGCTCTGAAATACAAGGCGCTCCGAAATACACGGCGCTCCGAAATACAAGGCGCTCCGAAATACACGGCGCTCCGAAATACAAGGCGCTCCGAAATACATGGCTCTCCGAAATACAAGGCGCTTCAAGATCTATATGAATGCAAGATGCGCCGAAGGCGCCGTGCCACGGGCGGAGCCCGCAAAACACACTCCAAAATACATGGCGCTCCGAAATACAGGGCGCTCCGAAATACAAGACACTCCGAAATACACGGCGCTTCGAGATCTATATGAATGCTTGATCCGCCGAAGGCGCCGTGCCCACAGGCGGAGCCCGCAACACACACTCCGAAATACAAGGCGCTCCGAAATACAAGGCGCTCCGAAATACAAGGCGCACCGAAATACACGACGCTTCAAGATCTATATGAATGCTTCATCCGCCGAAGGCACCGTGCCCACGGGCGGAGCCCGCAACACACACTCTAAAATACAAGGCACTCCCAAAATACAGGGCGCTCCGAAATACAAGGCGCTCCGAAATACACGGCGCTCCGAAATACAAGGCACTCTGAAATACACGGCGCTCCGAAATACACGGCGCTCCGAAATACAGGGCGCTCCGAAATACAGGGCGCTCCGAAATACAAGGCGCTCCGGAATACATGGTGCTCCGAAATACAAGGCGCTTCAAGATCTATATGAATGCTAGATACGCCGAAGGCGCCGTGCCCATGGGCGGATCCCGCAGAAGACACTCCGAAATACAAGGCGCTCCGAAATAAAGGGCGCTCCGAAATACAAGGCGCTCCGAAATACACGGCGCTTCAAGATCTATATGAATGCTTGATCCATCGAAGGCTCCGTGCCCACGGGCGGAGCCCGCAACACACACTCCAAAATATAGGGCGCTCCGAAATACACGGAGGTTCAAGATCTATATGAAAGCTTGATGCGCCAAAGGCGCCATGCCCACGGGCGGAGCCCGCAACACACACTCCGAAATACAAGGCGCTCCGAAATACAGGGCGCTCCGAAATACAGGGTGCTCCGAAATACATGGCGCTTCAAGATCTATATGAATGCTTGATGCACCGAAGGCGCCGTGCCCACGGGCGGAGCCCACAGCACACACTCCGAAATACAAGGCGCTCTGAAATACAGGGTGCTCCGAAATACAAGGCGCTCCGAAATAGACGGTGCTCTGAAATACAAGGCGCTCCGAAATACACGGCGCTCCGAAATACAAGGCGCTCCGAAATACACGGCGCTCCGAAATACAAGGCGCTCCGAAATACATGGCTCTCCGAAATACAAGGCGCTTCAAGATCTATATGAATGCTAGATGCGCCGAAGGCGCCGTGCCCACGGGCGGAGCCCGCAAAACACACTCCAAAATACACGGCGCTCCGAAATACAGGGCGCTCCGAAATACAAGACGCTCCGAAATACACGGCGCTTCGAGATCTATATGAATGCTTGATCCGCCGAAGGCGCCGTGCCCACGGGCGGAGCCCGCAACACACACTCTGAAATACAAGGCGCTCCGAAATACAAGGCGCTCCGAAATACACGACGCTTCAAGATCTATATGAATGCTTGATCCGCCGAAGGCACCGTGCCCACGGGCGGAGCCCGCAACACACACTCTAAAATACAAGGCACTCCCCAAATACAGGGCGCTCCGAAATACAAGGCGCTCCGAAATACACGGCGCTCCGCGCTCTGAAATACACGGCGCTCCGAAATACACGGCGCTCCGAAATACAAGGCGCTCCGAAATACAGGGCACTCCGAAATACAAGGCGCTCCGAAATACATGGTGCTCCGAAATACAAGGCGCTTCAAGATCTATATGAATGCTAGATGCGCCGAAGGCGCCGTGCCCACGGGCGGATCCCGCAGAACACACTCCGAAATACAAGGCGCTCCGAAATACAGGGAGCTCCGAAATACAAGGCGCTCCGAAATACACGGCGCTTCAAGATCTATATGAATGCTTGATCCGTCGAAGGCTCCGTGCCCACGGGCGGAGCCCGCAACACACACTCCGAAATATAGGGCGCTCCGAAATACACGGAGGTTCAAAATCTATATGAAAGCTTGATGCGCAAAGGCGCCATGCCCACGGGCGGAGCCCGCAACACACACTCCGAAATACAAGGCGCTCCGAAATACAGGGCGCTCCGAAAAACAGGGCGCTCCGAAATACAGGGTGCTCCGAAATACATGGCGCTTCAAGATCTATATGAATGCTTGATGCACCGAAGGCGCCGTGCCCACGGGCGGAGCCCACAACACACACTCCGAAATACAAGGCGCTCTGAAATACAGGGTGCTCCGAAATACAAGGCGCTTTGAAATACAAGGCGCTCCGAAATACACGGTGCTTCAAGATCTATATTAATGCTTGATGAGCCGAAGGCGCCGTGCCCAAGGGCGGAGCCCGCAACACACACTCCGAAATACAAGGCGCTCCGAAATACAGGGCGCTCCGAAATACGAGGCGCTCAGAAATACACGGCGCTCTAAAATACAAGGCGCTCCGAAATACATGGCGCTCCGAAATACATGGCGCTCCGAAATACAAGGTGCTACGAAATAGATGGCTCTCCGAAATAGAAGGCGCTTCAAGATCTATATGAATGCTAGATGCGCCGAAGGCGCCGTCCCCACGAGCGGAGCCCGCAAAACACACTCTAAAATACACGGCGCTCCGAAATACAGGGCGCTCTGAAATACAAGACGCTCCGAAATACACGGCGCTTCAAGATCTATATGAATGCTTGATCTGCCGAAGGCGCCGTGCCCACGGGCGGAGCCCGCAACACACACTCCGAAATACAAGGCGCTCCGAAATACACGGCGCTTCAAGATCTATATGAATGCTAGATGCGCCGAAGGCGCCGTGCCCACGGGCGGAGCCCGCAAAACACACTCCAAAATACACGGCGCTCCGAAATACAGGGCGCTCCGAAATACAAGACGCTTAGAAATACACGGCGCTTCGAGATCTATATGAATGCTTGATCCGCCGAAGGCGCCGTGCCCACGGGCGGAGCCCGCAACACACACTCCAAAATACAAGGCGCTCCGAAATACAAGGCGCACCGAAATACACGACGCTTCAAGATCTATATGAATGCTTGATCCGCCGAAGGCACCGTGCCCACGGGCGGAGCCCGCAACACGCACTCTAAAATACAAGGCACTCCCAAAATACAGGGCGCTCCGAAATACAAGGCGCTCCGAAATACACAGCGCTCCGAAATACAAGGCACTCTGAAATACACGGCGCTCCGAAATACACGGCGCTCCGAAATACAGGGCGCTCCGAAATACAGGGCGCTCCAAAATACAAGGCGCTCCGAAATACATGGTGCTCCGAAATACAAGGCGCTTCAAGATCTATATGAATGCTAGATGCGCCGAAGGCGTCGTGCCCACGGGCGGATCCCGCAGAACACACTCCGAAATACAAGGCGCTCCGAAATACAGGGCGCTCCGAAATACAAGGCGCTCCGAAATACACGGCGCTTCAAGATCTATATGAATGCTTGATCCGTCCAAGGCTCCGTGCCCACGGGCGGAGCCCGCAACACACACTCCGAAATATAGGGCGCTCCGAAATACAAGGCGCTCCGAAATACACGGCACTTCAAGATCTATATGAAAGTTTGATGCGCCAAAGGCGCCATGCCCACGGGCGGAGCCCGCAACACACACTCCGAAATACAAGGCGCTCCGAAATACAGGGCGCTCCGAAATACAGGGCGCTCCGAAATACAGGGTGCTCCGAAATACATGGCGCTTCAAGATCTATATGAATGCTTGATGCACCGAAGGCGCCGTGCCCACGGGCGGAGCCCACAGCACACACTCCGAAATACAAGGCGCTCTGAAATACAGGGTGCTCCGAAATACAAGGCGCTCTGAAATACAAGGCGCTCCGAAATACACGGTGCTTCAAGATCTATATTAATGCTTGATGCGCCGAAGGCGCCGTGCCCAAGAGCGGAGCCCGCAACACACACTCCGAAATACAAGGCGCTCCGAAATACAGGGCGCTCCGAAATACGAGGCGCTCAGAAATACACGGCGCTCTGAAATACAAGGCGCTCCGAAATACATGGCGCTCCGAAATACAAGGCGCTCCGAAATACATGGCGCTCCAAAATACAAGGCGCTCCGAAATACACGGCTCTCCGAAATACAAGGCGCTTCAAGATCTATATGAATGCTAGATGCGCCGAAGGCGCCGTCCCCACGAGCGGAGCCCGCAAAACACACTCTAAAATACACGGCGCTCCGAAATACAGGGCGCTCCGAAATACAAGACGCTCCGAAATACACGGCGCTTCAAGATCTATATGAATGCTTGATCCGCCGAAGGCGCCGTGCCCACGGGCGGAGCCCGCAACACACACTCCGAAATACAAGGCGCTCCGAAATACACGGCGCTTTAAGATCTATATGAATGCTAGATGCGCCAAAGGCGCCGTGCCCACGGGCGGAGCCCGCAAAACACACTCCAAAATACAAGGCACTCAAGGCGCTCCGAAATACAAGGCGCTCCAAAATACACGACGCTCCGAAATACAAGGCGCTCCGAAATACAGGGCGCTCCGAAATACAAGGCGCTCCGAAATACACGGTGCTCCGAAATACAAGGCGCTTCAAGATCTATATGAATGCTAGATGCGCCGAAGACGCCGTTCCCACGGGCGGATCCCGCAAAACACACTCCGAAATACAAGGTGCTCCGAAATACAGGGCGCTCCGAAATACAAGGCGCTCCGAAATACACGGCGCTTCAAGATCTATATGAATGCTTGATGCGCCGAAGGCTCCGTGCCCACGGGCGTAGCCCGCAACACACACTCCGAAATACAGGGCGCTCCAAAATACAAGGCGCTCCGAAATACATGGTGCTTCAAGACCTATATGAATGCTTGATGCGCCAAAGGCGCCGTGCCCATGGGCGGAGCCTGCAACACACACTCCGAAATACAAGGTGCTCCGAAATACAGGGCGCTCCAAAATACAATGCGCTCTGAAATACAGGGTGCTCCGAAATACAAGGCGCTCTGAAATACAAGGCAATACATTTCGCTACGCTGAATTATCTTTGTACTGCTCTTAATATACAAATGCACTGCTTGACTGTAATCCGTTCAAAGTGAATGCATTTCGCTGCGCTGAATTATGTTTGTACTGCTCTTAATGTACAAATGCACTGCTTTACTGTAATCCATTCAAAGTGAATGCATTTCGCTGCGCTGAATTATGTTTGTACTGCTCTTAATATACAAATGCACTGCTTTACTGTAATCCGTTCAAAGTGAATGCATTTTGCTGCGCTGAATTATGTTTGTGCTGCTCTTAATATACAAATGCATTGTTTTTCTATAATCCGTTCAAAGTGAATACATTGTGTTGTACAAACCATACCCCTCCCATTACACCCCATAAAATCTCCATTGCCCATAAAGAGAAGAAGATAATAAAAATAAACGAAAAATGGAAAAGAGAAAAATGAAAATAAATGACAATGAAAAAGAAAACAAACTAAAACTGAAGTGATAGAAAGTGTATACTTAACGTGCGGAGCAGACAACAGTGTACAAAGAGAAAAAACCGGAAAGAGAAAAAAAACGGAAAAGAGAAAAAACCGGCGACATGTGCGCGACCAGTTTCCCAGGATGATTCCGCGATGACACGTGTCGGATACCCACGCCAGGTCCCTCGCGCGTTTTCGCGGCGCGTAGCGCACGCGCGCTAGTCGCTCTCTAATCTTACTCATGATTAGTAGTCTCATGTTTCCTCCACTTCATAAATATGGAAAGCTTCAGCATAGATAGAGTAATGGCAAGCATATCATACGGGTTTCATGCATCCTTATAGCACATCAAAATTACTGTAAACATGGATGATTCAAATGAGTAAACTTTATTCCATGTAAAGTAATTTACTCATAGGCTTGCCTTTGAACAGTAAAGTATAATCATGTAAATTAAGAGTGTGAGAGTTGTCATGAAAATCATATATACTAGAGTATCTCAATTCTCCCACAACAATGAATCAAGACTTTGCAAGCACTACTTTTATATTCATTGTCCTTCAAGAATTTCAGTTTTTAAGTAATTGAGAGCATGCCAAAGATTTTTATTAGTTTATCGGGCTGTGACGGACACTCGTGGCATCACTAAGGTTTTTGTTCCTTTTGCATAATGATTACTCATAATAGCCAGAGGAGTGATTCCATCATGATTACAGCTATCTAGGAGTGCCAAGAATCTTACCCACTATAGCATTGCTGCTACAAGTGTTTAATCAACTCATAGCCGAAATCTAGGAGTTTCCTCCATGAAAATCGTTTGTAGGCCAGTGGGGTTGTTGGCATCCCATGAAGTTTGACACGCGTAAAGCTATATCATTCTTATGATTAACAAGTCAAACTTTGGCATGCTCACAAAATTGCTAAACATTATTTCAATCAAACAAATCTTTTTCAGAGAGCTATCAAGTCAATTAACATTTTTAGTGGTGTTGAGTGTCTCTAGAAATAAACATTCAAGACTAAGCACTATAACACCCAAGTCTTGAATTGTGAGACTTTTTCTTATTACAATTGTTTAGAAATTTTTAGGAAAGACTTGGTTAATTATGAGAGCTGGAACAAACTGAGCCCAATTAAACACCCATGCAAACAAAAATCTTACAACGATACAAAGACTCACTCCACCAATATAATATATCAACATTTACTACTAACTCGCATTGGTTTCTCCAACTTCAAAAGTGGGGAGTCATAAGGAATACCTCTCATGTTTGGTTCCACTTCTCTCTTCCTTTTTTATTTGTTTCTTGGAAAATCGAAGTCGATCACTCTCCTGCAAATATATGAAGACCTCGAAGCGGAAAGAAAAGAAAGAGGGAAAATAAGGAAAAATGGAGAAATCTTTTTGTGTTTTTTAAGAGAGGAAATTTAAAGAATAGAAAATTGGCAGCAAAGCTCGGCTAGAAAATTTTGAAAGAAAAATAGAGAACCTAGAAAATAAAGTGTTGGAGAAACCAACATGAGTGCTTATAAACTCAAATAAAAACGCAACCTCGAAATAAATAAAAGCAAATGATTGCTAAATAAAGATGCATGAGGAAACTTCCCCAAGCTTAGGCTTTTGCAAGCCCTTCAAATAATTATGGTGGCGGGAAAAAGTTGTTACTCCAGTTCGCAAATTGAGTTGAGAGGTTACTTGTTGATTCTCGGAGGTTCAAAGAGAGGTTGTTCATCCTCTCCATGGTACCTCCAAGTCCATGGAAATCTTGGTATGTGGCGAACCGGGTTTGTGGCTGCTCCTCTTGATAAGGAACTTCTTTCTCCTCCTCTTGGTACTCATCCACTTCAGGAATCGCTTCCTCGGGTTGGTGTTGCTCAACCTGCGAATCATATAGAAAACGTCCTTCCTCGATAGAGAAAAGACCATTAGGCATAGGAGCAGGGTAGATACGCCTAGCTCCAGCAATATGCAGGTAATATAAACACCACCTCTCCTAGTGAGCATTGCACAGGACCTCAAGGTGGACAAACCAACACGTGTCTCACCTAGTATGGGTTGCAACTCACCTAGGTTGATGTCTAGGGAAGCGGCAAGTACGGTGATGACGCCTCCTCCTATGACTGGCCCTTGGCTTTGGGAGGCTTGCTGCTCCAGGTAGCGCACAAGGATGGCACCCAAGTTGAGTGTCAGGTTGCAGTTGATGTAAGTAGCCTTTGCGAGGACTAGGATGTCCTCCTCGTTGAGTCTCGTGAACTCATTACGTGCCTGCAAGGTGTTAGCAATAACATAGAACAAATAGAGAATTGTAGGATGTTGAATATTCTTCCCCTTCTTCACACTACTAGTGAAACTCAATCCATTATAGTATTCATCGAGGGAAGGACTTAAGCCAGCAAAGGATGCGTGTAAAGCATGAACATCATTGTTTGGGAAATTAAAGCATCCACACTATTCATCTAATGTTAAAGTGTAGTTGTTGTTCATCAGACGAAAAGAAATAGTATCCTCTCCTTGCCATAGTTTTACGGTGTTTTGCAATGAACTTAGGAATTCAATGGTTAAGCGGCGATAAGTAGGTACATCATTGTACACAAAGTATTGCAGTCTAGCTCTATTGCAAAGTAAATCAAAGTCATCAGAAAATACGAAGTTGGTTCAATATAATGGGGCAAGCCCATTTGCTGGCCTTAACTTCGCGGTTCTTGATCCTATTGTAGTGATCACGATGGGCCTCATCACTGAACCGTATCCCCATGCGTTCCTGAGCGGCAGCCCGAGAAACGCTAGCGGTGGCACGAGCATGAGTTTGGCTCCTTGTGTTCATCATCTAAAACATTGAAGAAAGGCCAAACTAAAACTTTTTGATCCAACAATAGTAAGTGCATCATGATGACCCACAAGTATAGGGGGTGTATCGTAGTACTTTTGATAAGTAAGAGTGTCGAACCCAACGAGGAGCAGAAGGTGTTGGCGAGTGGCTAGGAGCAGGAATTCTCTGTAAATACTTAGCAAACTGATTTTTACGGGTTTTTTGATAATGCAGGTAAATAAAGTACGAGTAAAGAAAAGACAATAAGAATAAATGCAGCAAGTGGCGCTATCCTTTATTCAGCAAAGGACAAGCCGGTTGTATTACTTAAGATGACCAAACGTTATCGAGGACACACGGGAATATCATCAAGTGCTTTCGCTTCATATAGTTGATTAATCTTCTTTAGTTTGCTAAGTGTTGTGTGGGTGAACCTGTGCTAATGTACTGACCTTCCTAGGACTAATACATACTTTTGATTATACCCCTTGCAAGCATCTGCAAGTACAAGAAAGTAATTCAGGTAGAAACCTAACCACAGCTTTAAACTCTACGATCCTGACGTCCCTTGTGCAATGGTTTCCTAACGGGGGTTCAGGTTTCTGTCACTCCAACAACCCCTACGATTACTAGCCAAATACACAATGCATTCCCCTAGGCCCATATAAGTGAAGTGTCATGTAGTCGACGTTCACATGACACCACTAGAAGAAGTACACCACAACTTAAATATCAAACCATTGAATCTTTCTCAACACCATTCCACTACTAACAACATGACTTCTCCCATGTCCTCAAGAACAAAACGAACTACTCACAAGACATCATATGGATCATAATCAGAGATGAAATAATGATGCGTAGCAATTTGAACATCAACAATAATTCAACGGTTCACTCAATAGCATCAACTACAAAGTGTAATCAACACCGGGAAAGTTTCCCCTAAGAACTATGCAAGATTCAACCCAATTGTTACAACCGTATGGATATGGTGATGATGGTGCTAGTGGAGATGATGGTGGTGATGATGATGATGATCCCAATGAAGTCCAGCTTGCTGGTGGTGTTGATGGCGATGATCTCCCCTCTCCGGGAAGGAATTCCCCCGGCAGATTTCTGTCTGCCGGAGAGATCTTTCTCTCTCGGTGTTTTTTGCCCCGCAGAGGCGGCAAAATCTTTTTTGTGGTCGCTCCTCGAGTATTAGGGTTTCGGGAGGATAATATATGCCAGAGGCGAGAGCCAAGGGTGGACCAGGGCAGCCACAGCACCTGGTGGCGCGGCCTAGGGTGGCCCGTGCCAAGGGGTGGTGTGGGCCCCCTATGGCCCATCTCCGCTTCCACTTCTGGCTTTCTTCGTCTTTGGAAAAAAATAGGATTTTCCATCTATTTTCCCGGATTTTCTGATCTTTGCGAATTTTGCCTCCAAACATCACATTTTCCATCAGAATCCTGACTGTAGCGGTCCATGCTCCAAAAGTCATCAACCATGCAAAAATAGATGAAATAACATAAGTATCATCACTTAATATGAAATATATCAATGAATAACAGTAAATTATGATATAGAATAGTGATGCAAAATGGACGTATCAACTCCCCCAAGCTTAGACTTCGCTTGTCCCCAAGCAAAAACTGAGCTCAATAAACATGACCTCAGGTTTATGGAGTGAAGAGTCGATAAAAGAATACGGACAAGAAGCATCACATTCATCAATACATAAATCATAATAGAAGACAACTCACTATTATATAACTTAACTTGCAATAGGTAAAGGAAACACAATAAAGATACATAAAGTAAATCATGCTCTTGGTTGAAGAATAGTTGACAATTTGCAAGAGTTCACAAAAAACTGGTTTTCAATGATAGCTTTCAAAGTAGTAAACACTAAGATAAGAGCAAAGTGCAAAACAAGGAACATAAGGAACATGATTGAATAAATCATCATATGAATGAATTAAACACAACAACTCAAAATACTTGCTGAGGTATAAGGGGATAGGTTTACTGACTCAACTAAAAAGTAAAAGAAAGGCCCTTCCCAGAGGGAAGAAGGGATTTCAAGTTTCATAAAGAGCTTCCAAAAATTATGGTACTTATTAGCTTTCATCTCTCATTGCCCCTATCATAGGCATCTTTTGGTGATTAAGGTTAAAGTGACACAACTAAGAGGATATGCTCGACAAGTTATAAGTTGAAATCTCATGCCCCTTACTCACGAGTATCGAACCTCATGCTACTCAACTTCAGTCACAAGTAAGCTCTTGTCATTGTAAATACATATGTATCATAGAGAACCGCCAACGGGGTACCCCTTGCACATGATATAGGAGCTATCCCATAATCAAAATGACAAGGCAAGCAGACAATGAGCATCTCAGCGATCCATTTATTTGATATTTGCATAGGTTTTTATTGAGGATGCTTCAAAGAATACTCATTACAGTTATGCTGCAAGTTTCCACCATGATTAAGCATGGCTTAGGCTAGCGGCCTAGGTGTTTCTCTAACACACATATAAACTCCATGATCTTACAAGTTCCCCTTTTATTTCACACCGCTGGGATCCATAAGCAAAAGAATCATGATATTAACGGAATATAAGTGCAATGTCGAAAGCGTTCCCCATGATACATGGTTCTGCTAACTTCAACTTATAAAGCGCAAGCATATACGCAACAAAAATGGACACAATGGTTCAAGATCTTTAAATGCAAGAAATTAAAGTGTGCCATCAAGTTCGTGAGAGCTTTAATCACTAATTTTCACATAACAAGTTTAATTCGGAAGGTAGATGAAAACATGAATTTACTTGGAATAGCAATAGTGCTAATAGGTAGGTATGGTGGACACAAATGACATAGGTTTTGGTTTAAGGATTGGATGCACGAGAAGAATTCCCTCTCAGTACAGGTTTTTGGCTAGCAAGGCTGGGTAGCATGCATAAGAGTTGAAGGAAACAAGCAAACATACAAGTGATAAAAGCAAACATGCAATCTTCCTTGGAAGAACAAAAGATCTTAACTAGAGAATACTAATCTTATGAGCAAACTAAGAAAGAAAGAAAGAAATTATATTTCTTTCGAGTACTTTTATCTTTTTCATTCAATTCTCAAAATAGTGTTGCTACAGACCGAGCCAGGTTTGCCAAAACCAACTAAATTAACTCAATGATCCCAGTGATACCAATACTAATGACAAGATCAATCATATAACCATGAATTGAAAACTAATATAAGATACGTAAGGGAGTAAATGATAGAACTTCTCATTAATATTCCATAACGGCAACTCACACCAAGGGATACATAGATATCTGACGAGAGGGGGACACTTCCATAATGCAAACCATCCTACATGATAACTTCTCTATTCATGATATGACTCTACTAAAAAGGTAAAAAGAGAGAAGATAGTGATATGATACCGTGGCACTCCCCAAGCTTGGAACAAACCAAGGGGATGCGAAAACCTGATGACGAATTACTCCTTCGGTGGTGGTGGTATTCTCTCGATGAGCTCTTTGATTACTTTCCCCAAGTCCTCAATCTCGAAGGTGATATTACAAATCAAATGTGAGTTTTGTTCAATGCGGCTCAGGATCATGTCGGGTTGCGAATTCCACCTTTTGTGATTCTTTCCCCACTCTTCCTCCTTGAAGTTTTGTTTTCCTGCATGGCTAGTACGAGGCAAATCCCAATTGGAGGGTAGTTTCTCCTTGGGCATATTTTGGTATTGATGCTCATGGATAAGGGTATGGAAAGGATTCTTGGTGCATGGAGGAAGTAACCATGGTGTCGAACAATGAGGAGGCTTCCCTCCAGTTGACATAATGCTGGCAGAGTTTGCCACCACTCCAATGTTTGCAACGTGGTGCCGGTGTGTGGATGTTGGGTTTGCTTTGCCTCCTCTTCATCTTCACTCTTGATCTCCTTCTCCTGCCCGGGGTCTTGGTGATCTCCCTCCATAGGCTCCTTTCCCTTATCCTTGGCAGACACCATTGTGCTTCAAACTTTCAAGAATAGTTCCTGGCAGAAACAGATCGAAACGAACACACGACGAGAACACGATATATGAACCTCAGGGGATCCGGGGGATTATATACTATGGTGTTTTACGACAAAAGGAAGGTACTGGGAGAAAACAGGTCGGAGACAGAGTCCAGGGCGGCCACACCACCTGGTGGCGCGGCCAGGGGTGGGCCCGTGCCATAGGGTGGTGTGAGCCACCCAGGCTCCTATTTTTGTCCCTCTTTCGCTTCGTCGCTTTCCTTGTTGGATAAAAACTCCAAAAATATATTTGGACAGAATTTTCGCGGAACTTTTCTTACTAGAACTGTTACCTATTAGAAAACAGACTTTGTAGGTCTCTGAATTTGGTCTTTAGTAGATTCTTTTGGAGTCACCACTTGAATAACATTAATATCTTCATCTTCATACTCATATTTCCCGAGTCATGAAACCTTTCTCTTTCCTATTACACCATTTTCTCCAATAACCTAGAAATTTCTTTCACACAAAACTTCACACAATTCTCATTAGCAACATTAGTGTAAGCGGGATAATAAACATTTTAAGTCCAAATTCAACTGAAATCCATCAAAACATAAGCTACTGTAGCAACTCCTTCCGAAAACCCAAAAATAATTCAAAAAGGAAAAATGACTTAAGAAGCAAATGCAAGAGTGGCAAAATTTGTCAAAACAGACCAATAGGCAAAGATCAATTTTTTTCGAAATTCTTCTGTTGCTCAAATCAAAAAGTTCAAAACTGACGAAAGTTAAATAACAACCTGGGGCATAAGCACACAAAACTACATCTCAATACGATATACAGAGATGTCTCACAAACTTTTACGGTGAAGCACAAAAATCTGTTTCGGGACAACAACTTTCCCAAATATTACTTCTCTCTTATTAGAGGTTGATCTTGACATAAAAACCAAACAAAAAAGATAATAAGAGGTTATTACCGAATTAATAACTTCCAAGACTCAAATAAACAAAAAAACTGAAAGCAAGAATATATTGGGTTGTCTCCCAAAAAGCTCTTTCTTCATAGCCATTAAGATGGGCATGATAATTTCAAAGAAGATCACATAAGGTATGAATTGAAGTAAGAGAGAGCATCAAGAACAAAAAATACACATGTTTAAGTCTAACCCACTTCCTATGCAAGGGAATTTTTTAAACAAACAAATTGTTGAAATTAGAGGCTATAAGCATAGGAAGGCAAAACAAGTGCAACATAAAAACTTTAAGCATAGAACGAGGAAACTTGTAATTATTGAGATGCATTAGAATAGTCTTTCCTCTCTTATAATAACATTCAGTATCATGCATAAACTTAACAATGTAACTATCGCAAGGACCAGTGTTGCAATAATCAATTATCCTAACAGAAAACACAGGGATACTAGCTCTCATAACACTACTTTGTGAAACAATATTAGAGGTATCCTTACAAAGGATAGTGTGTCCCTCTTCTACATATTTAGCGACAAAATCTTCCACATTTTCTATCATAGGTTCATCATCCATTTTTTTATCACGTTCAACAGCTTTATTTGTACTTTCATTAACCATACTAGCTATCATAGAATGCTCCTTTATCTTAACTGGGAAAGTCATTTTCTCAGTGTAAGGTTCGGGTAAAGCATGATTAGCAGTATAAACTTCAGTGTTTCTTGCAGGAACAAACTTAGCAACATCATGATACTTATTCCACTTCTTTTTAGGAACTTCAATGTAGGAAGCAAAAGCCTTAAAATAAGTTGCAATAGCTTGAGAGTCTAGACCATAAGCATTTTAAATATTTTGAAAGTCATCAGTTCCCATAAAAGATTCAATGCATTCATAATCATAATTTATACCTGACTTTCTTCCTTTGTTATTCTCTCATGCTTCAACATTGTCTTGAATACGGTCTAGAAGATCCCATTTAGCTTCTTCTTCCATGCGTGTAAATGATCCAGCACAAGAGGCATCCAATAAATCCTTATGATGAAGAGAAAGCCTTGCATAAAAGTTATTGATAATAATATTGTTGGGGAGCTCATGAATGGGACATTTGAGCATTAGTAACTTCAATCTCCCCCAAGCTTGCGCTGTAAAATTTTGAATAAAAGAGAGGCACTATTTCCTCCCATTTAAGAGCTTGACCATTCTTCAACAGCTTATACCATTCCTCAGCTCTTCCTTTCAGTGATAATGAGAATAACTTCTTCTTAACTTGATCTGTGGTAATACCGGCACACTTAAACAACCCGCATAATTCGTTCTCAGCAAATAATCTCCGGGATGGACAGTTCCATCTCCAACATAATAGTTATCCATAACATGATCAATAATTCTTTTAGGTATTTTAAAAGTATCATTCTCAGCAGGTGGTGGTTCATCTACTACCTTAGCAGTGGTAGTAGCATTACGAAACAAGAAAATCATCGAATTATCCATATTAAAAATAAAGCAACTAACAGAACTAAACAATACTCACAGTAGAAGTTTCCTTTACTAGTTCCACTCTCCAATAGCGCTTCACTCCCCAGCAACGGCGCCAGAAAATAGTCTTGATGACCCACAAGTATAGGGCATGTATCACAATACTTTCGATAAGTAAGAGTATCGAATCCAACGAGGAGCAGAAGGTGCTGGCGAGTGGCTAGGAGCAGGAATTGTCTATAAATACTTAGCAAACGGATTTTAGGGGTTTGTTGATAATGCAGGTAAATAAAGTATGAGTAAATAAAAGACAATAAGAATAAATACAGCAAGTGGCCCAATCCTTTATTCAGCAAAGGACAAACCGGTTGTATTACTTAAGATGACCAAACGTTCTCGAGGACACACAGGAATATCATCAAGTGCTTTTGCTTCATATAGTTGACTAATCTTCTTTAGTTTGCTAAGTGTTGTGTGGGTGAATCTGTGCTAATGTACTAACCTTCCTAGGACTAATACATACTTGTGATTATACCCCTTGCAAGCATCTGCAAGTACAAGAAAGTAATTAAGGTAGAAACCTAACCACAGCTTTAAACTCTAAGACCCTGACGTCCCTTGTGCAATGGTTTCCTAACGGGTGTTCAGGTTTCTGTCACTCCACGAACCCCTACGATTACTAGCCAAATACACAATGCATTCCCCTAGGCCCATATGGGTGAAGTGTCATGTAGTTGACGTTCACATGAAACCACTAGAATCAGTACACCACAACTTAATATCAAACCATTGAATCTTTCTCAACACAATTCCACTACTAATAGCATGACTTCTCCCATGTCCTCAAGAACAAAACGAACTACTCACAAGACATCATATGGATCATGATCAGAGATGAAATAATGATGTGTAGCAATTTGAACATAAACAATAATTCAACGGTTCACTCAATAGCATCAACTACAAAGAGTAATCAACACCGAGAAAGTTTCCCCTAAGAACCATGCAAGATTCAACCTAATTGTTACAGCGGTATGGAGATGGTGATGATGGTGCTGGTGGAGATTATGGTGGTGATGATGATGATGATCCCGATGAAGTCTAGCTTGATGGTGGTATTGATGGCGATGATCTCCCCGCTCCGGGAAGGAATTCCCCGGCAAAATTCTGTCTGCTAGAGAGATCTTTTTCTCTCAGTGTTTTCCACCCCGCAGAGGCGGCAGAATCTTTTTTGTTGTGGCTCCGCGAGTCTTAGGGTTTCGGGAGGATAATATACGCTACAGGGGAGAGCTAGGGGTGGACCAGGGCAGCCACACCACCTGGTGGCGTGACCTAGGGTGGCCCGCGCCAGGGGGTGGTGTGGGCCCCCTGTGGCCCATCTCTGCTTCCCCTTCTAGCTTTCTTCGTATTCTGGAAAAATAGGATTTTCCATGTATTTTCTGGATTTTCTGATCTTCGCGAATTTTGCCTCCAAACAACACCTTTTCCATCAGAATCCTGACTGCAGTGGTCCATGCTCCAAAAGTCATCAACCATGCAAAAATAGATGAAATAACATAAGTATCATCTCTTAATATGAAATATATCAATGAATAACAGTAAATTATGATATAGAATTATGATCAAAGATGAATTTGCAAAAGGTAATTGGAGGATCGGAGGAGAAACATATTGTAGATCACTTGTGTGCGAGGAAATCGAACGAAATTGAGTAGAGAGGGAGATCCCTTGAGGTTTTGAGAGAGTTTGGAGGTAGAAGAAAGAAAAAGGATTGAAGTTTTGGAGTTGGGAGTACCTTCCCGTGCGATTTTGTGGTCTGACGCAACTATACAGGCGCAACATGTATTCCCGCCGTATAGTTGGTGTTTTGTCAAAATATTAGGGTTCACTCCTAGTGGCGTAGCTATACGGACGCAACTATACAGGCGAAACAAAATGTTCCGGACGTATAGTTGGTCGTTAAACTGTCTGTCCCTGCTAAAGAAAATTTGCAAAAGCATCGATATCTATACGACCGGAGCTATTCCCTTCGTATAGTTAGTCGTTAAACTCGCAGTACATATGAAAAGAAATTGTACAGAGGCATTGATATCTATACGACCGGAACTATATGGCCGGATTTTTTATTCCCGCCATATAGTTGGTTGTTAAACTCTCAGTACGTGTTGCAGAAAAAAATTCGATGGCAAAGATATCTATACGACCGGAATTATACTTCCGGAATTTTTATTCCCGCCGTATAGTTGGTCGATAAACTCTCAATGTGCATAAAAAAATTATGTTTCTTCATAAACTGTCTATTTTCCTGTAACTTAGTGATATACCTTGTTTTTGACAGAAAATTTACAGTAAATACTGTTGACCAACAATAGCATTAATAAAGCAGAATTTCAAGTACTACCAAACTTCTTCTCCTCAAATGGAGTTTTGTAGCACTCTTTATTAAACATGAACTTAAACTAAAACTAAAAACTTAACTCAAACATTTATTTCACATGGGTTGCCTCCCATGGAGCGCTCTTTTATGGTCAATAGCTTGACCTTGATGATACTCACTTAGGCCAGATGACTAGAACACCCACTCCAAAGTAATTGGCCTTCAAAGTGATGGCCTCCTTCTCGTCATGTTTGGCTTTCTTCTTCCTAGGGAAATGAATAACAAAAAGATCCCGTGAAGTCAATTTGCAACTTCATGTTCCCTTCATGAAGGTTAATTAAAGCCTTTATAGTTCTCAAGAATGGACGACCTAGTATTATAGGAACAACAGTATCTTCAGGCATGTCAACTATAACGAAATCAATGAGAGCAGGACAACCTTTGATGTAAACAAAAGTGTTCTCCTTAATCCCTATAGCTTGTTTGTAGGGAGAATCTGCTAGATGCAATTTTAACTAAGTAATTTAAAAGGAGCCAAGATTTAACTTGTTAAGAAGACTCTTTGGAATTATTGAGATGCTTGCACCTAGATCACAAAGTGCAACTATCTCATTGGTTCCAATGTTTATCTTAATAGTAGGCTCAAATATGTCATCTAGTTTAACAGGTAACTTTTCAGCGATTTTCTTGTATTCTTCCTCAAGCTCGCGTAGCTTAATTGCTACTTGATCTACAAAATTTTGATACATAGCTTCATCGTTATCTTCACTTACCGGAATTTTGACGTTGATCCTCTTGACGAGGTCTTCGATGGTGTAGCTTGGTGAAGGGGCATTACTATAATCAAGTTCTTCAGGCTCCTCCCTTTGGATCCTCATCATTTTGAGTTCTTCAATAGGATTGGGCTCTTCTTTACCTGCAAATTTAGCTAGAATGAGAGTTTGACTCTCGGTTATCTTACCAAGCTATGCCTCAATGATCCTTGTTATTTATTGAAGGGCCTGTAAATCATTTGTCAAACTAACAGCTTGTCTAGATAATTTACCAAGCATAGCATCATGGTTCTCCGTAATTTTGACTAGAATATTATTTTGTTCATTTTGTGAGTCTATGAAAGACTTAAGTGTTTCTTGGAAACTACCATTACTAGTTCCCATATTATTATTAGAGTTCCCTGTAGGAGTATCATAATGTTTCTGAAAATTAGGATTGTAACTCTTCTTCCAAGCAGGGTTGTAATCATTACGAGCTACGAAGTCTATTTCTTCTATGTTTGTTTTGGGGGTGGCTCTTACCTGAGTTTCCTTACCTTTTACGGCTAGTATGAGCTCATCCATCTTAGCATTGAGATCTCCATTCTCTTGTGGTGAGACAGAGTTCACCTTCTTTGTGTTTGATCTTTCCACATGCCATTGGGCATGGTTGTCTTGCATATTGTCTAGCAGCTTCTTTGCTTTGGTAATATGTTTACCCATAATTGTTCCTACAGCTGCAGTATCAAGCATATACTTAGACACAAGATTAAGAGCATTGTAAAATAAATGGAGGATTAACGAATCTTCCATCCCATGACTAGGATAGTTTCTTAGGCATATTTTCATCCTCTCCCATGCAAGCGCTAGTGGCTCACATTCTTCCAGTCTAAAGCCAGTAATATTAGATCGAAATTGCATAGTCTTTGCAGGTGGGAAAAATTTAGTCATAAATAAAGAAGTACATCCCACCCATGAAGTAATACTGTTTTTAGGCCAATATAGCAACCATTCTTTATCTTTCCATCTTAGAGAGAAAGGAAATAGATGCAATTTGACCTCATCAGGGTCAACGTCTTTTATACGCATCATATCACATATTTCAGTGAAAGTATTCAAGTGCATACCTGCGTCTTCAACAGCAGAGCCTCCAAATTGATTCTGTTGAACCAAACTTAAGTAATGGGGCTTAATTTCATGGTCATCAGCAGCGATTGCTGGATGAGTAATAGGAGTATGCAAATAATCATTATTGGGAGTAGCAAACTCCCCAAGCTTCTTTTCAGCCATACTTCCTATGTTTTTGGGTTTTCTTAGATTAAAAATTATAACAGTAAAAGCAAGAACTTAAAGACTAACTAATTTTTTGGTTTATCAAATAAAGACTAAAAGCAAACTAACAAAATTAAAAACAAGAATTAAAACTAGCAAGGTCCCTAATAACCTCACTAGGGTAGCTATTGCTTCCCGGACAACGGCGCCAGAAAAAGGGTTGATACCTTCGATCCGAATTATGGATGTAGTATAGCTTATTTTCCCTAGTAGACCTAGGTTATCGAATCCTCGGGAAGAGAATGCATAGTGAAGTTACATTAACGGACCTTTAGGAGTTTTAGACTTCCTTTTGTGTTTTTACCAGACCAATAGCTTGCGTCTTTTTGTTGTTGTCGATGATGGAGAGAGAGGGCCTAGGGCGTTCAATTTCACCTGTAGATGTGCAAAACATCTGATGGAAATAAAAGATAGAAATAAAGTATGCGTGTAATAGTTAGACCAAGATAAATTATATGTGGGTAGTGCATCCATCATTGCTATTGCCTCCACAACCCCTTATAGCAATATCTACTAGTCTCATCCATAGAATAAAGAGAACTAATGATATGCATAGTGATGTCACTGTTAATCCCAATCAAATCCCTCACATATACCTTGCTCAACCCTCGGGGTCTTGGGTACCTGACAAGTCCTTGGATTGATGCAAGAGAGTATACAATAATCATCATGTCATACAAACTAATACACGATCCCATCTATGATAAATCACATGCATAATTGCTACATGGCTAGTCCAAAGCCCTTAGCCCAAGGAGAATTACTCACACATAGAGAGATTAACAACCACAAACATTGTAATGAAAATCATCAGATTGATAGCAATAGTCTTAAAATGTCGCCAATCGGAGAAGCGATCTACTATACAAGTGGTGGAATATGGCTATCGAGATGGAGAAGGGTTTGGAGATCTGGAGGCGGCTGGAGATCTATGGCAGAGACTTTTTGGCGAGGTCTGGCTTGTTTTATAGTCGCCTGAGGCTTCTTTATATAGGGGTCCCTTCACAAAAGTTGTTCTGTTTGACCTAACGGTGGAGGCGCCAACTATATGACCGACACTATACGGTCGGAAATTTTGATCCGGCCGTATAGTTGGTCGTTAAAGCGTCTTCCTCCGTTGTTTGGCTCCTGGTTGTTGGAAATCTCGTAGTGATTCCCTCCTTTAAACAACATTATCTGTGCAGGAAAAATACAAAAAGAAAGGATTGCATACCCCTCTGAATATTAGCATTAGTGGCAGGGTTTAGAGAGATATTTCATCAAGAATATGATTAATATCTAGTTTAAATGTGGACGTATATGGCTATATTTTAGAGCCATCCTGGATACACCTGATTCATTGCATGTGTGTTCTTTTCACAAACCACATATGGATCCACTAGAGTCATTGCATGTATGTTCTTTTCACAAACCACATGGATCCACTAGAGTCATTGCATGTGTTTTCTTTTCACAAACCACATATGGATCCACCAATGTCATTGCATGTGTGTTCATTTCATGAACCACATATGGATCCACTAGAGTCATTGCATGTGTGTTCTTTTCACTAAACCAATACTAGAGTCATTGCATGTGTATTCTTTTCATGAAGCACATCTAGAGGCATTGCATGTGTATTCTTTTCATGAAATTATCACTAGAGTCATTGCATGTGTGTTCTTTTCACAAACCACATACGGATCCACCAGAGTCATTACATGTGTGTTCTTTTCATGCACTACATATGGATCCACTAGAGTCATTGCATGTGTGTTCTTTTCACTAAACCAATACTAGAGTCATTGCATATGTGTTCTTTTCATGAACCACATCTAGAGGCATTGCATGTGTATTCTTTTCATGAAATTAGCACTAGAGTCATTGCATGTGTGTTCTTTTCACAAACCACATACGGATCCACCAGAGTCATTGCATGTGTGTTCTTTTCATGCACTACATATGGATCCACTAGAGTCATTGCATGTGTGGTCTTATCCTAAACCAGCACTAGAGTCATTAAATATGTGTTCTTTTCACAAACCACATATGGATCCACCTGAGTCATTGCATGTCCATTCTTTTCATAAAACAAATGGATCAACCAATGTCATTGCATGTGTGTTCTTTTCACAAACCACCTATGGATCCACCAAACTCTTTGCATGTATGTTCTTTTCATCAAACACATGGATCAACCAATGTCATTGGATGTTTTTTCTTTTCACAAACCACATATGGATCCACTTGAGTCATTGCATGTATGTTCTTTTCATAAAACACATGGATCAACCAATGTCATTGCATGCGTGTTCTTTTCACAAACCACATATGGATCCACTAATGTCATTGCATGTGTGTTCTTTTCATGTCGTGGTGGTGTCACGGAAGATGCCATGGATAGGCAAAAGGTGGGCCAATATGCTCTAGAGGAATCGAGGGAGGGATACTGTGGTGATTCCACACACGAAAGCTTTATATTCACTAGGTTCACAAGGTTTACAAATTCTCCTTGAGTTGTATTGGGGAGAGGAGGAAGAAGGAGCTCTCTTACTCTCACCACTACCTATCTCCAAGGAACCAACTCCTCATATGCCCACCCCTACTACAGAGGCCCTAGTGCCCCTTATAAAGGGGAGGCTAGGTCTCCAATTAGGGCTGCCTCTCCCAAAATAGCAAACGGACCGGGTCACCTTTTGCCCTCGTAAGCCATGCAGAGGCTACGTAAGCCTCTGCGGCGCCAGTGTCATCCGACACAGGGCGCGTCACCCTTGTCAGCCACGCCTCGGTGGTCCTTCCCTTTGTCCGCTTCGCTCATGCTCTAGCGTACAGTGACCACCTTTTCACCAGCGAGATACCTTCCTTCTCTTGCAAGCCTGATATAACCCGGATCGTGCCTGGTTGATCCGACCCCGTGGGTACCTATATAATAGTTACATAAAACCTTCCAGCATATGACATACATCGACTGGGGCTCAATAAGGTGGACATCCTCCGGTCCGGGTTACTCCGTAAGTCGGTCTGCCTTGAGGTGACTCGGCCAGCATTCGCTTTGACCTTGCAGTACCTCGGCTAACTCGGCCTCTATACCCCGGCGTGACCCTACCCGGGGGTATCCCCCCCCCCACATTAGTCCCCGAAGCTGGTGCGGTCTTAGCAACTTCAGCTGCTAAGGCCACGGCAGGTTCAATCTTTTTGCTCATTTTTCCGAGTTACTCCGTAGCTCGGATCCCGTGGCATAGCGTTCCCTTGGAACATTCCGAGCCATCACTCGCTGGCCGGGCTACCCTTCAGTTTTCCGGGTTATCCTTCCTTCTCTCGTACGCTTCCCCATGTCCTACGTGGAGGGTAATCATTACCCAGCCTCATTTTAAGGGCCTGCACCCGTTACTGTACTTATTGTAGTGTTTACTGCAGCGCATGTCGCGTCACGACTGCCTCCTCGTTAACTGTATCACCACGTCGCGTCATGGGATCTCCTGCGCCCTGTGGCCCTTCCTGTGGCTCGCCTCTGATTGTCTGACTCGGCAGATACACGTCCACACCGTGTGGCCTTGACGCATAACATGATCCCACTACCCCCCGCTGGGGTGTGGTTAAATAGGGGAGGGGACGCGTCTCTTGGCCATTTTCCCCTTCTCGCGCCCCTGTGCCTCTCTGTCTCTTCTCCTTCCTAGCGACAGCACCACCACACCACATCTTCTTAGCAGCACCGCCGCTGCACCGTGCCTTTTTACACCAGTCTCGCTGCCGCTCCCACACTGCTCCACCGTCACGGGTCCGCGCCAGTCCAAGTCTCTGCCCCCTACCTCCGATAGGGCCGGTGAGGACAATGACCTAGAGATGACCGAAGAGGAGCTCGCCGTCCCTAAAGAAGAGATGGAGGAGGGGGCGGAAAACACGGAGCGCGGTGCCTGGGCCAGTTCCTGGGTGTGCCAGGATGACCTGGACTGGCTCTACCACACCCGCCGCATCCCCGAGGGCGTGATTGCCCGCCTCACCTACGAGGAGCTCTCTCCCTCACTCAATCCGGGTGAGTTCATCGTGTTCCTCTCTCACTTTCAGCGTGGCTTCGGCCTGCCCGTGAGTGATTTCTTCCATGACTTCCTCAATATCTATGAACTCCAACCTCACCATCTTCCAGCGAATGCCATCACATCCCTTTCTTCCTTTGCCTCCACCGTAGAAGGATATGTCGGCCTGTGGCCCACCAAAGATCTCTGGATCCGGTTCTTCGGTTTGCAAAGGAACGTGATTCCGAATAAGCTACTTGGCCTGGAGGACAAACATCTGACTCAATTTGGTGCCGCCTCTATTTCTCCCCAGAAACAACCCGTCTTTCCCTGAGTCACGGGGCTTGATTCCTGCAAGGGCTGGGCCCGAACCTTCTTTTTTGTGAGGAATGGCACGGATGAAGATCTGATCTGGCTGCGCCCTTATGCTCCGGGTCCTCCTAATCCGGATCTGTGGGACCGGGTTTCCAAGAAACCAACTGTCTTGGCGAATCAGGTCAACAAATGGTTCTAGGAGCTGAAGGATCTGGGGCTACGCAACAAGGAAACGATGATCACATTCGTCTGCAGCCGGATCTCCCCTCTCCAGAAGCGCACACACAAACTTTGCCACATGAGCTGGCGACTTGACCCCAACCGGACATCTTCCTTTGAACTGAACAACACCGAGATATTCCGCCGGGTCAAGGCCCTCTTTACGACTGACAAAGGACTTCTCCGCTGATTGGGAGTGGGGATTGGAGCATACTACTGGGACAAGCCTCCTCCTACTGTAAATCTCGTGATTCAATCTTTTTCCAAGTTATATTCTATGTCGGAGTATGTTGTTTATTTGATCCTTTTGTATTTCCTTCTTAGTTGTTTCTTCAGCAAACCCTCGAAGATGGCACCGAGCCTTCCCTCAAATGGGCGAAGGATCGACTTGTCTCGGACGAGGAGGAGCCGGATCAGGAAATGTTCCTGTCATTCCCTAATGCAACCAGGCGACCCACTGGTAACTTCTCTTCCTTAAGGGATTGGCCTGATGATGAAGATGATTCCGACGTTGAGGTGATGGAGGCATTTGACAGTGTGCCCATTTCTTACACATTTCTGGCTTTAGCTAACCCGGCTGGGCAGATCCATGAAGATCCTCCTCTCGCTACGGGTGAGCCGGTCCCAGTCGCGTCTAAGAAATGGTCTGCCACTTCCGCTGCTTCCTCCGGACCTCCCAAAATGACCAGGAGGCGAAAGAAGTCCGCCGACAAGACCGCTACCAAGCCTCCGACTAAAACCATAGTCCGGAGAGCTCAAAATCCCAAGGAGCCTTTGACTTCTGACGAGTAAGTCAACTTTCTCTTTGTCCAATTCTCTACTTTGTGCTTTTCTATCTATATGCCTTTCTTTTGTTATAACTTATTATTCGTCGTTTGATTCGGCAGGGCTGCGGTGGAGGTTCCCAGAGCGGCTCCAGCATCTCCTCTTCCTTCCGGCATAGCACATCTCCCCCTCGTGGCGACGATACACGCCCGCTGAGCCCAGTTCAAGATGGTTCAATAGCTTCCCCGGGTTCTAGCCCACCTCTTCCAGAGGAGGGCAACCTTGGAGCAGGGGGAAATGCCTCTGCCGAGGTAGCGGATGCTCCCAGCTCCTCATCGGCTCAGCCGAAACCCGCCACCTCCGAGGTACCAACTGCACCACGGCCAAGACCAGCACTAGCACTAGCACCAGCGCCAACACCAACAGCAGCACCACAAGTACCAGCATCAGCACCAACTCCTTCTGCCTCGTCCGAGTCTTCCAAGACTCGGCGAGAAGACCCAGCTAGCACCAAGGCTGCACCCAAGTCCAAATCTGCAGCTCAAACCTCAGCCTCTCAGCAGCAGCCCAAGGCCAAGAAAAGTTCTGACGCCACCAGGGCAGCATCCATCGAAGCTGGACAACGCACGCTCGCGTCCATGCTTCTGAAGAAAAATCCGCCGAAGAAAGATGCCTCCCCCGGGTCAGCTAGCACGCAACTTGCATTGCACACCAGCCCTGTTGCCGCCCAAGTTGAAAGGAGGGAGGCCCACCCCAAGGGTTTGATTGCGCCCCACATGCTTAGTGGAGAGCGCTATCCTCCGGCCCTAATCGAATACGTCAATAACTGGAACAAAGCGGAGTTCGTCAATCCCAATGACAATCTTTCGGAGAAGTTTGGGCCCGCCGATTTTAGCGCACAAATGAACACAGTAGCCAAGGCTATCAATCTTGTTGGCCGGATGCTGGAGGTACGCTACTTTGTCTTTTCTTTAGCATGCACAAGTGCTTAGAGATATATCCATTAGTCCCCGAGCCTCCGGGGGAGTAACTTGTTACTCGGCCGGATGCTCCTTAGAGAACTAGCGTAGCTCCTTAGTAGCTTTGGATATGCACACACCTAGAGCCGGGTTAAGTTCCACTTGGCCCGGATCTTGTACACTTCGAATAGGCACACACCTAGAGCCGGGTTAAGTTCCGCTTGGCCCGGATCTTGTACACTTCGAATACGCACACACCTAGAGCCAGGTTAGGTTCCGCTTGGCCCGGATCTTGTACACTTCGAATATGCACACACCTAGAGCCGGGTTAAGTTCCACTTGGCCCGGATCTTGTACACTTTGAATATGCACACACCTAGAGCCTGGTTAAGTTCCACTTGGCCCGGATCTTGTACACTTCGAATATGCACACACCTAGAGCCGGGTTAAGTTCTACTTGGCCCGGATCTTGTACACTTCGAATATACACACACCTAGAGCCGGGTTAAGTTCCACTTGGCCCGGATCTTGTACACTTCGAATATGCACACACCTAGAGTCAGGTTAAGTTCCACTTGGCCCGGATCTTGTACACTTCGAATATGCACATAACTAAGTCAACTTTGCTTTTCTCAGGTCACCACCAATCATCGGAGTGCTGATTTTGAACGCCTCTTGGACACACACAAGGCGCTGCGCTCGAAACATTCTGTACTTCTTGCTGAGTTTGAGAAAAGGGGTAAGTTTTCTCTTTGCCTTTTTTCCATCTTTCTTTGTCTTTCCCCGCCGGATTAATTTGTCATTCGGATTGCACAGCTGGAGTGGAGGCCGAGAATACCATTATGAGGAAAAATTGGGACGAGATAAAAGGTAACTCGATTTGGCTAATCTTCTTCTGTGCTCTTTCTCCTTTTCTTCTTGGCTCGGCAGATATTTATGCCTCGGCTCTGCCGGATTAACACACCTTTGCAGCATCCCTTGAAGATAGTGGGCCCGTGCCTGATATGATGCTGCATTTTCTCGAACAAGCAGGGCAACATCAGGCCGAGCTCAAGAAGAAGGACGACGAACTTGCCATTCTCCGGGCCAGAGATGATGAAATTGCCAAGCTCAAGGCTGAAATGAAAAATCTCAAGGCGCTCCACAAGACTGAGATGGATAAGGCTGGCCAATACTTCACCAAGGAGCGAGAACAGCTCAACCTTCAACTTGCCAAAGATCAAGAATTGCTGAAGGAGGCTAACGTCAAGCTTGAATCGCCAAATGTTGAACTTGAAAAACTTCGGAAGAGGCGTGCTGATTGTACCACAGAGCTGAACCGGATCCACAGTCATATCTCACGTAAGTTCTTTTCCTTCAGCCGACATGAATCTCTCCGGGTCAAACTCTTTTACTTATTTCACTTGTCTTGTTTTTAGGCAAATTCCCAGAGGGTGATGCCATTGCGGTTGCTGCAGTTACCAAGTTCTGCCAGTAGAAGGGTACCCCAACTGGTCCTGGCTCTGAAAACATTCCCTATGACATGGAGGATATGCTGGTCAGTCTGTCCTCTCGCATCGAGATCGTGAAGAACTATGGTTCGGGTCTACTGGATGCAGCCGTCCGGATCTTCCATGCCCTTTGGCCTGGTGAAGATACTCCAGAGGGGTCCACTACTCTGATTACCAAATTAATGGATTGCGAGACCCAGCTCGACCTCTGGAGGGAATCCGCCGCACGCGCCGGAGCTGAAACTGTCCTCCACTTTGTGCTCACATGGTATGAAAAGCTAGATCTGAAGCTTCTCGAGCACTTGCACACTGGATCAAGGTGGTCGAATGACCCGGATTGGGTAGCTCGGCGCAAGGCTTGCGCTCACAGCCTCATCCAGTTTGCTCCCATCCATCAATGGAATGAAGGACCGAGTTTCCTTGGCGCTGTTGACGACGAATATGTCGAAGATGGCTCGGAAGACGGGGAAGAAGACGAAGCTTCAGATATCAAAGAAAATGAAGATGACGACGAGGCTGAAGCTGCTGCTACACCTGCTAGCGCCGAGTTACCCCCTCCTGTTGCTGCTCCTTGAGCACCAAAAAACACTTTGAACTTTATCAGATCCCTGGTATGCCGGGTGCAGATGTATTAAGCATACTGATTATGTTTTGCTACTAAATTGTTCACTCCGGATTAACTTGAGCGTAGTCCCCGAGTTTCATTTTCTTGTTCCTCCAATTTCATGTCTTGTCTCGCGTCTACCATGATTCGGTTTTGTGACTTACGAGTCCGAGTTTCAAAAATTGACTTAACAATACTTGGAAACTTTAGTACTAGCTCAAAATAATCCAGCATAGTAAAAACAAGGTAAACATAAAATTAGTCTGAATAACCAATGTCGGCTCGATTACGTTCTTTTCCTTAGTTGTTTTTCGTGTGCTACGCAATTCCAAACTTGTTCTCTTGCTTGCCATGAAGCCAAATCTTGTTGGACAGCAGCAAGTCGAAGAGTTGAGTTTTTGGTGCTCACACACTACTAATCCGACTTAGGCAGAAGCAACTTAAGACAGCCGACATAAAAATAAATAACAAGCACATAAGACAACAAATATTATTAAGGCAGTCCCCAAGTTACTGCTCGAGGTGCCAAGATTTCATTGATAAACTCACTGCCGGCATACATACCAACGTATGAGAGACTGGGATACATACACTTCTTCGTTAAGTGTAGAATGGACGAAGTAGAGCTACATTCCATGGACGCTTAGATTCCTCGCCAGACCTGTCCGCCTTGTTCTTCTCCTGTGGTTTTGCAACGATGAGATAATAAGAGTCCTTGTGCAATGCTTTGCTCACAATGAATGGCCCTTCCCATGGTGGGGGATAACTTATGCATGCCAGCAGTACGTTGTACCAGCCGGAGTACCAGATCACCATCCCGGAAGACTCGGGGATTTACTTTCCGGCTATGATAGCGTCGGAGATTTTACTAATATATGGCGGATCTAGACAATGCCAATTCTCTCGCTTCTTCCAGCAGATCAACATCATTTTGCCGGGCTTCTCGCACTTCGGCTTCTGTGTATTGGGTGACCCTAGGTGAATCATGCTCTATGTCGGCTGGTACTACAGCTTCTGCCCCATATACAAGAAAAAATGGCGTATAGCCTGTTGATCGATTCGAAGTTCTTCTTAAACTCCATAGTACCACCGGTAGTTCTTCTATCCAGCACCCAGCTGATCTTTGCAGCGGGTCAATGAGCCGGGGTTTTATCCCGGATAATACTAATCCATTGGATCTCTCCACTTGTCTGTTTGATCCGGGTTGGGCTACTGAGGCTACTTCCTACCGGATCTTCTTATCTCGGCAGAATCGCGCAAATGCTCCTTCAGCAAAATTGGTGTCGTTATATGTTATGATACTGTGAGGATAACCATATCTCAGAATGATATCTTTGAGGAATGTCATGGCTCTAGCTCCATCACATTTTCTTATCGGCTTTACCTCAATCCATTTTGTAAATTTGTCAACCATAACCAATATATGGGTCATATTTCCTCTCGCCAGTTTAAACGGGCCAACCATATCCAAACACCATATGGCAAATGTCCAGGTAATTGTTATGGTATTGAGCTCCGACATTGGCATGTGTGTCTTGGTAGCATACCTCGAACAACCATTGCATTTTCTTACTAGATCTTTTGCTTGTTCCAAGGCACTTGGCCAGTAGAACCCATGCCGGAAAGCTTTTGTCACTAAAGCTCTAGATGAGGCGTGATGCCCACATTCCCCTTGATGTATATCTCGGAGGATGTCAAGCCCTTCTTCCGGGTCAACACATTGTTGGAGGACGTTTGTGACACTCCTCTTGTATAGTTCGGCATTGATAATCGTGTATGCCATTGCGCGCCTCTGAATTTGCCTGGAAAGCACCTCTTCACTGGGCAAAGTTCCATCCTTCAGGAATTGAAATATGGGCAGTGCCCAAGCTGGTATAGCTCGCACCGGAAACACCTCCTCATCAATTTCCATTTGATCCACCGACGTAGCTTCGGCCGGATCACGCTGCACAGTCCTCGGGTTCTGTGAAGCAGTCCCCGGGTTTCCTGAACCACTTCCCACATCAATGTCCATGGGTACAGCTCCGGACTCCGGATCTGCCAAGATGTAGATTGACTCGGATTCTGGGGATGGCCTGATAGATGGTTTTCTAAGGTGCTCTAGTGCTACACCCGGTGGAATTGCTTGTCGGGTTGATCCGAGCTTCGACAATACGTCGGCAGCCTCGTTTTCCAGTCGGGGTACATGGTGAAACTCGCATCCCTCGAAGTACCCTGATATCTTTTGCACATGAAATCTGTACAATGTCATGTTTGCATCCAAAGCATCCCATTGCCCCGAGACTTGCTGAACTACCAAATCCGAGTCACCAAAGCATTGGATCTGCGTATTCCAATTTCTTTTGCCATTTTGAGCCCATGCACAAGTGCTTCATATGCTGCAACATTGTTTGATGCTGCAAAATGGATCTGCATCACATACTTCAGCTGGTCCTTCTTGGCTGAGGTAAGCACAACTCTGGCGCCTAACCCGGTTTTTGTCTTTGATCCATCAAAATGCATTCTCCAGTAGTTCGGATCTGGCAAAGGAGGCTCATATTGCATCTTGGCCCAATCCACGAAAAAGTCGGCCACAGCCTGAGACTTGATCGCATCTCTCCTGTCGTATTGTGGTGCATAAGGGGCTAGCTCGATAGCCCAATTTGCGATCCGGCCACTCGCATCCTTGTTGCTCATTATCTCAAATATTGGGGCTTCACATATCACTTTGATTGGGTGTTCTTCAAAGTAGTGTTTTAGCTTCTTTGCTGCCATATACACACCATACGCCATCTTATGATAGTGAGGATAGTTTTGCTTCGATGCTGATAATACCTCGCTCAGGTAATAGACTGGCCTTTGCACTGACTTACCCTCTTCGTCGCGCTCTACCACCACTACTGCACTTACAACTCGGTTGGTGCGGCTATGTAGAGCAACATTGGCTCTTTTGATAGTGGAGAGGCTAACACTGGTGCAGTGGCTAACTATTTCTTTAACTGGATGAAGGCTTCATTGGCCTGCGGCGTCCATACGAACTTGTCCGCTTTTTTCATTAGTTGATAGAGAGGTAATGCCTTTTCTCCCATCCAACATACAAACCGACTTAAAGATGCTAGGCAACCAGTGAACTTCTGGACATCATTAAGACACTTCGGCAATTCCATTCACTCTATGGCTTATATTTTAGTTGGGTTAGCTTCGATACCTCTGCTGGAGACCAGAAATTCGAGTTATTTTCCAGCCAGGACACCGAAGGTACACTTCTCTGGGTTAAGCTTCATTCGGAACCTTCTTAGGTTCGCGAACGTTTTCCTGATATCATCAAGGAGCGTTTTGCTTTCCTTGGTTTTTATAACCACATCATCCACATATACTTTCACATTTCGGCGATTTGGTCGTGTAAACATTTTTGCATACATCTTTGGTACTTTGCCCCTGCATTACGTAAACCAAAAGGCATGGTGCGGTAGCAATAAGCCCCATACGGGGTGATAAACACAGTCTTTATTGGATCATTCGGGTTCGGAGGTATCTGGTGGAAACCAGAATATGCATCTATGAATGAAAATAGTTCACACCAAGCAGTAGAATCTATGACTTGATCTATCCTTGGCAGTGGGAATGGATCTTTTGGGCACGCCTTATTCAGGTTCGTGTAATCGATGCACATACGCCAAACCACTGCCACATTCAGATCATCTTTCTTCTTTTCCACCCGCATCGGATTAGATAGCCAATCCGGGTAAAGCACTTCCATGATAAACCCAGTTGCTAGGAGCTGAGCTATCTCATCTCCAATGACTTTTATCCTATCTTCGGCGAAGCGGCGGAGAGTTCGCTTCACCGGCTTTGCTCTGGGTCTCACATTCAAAGAGTGCTCGGCCAACTCCCTCGGAACACCTTGCAAGTCCTGTGTGGACCAAGCAAAGATATCCCGATTCTCACGGAGGAAGTTGACGAGCTCGCTTTCCTATTTGTCATTTAACCCAGCACCAATTGTTACGGTGCGCTCTGGGAACAGATCATCATCAGGCACTTTATTTGTATCTTTCGTTGCTTGAAATGAGAGACTTCCATGCGGGTTACTCAGCGCCAGCATATATTGTTGTGCAAACTGAGCCAATGCTGCCACTTCCTGGATCTTTCTCTTTTCTTGTGTGATCACGAGTGACTCGGCCAGGTTAGACCCGGCTGACGCACACTCAATGGAACGTCGGAAATATCCCTCTATGGTAATTACTCCATTTGGCCCGGGCAACTTCATCTTCAGGTAACTGATGTGACAACTTGCCATGAATTTATTCAGGGCTGGCCTGCCGAGTAACACGTGATATGCGCTTTCTAGGTTCACCACCTCAAACTCCAAATTTTCAGTTCGGCAATTATCTCTTGTGCCGAAGAGCACGTCAACCCGAACCTTGCCAATGGGCTCATAGGAAATACCTGGCACAATGCCATGGAAAGTTGTCCTTGTAGCTTGGAGCATGTTCTCCGAGATACCCAACATAAGCATTGTATCCACATACATGATATTGACGCTTCTGCCATTGTCAATCAGCACCTTGGAAAATCTCACACTGATATTTGGCCTGATGAACTTTGGGTCCAGCACTAATGCATATGAACCAGGACTTGGCATGAGCTTGGTATGGTCCTTGATACTCCATGTAATTTCCTGATCCAACCAAGGCATATACCTCGTTACTGTCGGCATAACTGTGTTCACTTCCATATGTCTGCGTTGCAAGCTCTTTCTATCTGTTTCCTCCATGGTGAACACAAAGTAACTCTGTATTCATTTCTCCCCTCGTTGTCGGGATATCTTTGATCTGGCTGATGCTGATTCTCCACTTGATGCACTGCATCCCTTCTCTCCTGATTCTCATACCTCGGTGGAGGTGGTGGTAACTTCAATTGCTGCGTGTTTGCTCCAGAGAGCAACTGCTGCCGAGGTTGATCGTTCCGAGGTGCCTAAGCATTCCCCGAACCACTTTACTCTATTTTCCTCATCCACTCACATTGCCAGGTTGTGTGACCCGCTGGGTTACTCGGATTTGGCGTGTGAAATTTGCACGACTGATCTAGCATTGCCTCATATGTATACCTCGGCTGGTCTTTCTTTTCTTGCCACAGTCTCTTTTGCTCGGGCGTCCATGTTTTCTTGCCATCATTTCTTGGGGTCCACTGTTGCCCTCCAGTTTTCTGACACTGATTACTCCCTGCTCCGGGTTGATCTTGATTTACAGCAGCAACTTGTTGCGAACTGTACCTTTAATCTGGTCTATCGTCTCTTCTCTTACCCCGGTAATAATTCCGCCGGGATGACCCAGCTCCATCTCGTCAGTAGTACTCCTCATTTGACTCGTTTAACACAAGCCTAGGTTGAGTCGGATCACCCAAAGCATACGAATCAGCAATCCGGATTCTCTCTGCCAGTGTAGTTGGCATATCCCTTTGTAACCTTTGCCACAGCATGCTTGCATATCTACACCCTTGCGCAAACCAAGATATGGCATGTGACTCAGTCACGCCCTCGCATGAGTTTCGCACAGTGCACCAGCAGGTTAAGAACTCCCGGTCTGTCTCATTTGGTCTCTCCTTGCACATTTCAAGGGTCTGTGGCCCATTCAACCTTTGATATGTGCTTGAGAAGTTACTAACGAACATTTCCTCAAAATCGATCTAGCACTTGATACTACCGGGTGGTAAATTGTTTAGCCATGCCCTTGCTGGCCCTTCCAGCATCTGAGGTACATATCTCACAGCCCATCTCAAGTTGCCTGTAGTAATTTTCACCGCCATCGCGTAGTTGATCAACCAAACCTCCGGCTTGGTGCTACCGTCATATGTTTTAGTGCCTCTAGGTAACTGGAAGTTAGGTACTGGAGGTTCTTTCATTATCCGGGGCCCAAAGCACGCTGGACCCGGAGGACCTTACCCCTCAATATGCTCCGACCTATAGAGCCGATCCAGTTTTAACCTGGCGTCGTCAGGCATCAAGTTCCTGCTTCCCAACCTTGACCCTATCACGTGATAATCTGGCCTAGGGTATCCTGTGTTCACCATTTCCGAATCACCATCATTGTATCTATCTTGCTCTTGTGGAGTGCTTCTCTACTGTATACCTTGGCTGGCACTTGGCTCTTGCCGTGGTATATTCCGCTGCTGCGGTTGCCCTGCACCTGCGGAGTTGCGCTGTCCGGCATTGCCGTTTACAGTGTTTCCCTGACCGACATTTCCTTGGCCACGGTTACCTTGGCCAGCTTCATCTCGGCTGATACTTCATCGATCCTCATTTCCTTGCACTGCTTTTCCTTTCCCTGCTCTTGCCGGGTCATATGGGACTATCTGTTTGTTTCTCTTTGGCGAGGTTACCACTTCCTCTCTTCTTGGTCCATCATGTGGGGACGATGCAGCTCCAGCAGATTTCTCCGGGTTACCTACCGCTGAATAAATGACTTTGGAAGCCCCAGCCCTTGCCGAGTTAGCCCTGAGCAACTCTTCATTTTGTCTGTTAGCGATCCGAACTAACTCATTGACCCTCTCATGCTGTCTTTGCCGGGCTTCACCCGTCAAACCCTCTAATTCGGATGCAGCTGCATCTGCTACTCTGAGGTTCTTTGCCGGGGTACTGTACTTCCACAGCCCCATGGACAAAACGTTCTCTGATTCCTCAATTCTAGTATCACCCTCTTTTTTCATTTCACTGATGATTTTTCTCCCCTTTACTTTTACAACATCTACCTTATTTGCGATTGCGTACTCGCGCAGTGTCATGTTCAACGACTGCTGAGCTGTGGCTATCTTTTTCGCACCCTCTAGTATTTTCTGCCTAGTTTCCTCTAACTCGGCCTGTGCCTGAGCCGGATCTACCATAGGTGCTACGGGACTTGCCAAGCTATCTATCGCTTGCTGCGGCACATTCTCTAGCCTCTCTAGCGGAGGACCTCTACTTTTCCTGGGCGCCTTAGGGGTTACCTCCGGATCTGGTGCCGGATCCTTGCTCGCACCAGCGCGAGGCGCCGTCATCATCACCTCGGTGCGGTCAGGGGAGGGAGTGATACGCGCCCCGTAAGCCGCGCTAAGGGGTGGCTCGCCTCCCTCGACGACGTGTCGTGGGTGAACGCATGACACATTGACGGTGACGTAGATCTTGTAAGCGCCAAGCTTGACGAAGAGCCCGTTGCACGGAAGAGGTCGTTTGCCGAAGCAACCAGCATTGCCGCTGACGTAGTCCAGCGCTCCAAAGCGCTGAACGAGCCCAGAGACGATGCGCTCGCCGTTGCCGATGAGGTTTCCTGTCCGGATCTTCATTCTAGCTAGCAGCGCTAGCCCCATGGTGGGTGCCAACTGTCGTGGTGGTGTCACGGCAGATGCCATGGATAGGCAAAAGGTGGGGCCAATATGCACTAAAGGAATCCAGGGAGGGATAGTGTGGTGATTCCACACACAGAAGCTTTGTATTCACTAGGTTCACAAGGTTTACAAATGCTCCTTGAGCTGTATTGGGGAGAGGAGGAAGAAGGAGCTCTCTTACTCTCACCACTACCTATCTCCAAGGAACCAACTCCTCAAATGCCCACCCCTACTATAGAGGCCCTAGTGCCCCTTATAAAGGGGAGGCTAGGTTTCCAATTAGGGCATACGTGGAGTCATATTCCAGGGAATATGCCTCTCCCAAAATAGCAAACCGACCGGGTCACCTTTTTCCCTCATAAGCCATGCAGAGGCTACGTAAGCCTCTGCGGCGCCAGCGTCATCAGACATAGGGCGCGACACCCTTGTCGGCCACGCCTCGGTGGTCCTTCCCTCTGTCCGCTTCGCTCATGCTCCAGCGTACAGTGACCACCTTTTGACCAGCGAGATACCTTCGTTCTCTTGCAAGCGTAATATAACCCGGATCGTGCCTGGTTGATCCGGCCCCGTGGGTACAGGTATATAAGTTACATAAAACGTGCCGGCATATGACATACGTCGGCCGGGGCTCAGTAAGGTGGACATCCTCCAGTCCGGGTTACTCCGTAAGTCGGTCTGCCTTGAGGTGACTCGGCCAGCATTCGCTTTAACCTTTCCATACCTCGGCTAACTCGGCCTCTATACCCCGGCGTGACCCTACCCAGGGGTATCCCCCAACATTTCACAAACCACATATGGATCCACCAGAGTCATTGCGTGTATGTTCTTTTCATAAAATACATGGATCAACCAATATCATTACATGTGTGTTGTTTTCACAAACCACATATGGATCCACTAGAGTCATTGCATGTCTGTTCTTTTCACAAACCACATGGATCCACTAGAGTCATTGCATGCGTGTTCTTTTCACAAACCACATATGGATCCCGCAATGTTATTGCATGTGTGTTCTTTTCAGGAACCACATATGGAACCACTAGAGTCATTGCATGTCTGTTCTTTTCACTAAACCAACACTAGAGTCATTGCATCTATGTTCTTTTCATGAACCACAACTAGAGTCATTACATGTGTGTTCTTTTCATGAAACTAGCACTAGAGTCATCGCATGTGTGTTCTTTTCACAAACCACATATGGTTCCACCAGAGTCATTGCATGTGTGCTCTTTTCATGAACCACATATGGATCCACTAGAGTCATTGCATGGGTGTTCTTATCCTAAACCAGCACTAGAGTCATTACACGTGTGATCTTTTCACAACCCACATATGGATCCACTAGAGTCTTTGCATGTCTGTTCTTTTCATAAAACACATGGATCCACCAATGTCATTGTATGTGTGTTCTTTTCATGAACCACATATGGATCCACTAGAGTCATTGCATGTCTTGTCTTTCCATTAACCATAGCTATAGTCATTGCATGTGTTATCTTTTCATGGACCACATATGGATCCACTAGAGTCATTGCATGTCTATTCTTTCCATTAACCACAGCTATAGTCATTGCATGTGTCTTCTTTTCATGAACCACATATGGATCCACTAGAGTCATTGCATGTGTGTTCTTATCCAAAACCAGCACTAGAGTAGTTGCATGTGTGTTCTGTTCACAAACCAAGTATGTATCCACCACAGTCATTGCATGTGTGTTCTTTTCACAAACCACATGGATCGACTAGAGTCATTGCATGTCTGTTCTTTCCACAAAACACATGGATCCACCAATGCCATTGCATGTGTGTTCTTTTTATGAACCACATATGGATCCACTAGTGATTGCATGTGTGTTCTTTCCACAAAACACATGGATCCACCAATGTCATTGCATGTGTGTTCTTTTCATGAACCACATATGGATCCACTAGAGTCATTGCATGTGTGTTCTTTTCACAAAACAAGCACTAGAGTCATTGCATGTGTGTTCTTTTCATGAACCATAGCTAGAGTCATTGCATGTGTGTTCTTTTCATGAAACTAGCACTAGAGTCATTGCATCTGTGTTCTTTTCACAAACACCATATGGATCCACCATCGTTGTTGTTTGTGTTCTTTTCATGAACCATATATGGATCCACTAGAGTCATTGCATGTTTGTTCTTATCCTAAACCAGCACTACAGTCATTGCATGTGTGTTATTTTCACAAAACACATATGGATCCTGATGGGGATATGCCAAAGGGGGTATGCCTAGAAGGACATTCCGATTGGGCCGAAGGGCCTGCGAGTGGGCCTGAAGAACAGCGACTGGAGTGCGACTGAAGGAAAGGCCTGGAGACTGGAGACTGAAGGCCTAGAGGCGTACTTGAAGCCCAGCCGGATTAGGTCAAAAGCCTCCGAGTCCATATCTTGCTCGGTTGTAACTTGTAAACCCTAGCGAGGTGACTCCTATATAAACCTCCCTAGGGTATCCTTAGTACTTATGTTCCATCATACACCCCCCTCAAGTGACTCGCTGCTTAGATGCCGAGCTCGCCACCCTTGTAACTCGCTCTCCATTAATCCAATCTAGCAGGAGTAGGTATTTACCCTCTAGGGGGGCGAACCTGGGTAAACCATGCGCATCCGCCCCCATCTCGCACCGTAGATGGCCGCCAGCTCTTCCTCACGTTACAATCAATCGATGCCAGTAGCAGCGACTGCCGTGGCCATTTCCACGACAGTGGCACCCACCGTGGGGCATAGCGGGACTGACCTGAGTTCTGCGGCGAAACCCTACTCGCTGATCAATCGGCCACTCGCCACCGGCCGCATGATCGCCATCGGCGGGATCTTACAAATCCTACCCAGCAGCTACATCCCGGCGTCACGCCCAGTCACTCACGATGCGGTGATGCCGGTCGGCTCCATCAACCTCTTCATCGGCTTCACTGGCACGATCGACCCAGCTGCACTGATGATCGTCCGCGGATCGCCGCCACACCGCGACCTGCTCTCGGAAGAGCAGGTACGCTCCATCAGGAGCCTCGTCACCAAGTACGACCCGGCCACCAGCAGCGCGGCCGAGACCAATGCCACCACCAATGAAGAGGCCCTAAACAACGACGCCGACTCTGTGACCCCTGCCTCAATCGACGGATCCATCACCGCCGCATCACGAGAGGACTCCATCACGTGGGTCTCCAACCCGGAAGATTTCAAGGACCCCTCCATCCTTGGGATCTTCGACTCTGACTCCGGCTCAGAGTCGCCTGAAAACTTCCACGCCAGATCCAATCGCTTTAACGCGATCTACATGGCGGGCAGCAGGGCCGCCCCGCCAGATCCGTTCTCCACGCCGATCCCGCCGACTGCGACGGCCACAGAGGTGGAGGAAGCCCGCCTACGACTCATGGAGGCGCAACGCAACAAACTCGCCGAGCGCGAGAAATACCACCTCGAGCGAGAAAGTGCGCGGGAGCTATCGCTCTATCACCAGCGCCGCATCAGGACCCGCCTGAACTCCAACGTCCAGGGCCGCGTCCTGAACTTCAACGACGAAAGCGACCCAGCACACGCGGTAGAGCATGAATACTACGAGAACACACCGCCAGGCGGAAGCAATCGCGCGAGACCACCACCTGGCGCACCAGCAACCGGAGCCCCTCCACCACCCATTGGCCGCACGCCCCCGCTGGACCAACCGCGGATCATCATCTCACCTCAAGCCCGCGACACCAATGGACTACCACTCTACTCCACCCCGATGGACAATGTCGTCGCGGCCGATGCCACGGTCGCCAACCTCGACGTCTAAGGCGACGGCGCGCTGCAGATCCAGTATGCAAAGGCCCTACTTGCCAGGGCCATCGAGCAACAAGCTGCGGGAGTCGACCCGCTGGCGGATGTATTCCCGTTCCTCAGCAAGTAGAGCGGCATCAAGCGGTCACCCCACCATCGCCAACGCATTGACCTGCCCTCCGTCGCAACCCCTAGCGAACTAGCCACGAGCCGCCAACCCCGCGCTGTCCTCCAACGAGCCGCAACCGGCGAATAGCACGGTCGCTGCCAACGGGTAGCCCATTGATGCCCAAACGAACATCATCAACAACCAGGCATGGTGGGCGCGCCAGCCCAATGACATGAGGCACACCCTCACCTACCATGGCGACCCGGAACCAAGAGGCTCGCTCAGTCGAGTCGGACCGCAATGCTTCGGGCCCATGATCCGTGGGGAAAAATACCTTGCCAACTTCAAGGCTCCCAAGGAGATCAAAAAGTATGATCCGACGTACGATCCAGCTGTCTGGCTGGACACATACCTCATGGCAATGGGAATCGCAGGCCAGACCGGCCTGATCGCCGCTCGCTACCTCCCCCTGATGATGGAGGGTGCGACTCGGCAATGGGTCAACACCCTCCCCGCCGACAACATCGATTCCTGGGAAGAAATGTGGGACGCCTTCATCAGGCACTTCGAGGGATCCTACACCCGCGCCACCACCATAGAGACCTGGAGCGATGCATCCAGGGACAAGGCGAGTCAACTCGCCGCTGGATTCAAAGATGGCAAGAACTGTGGATCAACGCCTCCGACATCCACCCAGATACGGCGATACATTGTTTCAAGAACGCGTGCCGGTATGAACCCCTGGTCACCAAGATGAAGAGGGTCTACCGGACGCTCGACAACATCCCCGACCTCCTCGAGATAGCCAAGCGCTACGCAAAGGAGGACCCCAACCAAGACTCCGACGACGAGTCAGGAGGAAGACGCCGAACCAGCATCCACGATAGCGGGCGCCTACATGTCATGTGCTACAGCAACACCTGCATCAACGGCAAGCACCACACGGACGGGCGAGTCGACTTCGTCGCCAACACCGGCTATAGCCAGCGCGACCCCAAGAGCTACCGCTTTGATAGAGGAAACTACCGCGACAACGGAAACTACCGCTCCAACAATACAGCGAGGCCGAAATTCGACCCCGCTGGCCTGCTCAATCAGCCCTGCATCTACCATAGCAGGGAGGGAAAACCCGCCACCCACACCACCGCGGATTGCCACTCTCTCAAAGAGATTGAAAAGGTAAGGCGAGCAAGGGAGGACCCCAATAACAACCCACCCCGAGACAACGGGAACGCCGCTGGCTTCGGCACCGCCGTCGGCTCGCTACACACCTTCACCGGACTCGACACCAAGTGCGAGAAGAAGGTGCTTGCCCGCGCGGTCGCCGTCAATGCGGTGACCCAAGTCGATATCCCTCGCTTCCTCAACTGGTCCGAGCAGAGCATCACCTAGAGTCGCCAGGACCACGCGGCAAGAATCGAGTACCCAGGGCGAGTCGCCCTGGTAGTCAGGCCCAAGGTGGCCTACTACTGGCTGCACAAGACACTAATGGACGGTGGGAGGTCCATCAACGTCATGTACCTAGACACACTCAAGAGGCTCTAGCTAGCAGAAGCAGCAATCGAGCCAACCCTGATGACCTTCCACGGTATCGTCCCCGGTCGGAAGGCGTACCCGATCGAAAAAGTGACGCTGCCAGTCACCTTCGGCACTCCGGCAAACTACCACACGGAGAGGATCGTATTCGAGCTAGTGAACTTGCGCAGCCCTTACAATTGCGTCCTGGGCTGCCAGGCATTCCAAAAATTCATGGCGACCCCACACTACGCCTACAACATGATGAAGCTCCTAGGGCCAAGAGGCATCATCACCATCCACGGCGACCCCGACATAGCCGTGGAATGCGAGGACCAAGGAGTCGAGCTCGCCGATGCCATTATCGCTGCGGAGACCGACCACGCAGAGGAGCTTGCGAAATACACGGGCAACATGAACAAGGATGAGCCCACCATCCTGAAGAAACCAACTGTGCGAACTCCACGTTCTAGGTGACCACGCACACCCGCACCGTCGAGCTCGTCGCGGGCGACTCCAGCCAGACGGTCACCATCGGGGCGCACATGAGCCCCACAAAGGAAAGCGCGCTCATCGGGTTCCTCCGTGAGAACCACGATATCTTCGCATGGAAGCCATCTGACATGCCAGGTGTCCCGAGGGAACTCGCTGAGCACAAACTCAACGCCGACCCCAAAGTGCGAACAGTAAAGCAGTCGCTATGGCCCTTCAATGAAGAGCGTCATCGAGCAATCGCCGAAGAAGTACAGCGTCTGCTAGCCGCAGGCTTCATCCGGCCAATCAAATACTCCAAGTGGCTGGCAAACCCAGTCCTGGTTCTGAAAAAGAACAACACATGGAGAATGTGTATCAAGTACACCAACCTCAACAGCGCCTGCATGAAGGAGGAGTTCGTCCTACCACGCATCGATCAAATCATCGACTCGACCGTGCGATCGGAGTCGCTATGCTTCCTCGACGCTTACTCTGGTTACAACCAGATCAAGATGGCGGTCGAGGACGAGGAGAAGACGACGTTCATCATGCCATTCGGCGCCTTCTGCTACACGGCCATGACGTTCGGCCTCAAGAACACCGGCGCCACATACCAAAGATGCATGCAGGAGTGCCTAGCGAGCCAAATTGGCTGCAACATTCACGTCTACATCGACGACATGGTGGTAAAATCCACCCGCCAGGATGACCTGCTCGCTGACCTGGCCGAAACCTTCGCAAACCTACGGAGGTACAACATCAAGCTGAACCCCAGAAAATACACCTTCGGCGTCCCCACTGGACAGCTCCTGGGATATGTAGTCTCCAAGCGAGGCATCAAAGCCAACCCCACCAAGATCGACACCATCGCGCGACTCGGGAAACCCGAGTGCCTGCACGACATCTAGAAGTTGGCAGGGTGAGTCGCGACCCTCAGTCGCTTCATCCCCCGACTAGGAAAGAAGGCAATGCCCTATACCGCATGATGCGCAAGAACCCCATGTTCCGATGGGATGCGGAGGGCGGCGATGCACTCAAAGCACTCAAAGAAGTGCTACTCGCGGCTCCACTCCTCGCCGCTCCACTCACAAAGAATCAATGCTCGTCTACGTCATGGCCTCCACTCAAGTCGTCAGCGCTGTGATGGTCGTCGAACGACCGGAGGAGGGCAAGGAGCGCCTCACACAGCGCCCTGTCTACTACATCAGCGAAATCCTGACGGATTCACGACAGCGCTACCCACAGTACCAGAAACTGGTGTACGCGGTATTCTGAGCTCAGCGGCGACTCCCGCACTATTTCCAGGAGCACCCTATCATGATGGTCTCCTCCACACCTCTGCAGGACATAATACGCAATCGCGAGGCGACCGGGCGAGTCGCCAAGTGGGCCGTCGAAATCGGCATCCACAACATCAAATACGAGTCCCGCAAAGCGATCAAGTCAAAATCCCTAGCTGATTTCCTCGCAGATTGGGAAGAAGCACAGCAGCTGGAGAAGCTCCCGTACCTCCACTATTGGTCGCTCCACTTTGACGGCTCCAAGAACATCGACGGCGCGGGGGCCAGGGTCATACTAACCTCTCCCAAAGGAGATAAGCTCCTCTACGTGCTCCACCTCAACTTCAAGCCCTGCACCAACAACATGGCAGAATATGAGGCCATCCTTCACGGCATGAGAGCCGCTAAGGAGATGAACATCAATCGCCTACGGTGCTACGGCGACTCCGATCTAGTCGTCGGCTAGGTCGCTGGGACATGCGACGCCGTCTCTCCAACAATGATCGTGTACCGCCACGCGGTAAACCATCTGGGAGGACACTTTGACGGCTATTCCGTCGAGTGGGTCGACAGACGCAAAAATGAGGAGGTAGACACCCTTTCCCGCATCAGATCGACCCGAAAAACGCCACCAGCAGGCGTCTTCCTCGACATCATCCACAAACCGTCGGTCAGCCCACCAAAGGAGATCGACGTTGGGATACCACTGCAACCAGAGCCGTCCCTAGTCGCAATGGTTGTGGTGCCTAGCAACTGGACAACACCATACGTCGCCTTCCTAGAGCACAAGATCTTACCAAGCAACGAGACGGAGGCGCGAATGATCGTGCGCCATTGCAAATCCTTCGTCATCATCAACTTTGAGCTCCACAGCCGCAGCGTGACTGGCGTGTTCCAGCGCTGCGTACAGCCAGAAGAAGGCCGCAAGATCCTGCAGGACATTCACGCTGGTGACTGCGGCCATCAGGGTGGCGCCAAGTCGCTAGTCGCCAAGGCCATGCGACATGGTTTCTACTGGCTCACCAAACACGCCAACGCCACCAACATAGTCCAGTGATGCGTCGGGTGTCGTCGGATTGAGGACAAGTACACCATGAGGGGGTCCTCGAGGCATGCGGAAGAGAGGGGTGTGAGACGTACGGTATTCCGGGACGGTGAGCACACAAGTTTACCCAGGTTCGAGTCCGCCGGCTTTGGACGGATCCTACTCCTGCTAGCAATCCAGTAATACGGTAGAGCCGGAATATGGGTTACAAGGGTTTCGCCTGTGCGAGTTGAGATTGTAGTCTATTGTGTTATGCCCTAAAGGCTCTCCCTAGGATGGCTTATAGAGATATCCGGCCTAGGGTTTACAGGAGAGATCAATCCGGCTACGACTAAGAGTTGGTTACATAGTACATCTTGAACTACAAGTAACATTATGGGCCTAAGTCGGTAAGTCTTATGGGCCTTCCCGTAGCCGGATTGGACTCCGTCTTCTCTCCTTAATGGGCTGCCCGTGAAGCAAAGCTCTAACCCGAAGTGAGCCACCCTGGTCAGTGAGAACTATGAGGATACCCAGAAAGTATATCCCCAACAGCAGCCCTCGGAGGCCTCCAAGATCCAAAGTCGGATTTATCATCGTCTAGCTTGATCTTCGGCTTGCAGAATCTTGAAGGGTTCCTGAAACTTCACAACAAAAAATACGATCCGGGTCTTAAAAGTAAGTCGGACCTATCAACAAGTTACTCGGATTTTCCAGCTCGATTTTAAACTAAGCCGGAACTTGGTTTCTAACGCCACCTGACAGAAGCATGGTCAAGTCATGTCATCTGACAGGCGTGCCGTCAGCACGACCGTTGGTGGCTCCGCGGTTCGCGGAACCGAGGTTCCATTTCAATGCGTGCGTGGAGATCGAGGAGACGCAATCATCGCGTGGGTCCTTCCCAGTCCTTCCCACGACGTGTAGCGGTTACACTGTAGCATTTGCATGAATCTTGGCGCAGTTAGGTGGATATAAGGGGTTTGGATTTCTCCTTCTCCTTTCCACCAGCCCTTTGCCATTTCCTTTCTTCCCAATCCTCCTGCACGCACAGAGCACCCTTGTCCTTTCCCCACAGAACTCCCAGCGTCGCCACTTTCAGGTCATCTTCTCACCGGAGAAATGGCTTCATCATCTTCTTCCTCCGGTTTGGCGGCAGCAACAGCGGCGGCGATGGCGGAAGCAGCAGCGGGGAAGGAGAGCTTCCGGGGAATCTAGATCCCTTGCGCCCTCGACGAGGATGGCCTTAAGAACATGGAGAAGGAGGGGCTTCTCGCCGCCGGCGACTGGCGTAGCGGCTCCGTCGAAACCGTCCCCAACCCGTACGATGGCGAGCGGGTCCACTTCGCCACCCATCTCGACCAAGGTCTGTCTTTTCCTCCCTCGGAGTTCTTCTCCGAGGTGATAGATCATTACGGAGTTCAACTCCACAATCTTCCTCCGAACTCTCTCTTAGAGATGAGTGCGTATGCATCGCTTTGTGAGGGATTTCTCGGCATTAGGCCGAGTTTGCTTCTCTTCCTGTATTATTTTCATGTCTAGAGAAATTCCATCACTGCCGGTGTTCCTTACATCACCGGCACCATTAGCTTTTCACTTAGACGTGACCGGGCATATCCCAAAATTTCTGCCAGTGACTCGGTCAAACAATGGCCAGCCACCTTTTTCCACCATAGGGATATTCCGGCTCCCAGCAAAGCTACTGATTTGCCGGCTTTTGTCGACGGAGCCGCCACGGCCCAGCCTTCCTAGGACGAGGCTGCTCCGGCTCTCACCGATGATCTGATCCTCGCTAAGAGGCAGATCAAATATTTGATCAAGCACAAGGGTCTGAAGGGATCCGACTTGGTCCAGTGCTGGGTCTCACGTCGGATCCAGCCACTTCAATACCACGAGGATAGACTAATGCACTCCATCACGTCATCCAAAAAAGACTCCCTCCGCATCAGCCCCAAATCCTACACCACTCAAGGCTACATCAGCCAGATCAAGTGGCTGATCAAGGAGCGGATCGAGAGGAGAATTCGGTAGATTTCTCTCGATATGTACACGGTGGAAAACCCCGTGGTGCTGGTAAGCTTCCATCAATACACCTTTTATGTGTTTCAATCTTCAAGTTATACTGCAACGCTGATATGCTTTCTTGTTTTCAGCTTGCTGACCTCCCCGAGTCGGAGTTTGTCCGCTCGAAGGATATCCTCCTGAGTTTTCTCAGGAGACAGAAGTAGTCCCATTGCCGGACCTTGCGCTCAAGAAGCGCAAAGCTCCAACAGTGGATGTTGGCACAAAGGAGGTGCCTGTTGTGAAGAGGTAACTTTCATTCACAATTTCCGCCTTTGTACCTTTCTCGAATTTCCTTCTGAGATGTAATGTTTCCGGCTTTACTACATTCTCAGAGCAAAGCCTCTCATCAAGGGCAAGGGGAAAGGGATTCCTTCGAAGCCCCTGCGACAGACGAAGCTCACCATAGCTTCCCCTGCCGTGGCTCCTCCAACTCCTGCCCCTCAACCTTCTGCAACTCCAGCGATCATTCCTTCTCCGGTGGTTGCAGAAGATCCGGCTCCTCCAACGGAGCCAACGATCCTTGGGTCGCAAACTGACGTCACTGTGAGTGCGTCACGTCAAGATAAGGGTGAACCCTCTTCGGGTAATGATCCCTCGGCTGAAGTCTTCACCGAAAACCTCATTGGCAATCCAGGACTTGCCAAGTTTGGCCTTTCCCGGAAATCCGCAGAGGAAATCTAGCGGCTAGCCAGGCAAGTCCTGGACAAAAGCCATTTATCGCTCGAGGAGGAAGCGCAAGAAGTAGAGGACGTCAAGTTCTCTGACCTTCTCGCTCAAGTCCGCCTTCGCGATGAGAGGATTAGGGCTGGCGAGCTTCCAACAGCCCCAGTGATCCCTCTTACTCTTGCCGAGAAGGTGGCAGTTGAAGTGAACGCGGGTTTAGATAAACTCACCCGCGAGCAATATGTAAGTCGGAATTCCGACTCTTGTTTTTACATTATGTTATATCATATCCTCTAGCCCCCAAGCATGTAGGATACAGAATCCGGGTTTATGCTTTCATTAGGATGCCAAAGAACGAACTAGTGTAGCCCCCAAGGCTCGTGCTGATATTTAGCAAAAAATATTAGCCCGAGCCTTAAGTAGCTTTCTGACTTTGGGTATTCTGACTTACAGAAAGTATGTTCCTATAACCAGGGATTACTGACCAATGTCTGCAATAAGCGGAGAGAGACCAAGGCTCTCTGGCTTAAAAATGCCGAACTTAAAGTAGCCAAGGATGAAGCCGAAGGTAAACATTCCAAGATTCAAACCTTGTATTTTGCTTTTTGAATGTCGAACTTTTTCTAAACTGTTGTTCTTTTTTGACTTACAGCGCTGGTGAAACAATCCATCACTATGATTGAAGAGGCCGAGAACCTCAAGACCCTGGTGGCGGAGAACAAGGGACTTCGCCAAGAGCTGGATAAGCTCAAGGCAGATCATGAAAGGAGCATAGCTCAAGTCCTTGAATCCTCCTCCATGGCCATGGAAGAGCGTGATCGTAAGATCGCTGCTCAAGATAAAATTATCTCGGACCTCAAGAATGAGCTTGGCAGAGAGAAGGACATCTCCCAGGCGCTCCGGGCTAAACTCCAGAGTCTCCGGGAGGAGAAGACCAAGATTGACGACGTCATTCTCGGTGCGTTCCTTCTGTCTGACATATCTTTTTTCGACTTTTATCAATGTCGGATTTTCTTGACTTGTTTTGTGTATAGGTCCTCTGAACTTGACGGACTCTTCCTCCTCCGAGCCCCGCACCCACCGGCTTACCCAAGTCGGTGATCTTCTGCATGACTTCTGCCAGTCCCTTGAGGACATTGGCGAGTCTCTCAGGATTCCGGACATGCCAAGCATGTCGGATTTTCAGGTGCGGGACAAGTCCAAGGAAATGCCGCAGCTTGTTCGGGACTGGAACATGTCCTACGCGCGGACTGCTGCGCAGAACACTCTCACCATGGTCATGAGCCACCATGGAAACATGGAGATATGGCAAGTGACCAGAGGGTACTGCAAGGTAGACGAAGACGGCTAGGAGCAGGACCTTCAAGCCATCATGTACTCCTACGCAGGATACGGGTGCCACGTAGCTGATCTGACCAGCTACGAGATCCCCTTCTTCACCCACGTAGATACTCCGCCACCTCCTCCAGAAGAAGCCGAAGAAGTTTCCGATGATGAACGGACTACCTCGGATCCGGATATCTCGGAACGATATCAAGGCAGAGTAACCAGCGAGCCGGCAGCTCATTCATCTCCTCCTACATCATAGACTAGAAAACTATGTATTATTCCGAAAAGAACATGATGCATTTGTAAATATTAAGTACTATTCATTTTGCTAGTGGTAAGCTTTTTATCTATTCAGCACTTTTGGCACTTTTTTGTGTGCCTAAAATATTTTCATAAGCACTTGAATTTTTTTCATCTCTACTTATTGTTTATCTGGCTTTCCGCCTCGTCCCTTTCGTGAGCCGGCTAAACCTTCAGTTGGAAACTTTGCCGAGCAACGGAGCTCACTTGCTAAACCAGTTTAAACTCGGAAACAAAGCCGGCTTCCAGTACCAACAATTCACTACTCGGAAAATACCCGCATCCAGCAATCAGACAAATAACCAAAGTAAAGACTAGAAATTTTAGAGTTATACCCGAAGGTAGAAGTTTTAGAATTGGAAATCTAGACCAGAACGAACATGAGCATAAAGTACTTTCAAGTATTCTAGGATTTTCGACTATGACATGATCATTTGGAAATAAGATGGTAAAAACTTCTCAGAAAAACTTGAGGCAACCAAAACTTTTATTTCTCAAAGAACATGTACATATATATGATTACAAAGAAGGATAAACTAATAATAAAAGGGACGTAGCTGAGCAATATTCCACGGTCTGTCTAACTCATCCGGATTTGTACTGCCTCCAGCTCTCTTTCTCTTCTTAGTAGCAGGTCTTTCTTTGACTGGCCTCATGTCAGTTAAGTAGTACGATCCATTGTGCAATACTCGACTAACTAAGAAGGGCCCTTCCCATACTGGGGAAAGTTTGTGCTTTCTTTGTTGCACAAGCCGGAGAACCAAATCACCTTTATTGAAAGATCTATTTCGGACTCTCTGGCTATGATACTTGCGTAACTTCTACTGATAGGCTGTATATCTCATTTCAGCAACAACGCGAACTTCTTCGACTAAGTCGAGATCATTTTGTCGAGAAATCTTGGCATCCTCTTCGATATACGCAGCCACTCTAGGAGAAGTATGAATTAAATCACTAGGAAGAATTGCTTCTGCGCCATAGACCAAGAAGAAAGGTGTGTATCCTGTTGACCTGTTCGGAGTTGTTCGTAAACTCCAAATTACAGAGGGTAATTCCTCTGCCCAAGCCCCCGCAGCACGTCGTAGTGGTGCTTCGAGTCTCGGTTTTAGGCCTTGTAAGATTAATCCATTAGCTCTTTCGACTTGTCCGTTAGCCTGTGGATGTGCGAATGACGCAATGTCAAGCCGGATATTTTGCTCATTGCAGAATTCGGCCAATTCTCCCATGGAAAAGTTACTCCCGTTGTTCGTGATAATGCTATGCGGATAACCATACCGGATTATAACATCCTCGACAAATCTTTTGGCTGTTGCTCCATCACAACTAGTGACAGGTTTAGCCTCGATCCATTTGGTGAATTTATCCACCATCACTAAGAGGTGAGTAAATCCACTTGGAGCTCGTTTAAATGGTCCTACCATATCAAGCCCCCAGACCGCAAAGGGCCATGTTATAGGTATTGTTCGCAGCTGATCAGCCGGAACATGAGCTTGCTTGGCGTACTTTTGGCAGCCTTTGCACGTCTTGACTAATCGTTCGGCATCTGCCTGAGCTGTAAGCCAGAAAAATCCGTGTCTAAAAGCTTTCGCCACTAAAGATTTGGCTGCAGCGTGGTGACCACACTCGCCTTCGTGGATTTCCCTTAAGATTTCCACTCCTTCTTCCGGAGATACACAGCGCTGAAAAACCCCAGAAACACTCCGTTTATGGAGCTCACCTTTAACAATAGTATAGGCTTTTGATCGTCGGATAATCTCCCGGCTCAGCACCTCATCTTCGGGTAATTTGCTATCTACCAAATAATCGAGGTAGGGTTGAGTCCAGCTGGGAATTACAGCCAGAACTGCTATCAAAGGTGAGTCAGATTTGGTCGGATATTCCTCATCTACTCCCTTTATTGAGGGGACTTTGAGGTGCTCCAAAAAAGCTCCATCCGGGACCTCTTTCCGTGTAGAGCCTATGCGAGATAGTGCATCTGCTTCCTCATTTTCTGCTCGAGGGATGTGTTGAACTTCAAACCCTTCGAACGATTTAGATAGATCATCCACGACAGCTTTATATGATGCCATGTGTTTATTTGCATTACAAATATCCGAGACTTGCTGAGCAACAAGATCTGAATCTCCGTAACACTTCAAACGTCGGATGCCAATATCCTTAGCAATCCGGATTCCATGCAGTAGTGCTTCATACTCGGCAATGTTGTTTGTCGCTGTGAAGTGGATCTGCAACACATATAAAAGTTTATCTCCTTGGGGTGACTTGAGCACCACGCCAGCCCCCGAGCCCCCTCGAGCCTTAGACCCATCGAAAAAGAGGGTCCAATATTCGGACTCAGGGAGGATCATGTTCTCCTTCGTCTCTGTCCAATCAGCGACAAAGTCCGCAAGGATCTAGGATTTGATTGTTGTCCGAGGTTTATACTCAATGTCGAAAGCTAAAAGCTCTATTCCCCATTTGGCGACGCGTCTTGTGGCGTCACTATTATTGATTATGTCTCTCATGGGAGCTTTACTCACCACGGTAATTGGATGCTCCTGAAAATAATGTCGTAACTTACGAGATGCTAGAAAAACACCGTAAGCCAGCTTTTGATAATGCGGATACCGCTGCTTTGATTTTGTCAGGACCTCGCTAACAAAGTACGTCGGACGATGCACCAGATGTTCCTGATTTTCCTCTGGTCTCTCCACCACCATGACGATACAGACAACCTTATTTGTCGCAGCAATGTAAAGCAACATCGGTTCCTGAGGTTCCGGCGCTGCAAGGATAGGAGCAGATGAGAGTACTCTTTTCAGATCTTGTAGTGCAGCTTCGGATTCGTCCGTCCAGAAAAAATCCTTGGTCTTTTTCAGGAGTTTATATAATGGTGTGGCTCTTTCACCAAGCCAACTTACAAATCGACTGACTACAGCAATGCAACCAGTTAATCTTTGTACGTCCTTCAGGCGTGTTGGCCTGGAAATGTTGAGTATAGCCTTAATTTTGTCCTGGTTCACCTCTATGCCTCTTTGAGACACGATGAAACCTAACAAAATTCCGGCTGGTATTCCAAAGAAGCATTTCTTCGGGTTAAGCATGATGTTGTATTTTCGTAGATTGGTGAACCTCTCCTCCAAGTCGGAAATCAGTGTTTCCTTATTTTTGGACATCACCGCGATATCATCCACGTATGCATGTACATTGCGTCCGAGTTGGTCATGGAGGCAACGCTGCATCGCGCGCTGGTACATAGCTCCTGCGTTCTTCAGCCCAAAGGGAATCATAACAAAACAAAAGGTTCTGAAGGGGGTAATGAATGAAGTTTTGACTTTGTCGATTCCTCCATCCGGATTTGGTGATAACGGGAATATGCGTCGAGAAAACAGAGGAGTTCCGAGCCTGCCGTAGAATCGATGACTTGATCAATTCTAGGCAGAGCGAATGGATCTTTTGGACAAGCCTTGTTCAAGGCAGTATAATCAACACACATCCTTAAATCAGTGGTGTCCTTTTTAGGGACCATTACAGGATGGGCCGACCACTCAGTGTGGATGACCTCTTCTATGAATCCGGCTAACTCGAGACGTGCTAGTTCCTTAGCTATTGCCTTACGCTTTTCATCGCCAAACCGTCATAAGGACTGTTTAACGGGTTTAGCGTTCGGGTTTACATTTAGAGAGTGCTCGGCAAGTTCCCTAGGTACTCCGGTCATGTCAGATGGCTGCCATGCGAAGATATCTTGATTTTCTTGGAGGAACTTGACGATCGCGCCTTCCTATGCGCTACTTAGGCCTACACCTATCTGAGTCACCTTGGAGGGGTCATCATCCTTCAAATGGCGTCGTCTTCGTCTCTTCTGATGCCTTGAACTCTGGATTTGGCTTTGTCACCTCCTTCTTCGTTGCGGGCATCTCGGACGGATCTATGCACTTCTTGATCTCTTGGTACTCCTAGGCGTGCAGCACGGCTTCTACAAAGGCGGCATTTCCATCCTCGCACTCTCGCGCTTTCTTCGGGTCTCCCCTGATGGTGATCAAGCCGTTGGGACCTGGAATTTTCATCATATTGTAAATGTAACACTAACGAGCCATAAAAGCCTAGTAAGCCGGACATCCGAATATAGCGTGGTATGCTCTCTTGAACGGGACCACTTCGAAGGAAAGTTCCTCCGTCCGATAATTCTTTGGTGTTCCAAAGGTAACATCCAAAGTGATCTCTCCCAGGGAATTAGCTTGTCTTCCTGGGACAACTCTGTGAAAGATCACAGAGCTATGGTTCAGCTGTGTTTCCGAGATCTTCATCCGGTGTAGCATTTCGACATAGAGAATATTGATGCTGCTACCACCGTCAATGAGGGTCTTGGAGAAACCATAACCGTCAATAAGTGGATTGACGATTAAGGTGTATTTTCCTCGCCTTTGTAGCCTAGGCGGATGATCAGCGCGGTCAAATGTGATTGCCACCTCCGACCAGTGCAGATATTGAGGGACAGCCGGAACTATTGCATTGAGCTCGTGGAGAACTGCTTTCTTGACCTTTGCTGGTTGAGATCCGAGGAAGGTGACGTAAGTGTCCTTATTGGTGGGGAAAGTCTTCTTCCCCTCCGGCTTGGGATTTGAAGCATCAGCTTCCTCCATGTCGGAATCTTCCTTGGTCTCTTTGTCCTTTTCGGGATTCTTATTTCCCCTCTTCCGCTTAGCTTTGTAGCCCGCGGTATCATCTCTCTTGATGTCGTCATTAAAACGACATTCAGCGTTGGTGTGGGACGAGCCCCCATTGGCGTCCAAGTGATGCACACATGGGTTATTGGCAATGTCGGCCCAAGTGTAGGTTTTGCCTGGTTGTTTCTCTCCTCTACCTTGGACCCTTGATGTCCCAAGGCCACGCCCACGGCCTCCGCCGCGTCCTCCTCGTCCTCCAGACCCGGAAATAGTAGTAACCACCGCTGTTTCCGCGTTGGGTTTTTCTTCCGAGGTGTTTTGCGCTTCTGAGCCTGTTGCTTTGTCTTTGCTGACTGAGGTACAGCCAGGACATTAAGTAATCCCTCTACATCGTCGTCAGCATCTGCATACTTGCTCGCTGTTTCTATCATCTCTCCCAAATCAGTAACATTGTCACACTTCAAGCGATGGCGCAGTAAACCAATAGGAAGACCTGCGATGAAAGCTTCAATCGCAGTTTGATCATTTACTCCTTCGCAGGAGTTCTTGGTGTCGATCCATCGTCCGAGGTAATCCCGGCAAGTTTCTCCGGCTTTCTCGGTGCAACGCTGTAGGTCTCCAACCGTACAGGGCCTCCGATATGTGCCTTCGAAATTCCGAAAGAACGCACTTTGCAAGTCATACCAGTTATGGATGGTGTTTACCGGAAGTTCATTGAGCCATGATCGTGCCGTCTTCCGCAACATAAGTGGGAGATATCGGGTTGCGATCAGGCTGTTTCCGCCTTTAGTGATGCAGCAAGCTTGGAAGAAGTCCTGTAACCAGGTGTCTGGCCGACCCATGCCGTCGTAGGCTTGGATATGTCTTGAGATAGCAAATCCTTCCGGGAATTTTGTAGCTCTGATGCGTGGTCCGAAGCACTTTGGGCCCACGTACACGTCATCGTTTTCATAGCGACGAGCCTCTATGTTGGAGTTGATCTTGTGCCTTGCGTCGTTCGGGGATAGAGATTGTCCCGAATGTCGGTTGTGGTTGCGGTGCCTTGGAGCCGGACTTCAGCTTCTGCCACCACCTCCTCTGCCATGTCGTCCTCCTTGCCCTCCTTGGGGGCCGTTGTGATAACTGCCTGGAGGAGGGGGTGGGGCAGCTGAATTGTTTCCGGCTGATCGCCGGTCTCCATCTGGAGTGTCATTATTTCGGTTCTGGGCAGGTTCTTGACTACGACGAGCCTCCTGCGGCTTGTTCTAGCATGATTTCCACCGTTCCTTCATCCATCGTTCCCACCATGGTGAGGCTCAGCCGGACGGCTCTCATGTCTAGGAGGTGGCATTCTTTGACGATCCTCCTCCCGACGTTTCTCCTTATCTTCTCCCTTTCGATCGTTGAACTCTCGTCGGGCATGATTCCTCGGATTCAGTGCAGCGATCGCGTCTTTCTCGGCCGCTGGAGCAACATTGCTCCAGTTATGTGTAGCTCTGCGATGCTTTCCCGACGATCCGGTTTTTGAATAATTGTCTTCCCTGCGTTCGGGGTTATGGTACTGCGGCCGAACGTAGGGGGATCTTAGGTCAGCCCATGCCGGATCTGTGCGACATTGGTCAGAATCCGAGACTAGTTTTTGACTTCCTGACAGGGCGACCTTCTGCTGCTCCAGTCCCTTGTTGAGTAGCTTGATACCCAAACGGATCTCCTCTGGTCCTAGATTAGCCGATAGAATTTCTCGGGCTGCCATGGTATTCTGTACTGGGGTTGGGTATACCCAATCTCCGTTTCTGTCTTTCCATGGCTCCCCATCTCATCCCCGCAAAGGACGGCACGGACACATGGGAATTGGTCATCCTTGATGTGACGCTTCCGTGTCTTCTGATGCAAACGAGACATGTAGTCCTTGTTTGACATGCGTTTCTTTTCCACCTCGATGTTTTTGGCTTCATCGAGGAGTTGTTGACGACGCGCTTCTAGGGCTTAGGCCCTTTCGTCCAGCTCATCTGCAGTAAGTTCTGCAGCTATAGGGATAGGTGTGGTTAATGCGGCATCGATGAGTTTACGCGCACCTTCTATGATCACGTGTCCATCCACCGATGCTTCTTTTTTCGGCTCGTCTGGGATAAGTGCTCCATCCGAGTCTTCCTCATATTCCTCGGCAATCACCTCCTCTGTCAGAGGGTCTTTTGCCGGGGTCTTGTTTTTCTTGTTCTTCTTCTTTGCCTTCTTGGTAGCGCCGGTAGCAAAGACGGCTTTGCGTCCGTTTCCCGGAGTCAAGCTCTGATCGGTACTTTCGGACATCTGGACTTCGGGATTATCCCCGACGTCCATGTCATCCTACGCTTTGGGAGTGTGTTCCCCGGATCCTTCATCCATGGCTTCTCCTTCTACTGTAGCTTTGGAGTTGTACTCCTCTTCATATTCCGCGGAGAACTTTCGGAAATCTGCCGACGTCATAGATTCATCCGAGGATGCGGGAATGTCGGTGTTTGTTCCAATTGCCTCCAGCACCGAATCGGTGTTTTCTCCAGCATCGGCAGAGCCGGATCCGGATCCAACATATCCGACGAAGTGCGATGCATGCTTCCTGAGGTACCTGCGGCTTTCGCGATCCGCCATGTCGAAACTTTTAATGGTCTCGAGGATTGCATCTGCGCTTGCGCCTTACAGTATCATACATCTTAGTGTGTACCTGAGGAAAGGCCTGTCTGTCCCGGCATCGTCAGAGCCGGAATCAGTGTCGTTGATATGCTTCTCCTGGATTTCGACCTCCACGGATGGGTCGATCTGGGATCCAGCTTCTCTAGGGAGATCCACTCCAGATTCAACTTGGACCCTGAGGTTTTCTTCAGGTTCAGATTTCTCCACTATCTCCGCAACTCGTGCGGGCTGGGTGGGGTTAGGGTTTTCTGAGATCCGGAACTCTGCCGCCTCCGCGGACAAAGGGGACCCAGAAGATTCTTCTGCCTCTATCATCACCGCTGGGGTGGGTTGGGCAGGTTCAGCGAAACCGATGTAAACATCGATCTCGCCAAAACACATGATTGTATAGGCAGTCACGGCCTCCCTAGCCGGAATCCAAGTCTCGTCGAGAACAATGAGAGGGACGCCGCTGGCGTAGAGCACACAACTGACGGCGATGGTCTTGCCGATTCTGATTCTTGCAGATTCCGCTCGAAACGCAGATCCGTAGCTCAGTTGCCCCACGGTGGGCGCCAACAGTCGTCAGATTGGGGACAAGTACGCCATGAGGGGGTCCTCGAGGCATGCGGAAGAGAGGGGTGTGAGACGTACGGTATTCCGGGACGGTGAGCACACAAGTTTACCCAGGTTCGAATCTGCCGGCTTTGGATGGATCCTACTCCTGCTAGCAATCCAGTAATACGGCAGAGCCAGAATATGGGTTGCAAGGGTTTCTCCTGTGCGAGTTGAGATTGTAGTCTATTGTGTTATGCCCTAAAGGCTCTCCCTAAGACGGCTTATATAGATATCTGGCCTAGGGTTTACAAGAGAGATCAATCCGTCTACGACTAAGAGTTGGTTACATAGTACATCTTGAACTACAAGTAACATTATGGGCCTAAGTCGGTAAGTCTTCTGGACCTTCCCGTAGCCGGATTGGAATCCGTCTTCTCTCCTGACTAGGCCACCCGTGAAGCAAAGCTCTAACCCGAAGTGGGCCACCCTGGTCAGTGAGGAATTGTGAGGATACCCGGAAAGTATATCCCCAACATCGGGTGCCATAAGTACGCCCACCAGACTCACCTCCCTGGTTCGGCACTCAAGACCATCCCCATTACATGGCCATTCGCTGTATGGGGCATGGACATGGTAGGCCCGTTCAAGAAGGCCCCATCTGGCTTCACCCATCTCCTGGTCACGGTCAACAAGTTCACCAAATGGGTCGAGGCCAAGCCAATAAAAAAGTGTGACGGAAAGACGACCACCAAGTTCTTACGCGAGCTCATTTATCGATACGGCTACCTGCACAGCATCATAACGGACAACGGCACCAATTTCGTAAGGGGGCATGGCAAAATTCTGTGAAGAACATGGCATACGACTCGACCTCGCTTCAGTCGCCCACCCGGAGTCGAACGGCCAAGTAGAACGCGCCAACCAGAGCGTCCTCCATGGGCTCAAGCCGCAACTCCAGGTGCCCCTAGAGCGCACCCCAGGATGCTGGGTCGACGAGCTCCCCTCCGTAATATGGGGGATCCTCACGTCCATCAATCGCTCCACCAGGTTCACACCTTTCTTCATGGTGTATGGCGCAGAGGCCGTAATGCCAACTGACCTGGAACACGATTCACCTCGAGTTGCCAACTACGTCGAGGCGACCAACGAGGTCGCCCGCTAAGACATCGTCGATCAACTCGACGAGGCACGCGACCTGAATCGCTCCCGCACCGCCATCTACCAGCAAGGACTCCGCTGCTACCACAGCCGCCGAGTCTGGACTCGCACCTTCCAGGAAGGCGACCTGGTCCTACGACTGGCCCAAGACAAGAAAGGCATGCATAAACTCTCCCCCCCATGGGAGGGGCCATTCGCCATAGGGCGAGTCCTCGGCAACGACGCCTACTACCTCATCGACATACGGGCGACGGCCAGCTCGAGGTCGGGAGGCCATGGAATGTAAACCTTCTCAAAAAGTTATATACATAGAACCTCAAATTGTACTCAGCTGGCATATATAATGAAATTCATTCGGATCACACAAAATGTGTCTACTCGCCATATTCTTGTGCCACTCGCACTCGTACAAATCAGCAATATGCTACTCATGGAAGTCAACCTTTGGTCAAGCGACCGGCACAGCTAAGTAGTGCGGCACAAGGGCACCGGAAATACTCGGGCCTTGGGACGTCCACGAAAACGCCAACCCTGAGCCGCCATTCGAGTCGACTAGCTCGATTGGCCCACCGGGCCAAGAAAACCGGTATACGCTTCTCACAGTGACCTGTCCCTCCCATCCTCGCCAAAGCGACTCGAACGGTTAAGTACCACGCATGGGGACTCCCCAAACGGAAACCCCCACGCGGCTCGGGAACACACCAAGTAAGAGAGCTGCCTTGGACCCGCCCAGCGACTGGCTCTCCGAGCCAGGGGAAGAGACACGTTACAAACAACGCATTAACAACCTGCAACAGGAACACGCCCAATACGGGTGAGCACCATGCTCGGGGACTCGCCTACAAAACATTCCCACTCGCACTCGGGGACTCGCCCCTCGGAAGACACGAGAGATAAAACAACGCATAACCAAAATAAAACACAAAAGTATACAATCGAGTTATACCCCATTAAAGGGCGGACGCGCTCGCGGACTCGCTCAATCAAAAATAAACACCACACAATCCTGGTAGCAATACGAGTCAATTGACTCCCCTTGGCATATATTACAAAATGTTGATCATATTACAGCAGTCGCCACTTGGCATACATTGCAAACTACCCAACTACATTGTCTATTCCATAGGTCCTGACGAAGAAGCACCACCACCCCCTTGACAAGAACGAAAGGCTGCCACGGGTTCGTCGGGTAGGTCGTCAGCGACTTCAACGACGCCGACCGGAAGGGCTACTCCGACTTCATGTCGCGATGCTCCGGCTCGGGGTCGCTAGAAGCCAACACCGTCTCTTGGTATGGCAGAAGATCCCCCATCGACAGGACCCGATCAGCATAAGGGGCGGCCTTTGCAGTAAGCTTCAGTACCTCTGACATCTCCACCATACCGGTCGCTGATGGGTAACCACTGCTCATGTCGTCAAGGTCGAAGTCATCGGGGAAGTGGGCGAAACCCAGGCTCAATGCCGTGGTGGCCCCGCGCCAGAACGCCGAGCGTGTCATCCACTCCACGACGACATGCGCCTCCTCCAGATAGCGCCACACCTCCATAAGCCCCCCAGGAATAACCTCGGTGGGGGACATGCCTTGAAGAACCGCTTGGACACATAACGCCGAAGCCATGGCCGCGTTCACCACGGCAGTCACGCACTGCAAAGCGTTGAAGGTCTGAACCACCGAGTCGCTTTGGCCTATCACAGCTGCAAAATCAGACGTCAGTGAAACTACGGACATCCCCAATAAGGGACTCGCCAAACAAGTCAGGCAAAGACGGAGACTCACCGAGGAGTTTGCGGCAGTTCTCCATGACATGCTTCTCCAAGGCGGCATGATCATTGTGTAGCCCCACGATGATCAAATCCGCACCCTTGCGTTCGTCCTCAGCCGCAGCGATAGCAGCCTTTGCTCGGTCCTCAGAAGAAACTGAGGCTGCTCTCGCCTCCTCCAAGTCTTGGATCAGCGAGGCAATTCGCTCATTCGCCGCGTCCAGTTCAGCGACTGGAACATACACTTCACGGGCCTTGGAAATAGCAGCCGGGAGACCATCTTAAAGAGAAACCATCAGCGCGTCATACACCAACAGTTCACACCTGAAAGAGAAAAGGAAAGAAAGGCAGATACTTACCAATAGTTTCCTGAAGTCGCTAGTTCGCCTCCTGCGCTTTGCGCAGATCCCGCTCCAAGTGCTCCCTTGCGGCCTACCGATCGGTCGATTCCCTTTGCAAACCCTGCAAACAAACAAGACAGCTCAGCACTTACTAAAATCAACATCCACTTCCTAGCCGCTGAAATTCAGCGACTAAGAACTCGGGGACTGTACATACCTGAATAGCGGCGCCAAGCATCCTGTGGAGTTCTCCGGCGTCAGTTGACGGGATCATGAAGGAAGTACGCCCACGACGGGACCCAATGTCCGCATCCACGATCTCCGAACTCTGTGGAGACTGGGTGTCCGCCACGCCTGGAAACCTCCTAGCCATGAAGCACGGGAACGTCGCCGACGCTCTAGCAGGGCACCGGTTGTCAGGACTGGCGCCTCCGTCGCAGGTGCAACCACGACTGGCTCCGACCGCACCGCCGCCACTTCTTCGGCAACTGTCGCAAAATCGGACACCACGGCGCCATCCATAGTTGTGGCGTCGTTGGCACCCCCTTCTGCTTCTTCGCGCCTTCCACGGTCGCCGCATCTCCAGCGGGTTTTATCTTCTTGGGGAGGTCACCCTCTCCCGTGGTGGCGACCGGCGGAATCTTCGCCACCGAAGGACGGCCAATCTTCTTGGCCCCAGATCTGCCCAAATTTCCACAGTCAATATAACGACAATACAAAAACAAGAGGCGAGTCGGAATGAAGAACCGATACTTACTTAGCGACCAGAAGAACGCGCAGCCCGGTGCTGATGTGGGCAGGCTTATCCAATTCTGGACCCAGCTTGTGAGTGAGCCCCCTCTCAAAGACGTCTGAAGCCCACGACACCGCGGGCTTCCTCGACGACGAAGCCGCGGTCACTAGAATTTCCGGCTCCGAAGATGCGGCCGCTCTCGACGGTTGCGGCGACTTAGACGCCGCTACCTCAACCGCATCCTGGCTTGGAACCCCCGAAACCGTTGGCGCAATCACTGCCAGGGGAACCTCTACCGCTGCCTCGGTGTCCTCGCCCTCCAACCCCTTCGACAGGATCGCATCCTCCGGGGCTTTGTGCGAGATTTCGAGGGTGTCTTCATCGTCAGAGTCGTCATCTGACTCAAACACCAGCGTCGACTTGGACGACGACATTGGCTTCTTCGCTGGTAACTTGGGCTTGCGCGTGGGCTTCGACGGTGTGGCCATACGCCGGGATGTGTCCTCATGCGTGACCTCGTTGCCTTCTTCGTGTTCATCGAGGCTACGAGTTGCCTCGAACTCGTGCTGTTTTTGCATGCGAGTCTTGCGAGCTACAGGCGCTAGGGGACAGACCTCCTCCTCCTCCTTGTCACTGTCGGAGGAGTCTCCCTTGGAGTTCTCCTCGAGCTTGCGGGGACCTCTTCATCGAGCGGAGGAAGCCAGCCCTCCAACACCTGAAACAGCTGAGAACCACCACGAGTAAGCACCAAATACTGCGACTGTGAATCGAGATGCGGAAATGGCGACTGGGGAGGAAACTTACTGTGGGGGCTTCATTCTTCACGGGAGTGTACGGGGCGAGCCCGACCGACAAGGTGGTGAATTCCGCGTCAGAGATCTTCTTCAGGGCGGCCTTGTAGTCCTCGTCCTCCCACGATTCTTTGATGGTTCGGGAGGGGTCGTGCTTCCTACTATACACGTACATCCAATGCGGCCGAGCCGCTAGCGAAACCAGGCGCGGCCCGAGCCAGCAGTTGTAAACGTTGATCGAAGTCAACCCCTGGTCCTTCAGCCTCTACATCTGGTCCATCATCTCCGCGACGGCCATCCTCTGGTCTTCGGGAAGCTTCTTTGGTGCCAACCGGCGAGGCTCGCTACTCTCGGCGAAGAACTCATGAAGTGCCACCTCGCCGGAGGGAGTGGATTCTTTCACATAGAACCAACTCTTCTTCCACTCGCTGGCGGCTTTCTTTGGCAGATGGAGCTTGATGAAGTTAGCCTTCGGCTTCAATTGGAACGTGACACCGCCTGCAGCCAATATCAAGCCGCTGGATGCCTCGCGCCCGATGCGGCCATGAAAGAGATCCAACCACAGCGGAAAATACAGCCTGCAGCCGAGGTAGCAGTCGCAGAAGGCGACGAAGATCGCATGTTGCTCGATGCTGTGTGGACCAAGATCCAACGGCTTGATCGCGTAATACGCGCAGAACCGCCGAAAGAAGAGTGAGGTGGGGAATCCCAGACCTCTTTCTAGATGACTGGGGAAACAGATGAATTCGCCGGCTCGCAGTTTCGGCTCAGTTTCGAAGGAGGGGGAACCCGCTAGTTCCCCTTGCGGAGGACTCTGGCATCCTCGAAGGACTTGAGTTGGGCTGTGGTGCACTTGGATTTTCCCCATGAGCCTTTGGGAGGGGCCATCAGGAAGGATGTGGAGTCGCACGGTGCGGAAGGATCGAATCGGAGATAGGCAGGAAGATTGAAGGCAGGAAGAGTGAATGCGGGAGAATGAAGAATGCGGGGAAGGATCCACAGAGCTGATTCGTCACTCCCCTTATAGGGGCACGCTACCCGCAAAATTCGGGGTAGCCGTTACTTGCGGTAATTACGCAGAAGTTACTGTTGGAATTTCCAATGGATAGTTTGACCAGAATTGACAATCCAACTCCTCCACTCCACTCGCTACCCGCTAGTCCTCTCCATTCGCCGAAGCAGCGACTTGGCAGCAGTGACATTCGCCGGAGAGGCGAATGGAAGCCTAGGGAAAATTTCCTCGGTTTTAATAGAGTCCATCACCGACTCGACTAGGCGTCCAAATTGGGATCGCCTACTTCAAACGCCAAAAGGACGCCTGTGCCTGAATCAACGATGGCCTCGGGGACTACTGATGGGGATATGCCGAAGGGGGTATGCCCAGCAGGACGTTCCGATTGGGCCAAAGGGCCTGCGAGTGGGCCTAAAGGACGGTGACTGGAGTGCGACTGAAGGAAGGGCCTGGCGACTGGAGACTGAAGGCCCAGAGGCGTACTTCAAGCCTAGTCGGATTAGGTGAAAAGCCTCTGAGTCCATATCTTGCTCGGTTGTAACTTGTAAACCCTAGGGAGGTGACTCCTATATAAACATCCCTAGGGTATCCTTAGAACTTACGTTCCATCATACACCCCCCTCAAGCGACTCGCTGCTTAGACGCCGAGCTCGCCACCCTTGTAACTCGCTCTCCATTAATCCAAACTAGCAGGAGTAGGTCTTTACCCTCTGGGGGCGAACCTGGGTAAACCATGTGCATCCGCCCCCATCTCGCACCGCAGATGGCCGCCAGTTTTTCCTCACGTTACAATCAATCGCTGCCAGTAGCAGCGACTACCATGGCCATTTCGATGACAGATCCACTAGTCATTGCATGTTTGTTCTTTTCATTAAACACATGGATCCACCAATGTCATTGCATGTGTGTTCTTTTCATGAACCACATATGGATCCAATAGAGTCATTGTATGTCTGTTATTTCCATTAACCATAGCTATAGTCACTGCATCTGTGTTCTTTTCATGAACCACATATGGATCCGCTATAATCATTGCATGTGTGTTCTTATCCTAAACCAACACTAGAGTCATTGCATGTGTGTTCTTTTCATAAAACACATGGATCCACCAATGTCATTGCATGTGTGTTCTTTTCATGAACCACATATGGATCCACTAGAGTCATTGCATGTCTTTTCTTTCCATTAACCATAGCTATAGTCATTGCATGTGTGTTCTTTTCATGAACCACATATGGATCCACTAGAGTCATTACATGTGTGATCTTATCCAAAACTAGCACTAGAGTCATTGCATGTGTGTTCTTTTCACAAACGAAGTATGTATCCACTAGAGTCATTGCATGTGTGTTATTTTCATGAACCATATATGGATCCACTAGAGTCATTGCATGTGTGTTCTTATCCTAAAGCAGCACTAGAGTCATTGCATGTGTGTTCTTTTCGCAAACCACAAACGGATCCACTAGAGTCATTGCATGTCTGTTCTTCTCAACAAACACATGGATCCACCAATGTCATTGCATGTGTGTTCTTTTCATGAACCACATATGAATCCAATAGAGTCATTGCATGTCTGTTATTTCCATTAACCATAGCTATAGTCATTGCATGTGTGTTCTTTTCATGAACCACATATGGATCCGCTAGAGCCATTGGATGTGTGTTCTTATCCTAAACCAACACTAGAGTCATGCATGTGTGTTCTTTTCACAAACCACATATGGATCCACTAGATTCATTGCATGTATGTTCTTTTCATAAAACACATGGATCAACCAATATCATTACATGTGTGTTGTTTTCACAAACCACATATGGATCCACTATAATCATTACATGTCTGTTTTTTTCACAAACCACATGGATCCACTAGAGTCATTGCATGTGTGTTCTTTTCGCAAACCACCTATGGATCCTCCAATGTTATTGCATGTGTGTTCTTTTCATGAACCACATATGGATCCACTAGAGTCATTGTGTGTCTGTTCTTTTCACTAAACCAGCACTAGAGTCATTACATATGTGTTCTTTTCATGAACCATAGCTAGAGTGATTGCATGTGTGTTCTTTTCATGAAACTAGCACTAGAGTCATTGCATGTGTGTTATTTTCACAAACCACATATGGATCAAACAGAGTCATTGCATATGTGTTCTTTTCACGAACCACATATGGATCCACTAGAGTCATTGCAAGTGTGTTCTTATCCTAAACCAGCACTAGAGTCATTGCATGTGTGTTCTTTTCACGAACCACATATGGATCCACTAGAGTCATTGCATGTCTGTTCTTTTCATAGAACACATGGATCCACCAATGTCATTGCATCCGCGTTCTTTTCATGAACCACATATGGATCCACTAGAGTCATTGCATGTCTTTTCTTTCCATTAACCACAACTATAGTCATTGCATGTGTGTTCTTTTCATGAACCACATATGGATCCACTAGAGTCATTGCATGTGTGTTCTTATCCAAAACCAGAAATAGAGTCATTGCATGTGTGTTCTTTTCACAAACCAAGTATGTATCCACCAGACTCATTCCATGTGTGTTCTTTTCACAAAACCAGCACTAGAGTCATTACATATGTGTTCTTTGCATGAACCATAGCTAGAGTGATTGCATGTGTGTCCTTTTCATGAAACTAGCACTAGAGTCATTGCATGTGTGTTCTTTTCACAAACCACATATGGATCCACCAGAGTCATTGCATGTGTGTTCTTTTCATGAACCACATATGGATCCACTAGAGTCATTGCATGTGTGTTCTTATCCTAAACCAGCACTAGACTCATTGCATGTGTTGTTTTCACAAACCACATATGGATCCACTAGAGTCATTGCATGTCTGTTCTTTTCATAGAACACATGGATCCACCAATGTCATTGCATGCGCGTTCTTTTCATGGACCACACATGGATCCACTAGAGTCATTGCATGTCTTTTCTTTCCATTAACCACAGCTATAGTCATTGCATGTGTGTTCTTTTCATGAACCACATATAGATCCAATAGAGTCATTGCATGTGTGTTCTTATCCAAAACCAGCAATAGAGTCATTGCATGTGTGTTCTTTTCACAAACCACATATGGATCTACCAATGCCATTGCATCTGTGTTCTGGTCATGAACCACATATGGATCCACTAGAGTCATTGCATGTCTGTTCTTTTCACTAAACCAGCACTAGAGTCATTACATGTGTGTTCTTTTCATGAACCACTTATGGATCCAATAGAGTCATTGCATGTGTGTTATTTCCATTAACCATAGCTATAGTCATTGCATGTGTGTTCTTTTCATGAACCACATATGGATCCGCTAGAGCCATTGCATGTGTGTTCTTATCCTAAACCAACACTAGAGTCATTGCATGTGTGTTCTTTTCATAAACCACATATGGATCAACCAGAGTCATTGCATGTATGTTCTTTTCATAAATCACATGGATCAACGAATGTCATTGCATGTGTGTTCTTTTCACAAACCACATATGGATCCACCAGAGTCATTGCATGTATGTTCTTTTCATAAAACACATAGATCAACCAATATCATTACATGTGTGTTGTTTTCAAAAACCACATATGCATCCACTACAATCATTGCATGTCTGTTCTTTTCACAAACAACATGGATCCACTAGAGTCATTGCATGTGTGTTCTTTTCACAAACCACATATGGATCCCCCAATGTTATTGCATGTGTGTTCTTTTCATGAACCACATATGGATCCACTAGAGTCATTGCATGTCTGTTCTTTTCACAAAACCAGCACTAGAGTCATTGCATCTGTGTTCTTTTCATTAACCACAGCTAGAGTCATTGCATGTGTGTTCTTTTCATGAAACTAGCACTAGAGTCATTGCATGTGTGTTCTTTTCACAAACCACATATGGATCCACCAGAGTCATTGCATGTATGTTCTTTTCATAAAACACATAGATCAACCAATATCATTACATGTGTGTTGTTTTCACAAACTACATATGGATCCACTACAATCATTGCATGTCTGTTCTTTTCACAAACAACATGGATCCACTAGAGTAATTGCATGTGTGTTCTTTTCACAAACCACATATGGATCCCCCAATGTTATTGCATGTGTGTTATTTTCATGAACCACATATGGATCCACTAGAGTCATTGCATGTCTGTTCTTTTCACAAAACCAGCACTAGAGTCATTGCATCTGTGTTCTTTTCATTAACCACAGCTAGAGTCATTGCATGTGTGTTCTTTTCATGAAACTAGCACTAGAGTCATTGCATGTGTGTTCTTTTCACAAACCACATATGGATCCACCAGAGTCATTGCATGTGTGTTCTTTTCATGAACCACATATGGATCCACTAGAGTCATTGCATGTGTGTTCTTATCCTAAACCAGCGCTAGACTCATTGCATGTGTGTTCTTTTCACAAACCACATATGGATCCACTAGAGTCATTGCATGTCAGTTCTTTTCATAAAACACATGGATCCACCAATGTCATTGCATGTTTGTTCTTTTCATGAACCACATATGGATCCACCAGAGTCATTGCATGTCTTTTCTTTCCATTAACCACAGCTATAGTCATTGCATGTGTGTTCTTTTCATGAACCACATATGGATCCACTAGAGTCATTGCATGTCTGTTCTTCCCATTAACCACAGCTATAGTCATTGCATGTGTGTTCTTTGCATGAACCACATATGGATCCACTAGAGTCATTGCATGTGTGTTCTTTTCATGAACCACATATGGATCCACTAGAGTCATTGCATGTGTGTTCTTATCCAAAACCAGCACTAGAGTCATTGCATGTGTGTTCTTTTCACGAACTAGTTATATATCCACCAGATTCATTGCATGTGTGTTCTTTTCACAAACCACATGATCCACTAGAGTCATTGCATGTTTGTTCTTTCCACAAAACACATGGATCCACCAATGCCATTGCATGTGTGTTCTTTTCATGAACCACATATGGATCCACTGGAGTGATTGCATGTGTGTTGTTTCCACAAAACACATGGATCCACCAATGTCATTGCATGTGTGTTCTTTTCATGAACCACATATGGATCTACCAATGCCATTGCATCTGTGTTCTGGTCATGAACCACATATGGATCCACTAGAGTCATTGCATGTCTGTTCTTTTCACTAAACCAGCACTAGAGTCATTACATGTGTGTTCTTTTCATGAACCACTTATGGATCCAATAGAGTCATTGCATGTGTGTTATTTCCATTAACCATAGCTATAGTCATTGCATGTGTGTTCTTTTCATGAACCACATATGGATCCGCTAGAGCCATTGCATGTGTGTTCTTATCCTAAACCAACACTAGAGTCATTGCATGTGTGTTCTTTTCATAAACCACATATGGATCAACCAGAGTCATTGCATGTATGTTCTTTTCATAAATCACATGGATCAACGAATGTCATTGCATGTGTGTTCTTTTCACAAACCACATATGGATCCACCAGAGTCATTGCATGTATGTTCTTTTCATAAAACACATAGATCAACCAATATCATTACATGTGTGTTGTTTTCACAAACCACATATGGATCCACTACAATCATTGCATGTCTGTTCTTTTCACAAACAACATGGATCCACTAGAGTCATTGCATGTGTGTTCTTTTCACAAACCACATATGGATCCCCCAATGTTATTGCATGTGTGTTCTTTTCATGAACCACATATGGATCCACTAGAGTCATTGCATGTTTGTTCTTTTCACAAAACCAGCACTAGAGTCATTGCATCTGTGTTCTTTTCATTAACCACAGCTAGAGTCATTGCATGTGTGTTCTTTTCATGAAACTAGCACTAGAGTCATTGCATGTGTGTTCTTTTCACAAACAACATATGGATCCACCAGAGTCATTGCATGTATGTTCTTTTCATAAAACACATAGATCAACCAATATCATTACATGTGTGTTGTTTTCACAAACCACATATGGATCCACTACAATCATTGCATGTCTGTTCTTTTCACAAACAACATGGATCCACTAGAGTCATTGCATGTGTGTTCTTTTCACAAACCACATATGGATCCCCCAATGTTATTGCATGTGTGTTCTTTTCATGAACCACATATGGATCCACTAGAGTCATTGCATGTCTGTTCTTTTCACAAAACCAGCATTAGAGTCATTGCATCTGTGTTCTTTTCATTAACCACAGCTAGAGTCATTGCATGTGTGTTCTTTTCATGAAACTAGCACTAGAGTCATTGCATGTGTGTTCTTTTCACAAACCACATATGGATCCACCAGAGTCATTGCATGTGTGTTCTTTTCATGAACCACATATGGATCCACTAGAGTCATTGCATGTGTGTTCTTATCCTAAACCAGCACTAGACTCATTGCATGTGTGTTCTTTTCACAAACCACATATGGATCCACTAGAGTCATTGCATGTCAGTTCTTTTCATAAAACACATGGATCCACCAATGTCATTGCATGTTTGTTCTTTTCATGAACCACATATGGATCCACCAGAGTCATTGCATGTCTTTTCTTTCCATTAACCACAGCTATAGTCATTGCATGTGTGTTCTTTTCATGAACCACATATGGATCCACTAGAGTCATTGCATGTCTGTTCTTCCCATTAACCACAGCTATAGTCATTGCATGTGTGTTCTTTGCATGAACCACATATGGATCCACTAGAGTCATTGCATGTGTGTTCTTTTCATGAACCACATATGGATCCACTAGAGTCATTGCATGTGTGTTCTTATCCAAAACCAGCACTAGAGTCATTGCATGTGTGTTCTTTTCACGAACTAGTTATATATCCACCAGATTCATTGCATGTGTGTTCTTTTCACAAACCACATGATCCACTAGAGTCATTGCATGTTTGTTCTTTCCACAAAACACATGGATCCACCAATGCCATTGCATGTGTGTTCTTTTCATGAACCACATATGGATCCACTGGAGTGATTGCATGTGTGTTGTTTCCACAAAACACATGGATCCACCAATGTCATTGCATGTGTGTTCTTTTCATGAACCACATATGGATCTACTAGAGTCATTGCATGTGTGTTCTTTTCACTAAACAAGTACTAGAGTCATTGCATGTGTGTTCTTTTCATGAACCACAGCTAGAGTCATTCATGTGTGTGTTTTTTCATGAAAGTAGCACTAGAGTCATTGCATGTGTGTTCTTTTCACAAACCACATATGGATCCACCAAAGTCATTGCATGTGTGTTCTTTTCATGAACCACATATGGATCCACTAGAGTAATTGCATGTGTATTCTTATCCTAAACCAGCACTAGAGTCATTACATGTTTGTTCTTTTCACAAACCACATATGGATCCACCACAATCATTGTATGTCTGTTCTTTTCATGAAACACATGGATCAACCAATTACATTGCATGTCTGTTCTTTTCACAAACCACATATGGATCAACCAGACTCATTGCATGTATGTTCTTTCCATAAAACACATTGATCAACCAATTTCATTACATGTATGTTCTTTTCACAAACCACATATGGATCCACTAGAGTAATTGCATATTTGTTCTTTTCACAAACCACATGGATCCACTAGAGTCATTGCATGTGTGTTCTTTTCACAAACCACATATGGATCCACCAATATCATTGCTTGTGTGCTTTTTTCATGAACCACATATGGATCCCCTAGAGTCATTGCATTTCTGTTCTTTTCACTAAACCAACACTAGAGTCATTGCATGTGTGTCCTTTTCATGAACCACATCTAGAGTCATTGCCTGTTTGTTTTTTTCATGAAACTTTCAGTAGAGTTATTGCTTGTGTGTTCTTTTCACAAACCACATATGTATCCACCAGAGTCATTGCTTGTGTGTTCTTTTCACAAACCACATATGGATCCACTAGAGTCATTGCATGTGTGTTCTTATCCTAAACCAGCACTAGAGTCATTCCGTGTGTGTTCTTTTCACAAACCACATATAGATCCACCAATGTCATTGCATGTGTGTTCTTTTCATGAACCACATATGGATCCACTAGAGTAATTGCATGTCTATTCTTTTCACTAAACCAGCACTAGAGTCATTGCATGTGTGTTCTTTTCATGAAACTAGCATTAGAGTCATTGCATGTGTGTTATTTTCACAAACCACATATGGATCCACCAGAGTCATTGCATGTGTGTTATTTTCATGAACCACATATGGATCCACTAGAGTCATTGAATGTGTGTTCCTATCCTAAACCAGCACTAGACTCATTGGATGTGTGTTCTTTTCACAAACCACATATGGATCCACTAGAGTCATTGTCTGTCTGTTCTTTTCATAAAACACATGGATCCACCAATGTCATTGCATGTGTGTTCTTTTCACAAACCACATGATCCACTAGAGTCATTGCATGTCAATTCTTTCCACAAAGCACATGGATCCATCAATGCCATTGCATGTGTGTTCTTTTCATGAACCACATATGGATCCACTAGAGTGATTGCATGTGTGTTGTTTCCACAAAACACATGGATCCATCACTATCACTTCATGTGTGTTCTTTTCATGAACCACATATGGATCTACTAGAGTCATTGCATGTGTGTTCTTTTCACTAAACAAGCACTAGAGTCATTGCATGTGTGTTCTTTTCATGAACCACAGCTAGAGTCATTGCATGTGTGTTTTTTTCATGAAACTAGCACTAGAGTCACTGCATGTGTGTTATTTTCACAAACCACATATGGATCCACCAAAATCATTGCATGTGTGCTTTTTTCATGAACCACATATGGATGCCCTAGAGTCATTGCATTTCTGTTCTTTTCACTAAACCAACACTAGAGTCATTGCATGTGTGTCCTTTTCATGAACCACATCTACAGTCATTGCATGTGTGTTCTTTTCATGAAACTTTCACTAGAGTCATTGCTTGTGTGTTCTTTTCACAAACCACATATGTATCCACTAGAGTCATTGCATGTGTGTTCTTATCCTAAACCATCACTAGAGTCATTCCGTGTGTGTTCTTTTCACAAACCACATATAGATCCACCAATGTCATTGCATGTGTGTTATTTTAATGAACCACATATGGATCCACTAGAGTCATTGCATGTCTATTCTTTTCACTAAACCAACACTAGAGTCATTGCATGTGTGTTCTTTTCATGAAACTAGCATTAGAGTCATTGCATGTGTGTTCTTTTCACAAACCACATATGGATCCACCAGAGTCATTGCATGTGTGTTATTTTCATGAACCACATATGGATTCACTAGAGTCATTGCATGCGTGTTCTTATCCTAAACCAGCACTAGACTCATTGGATGTGTGTTGTTTTCACAAACCACATATGGATCCACTAGAGTCATTGCATGTCTGTTCTTTTCATAAAACATATGGATCCACCAATGTCATTGCATGTGTGTTATTTTTATGAACCACATATGGATCCACTAGAGTGATTGCATGTGTGTTGTTTCCACAAAACACATGGATCCATCAATGTCATTTCATGTGTGTTCTTTTCATGAACCACATATGGATCTACTAGAGTCATTGCATGTGTGTTCTTTTCACTAAAAAAGCACTAGAGTCATTGCATCCGTGTTCTTTTCATGAACCACATCTAGAGTCATTGCATGTGTGTTTTTTTCATCAAACTAGCACAAGAGTCATTGCATGTGTGTTCTGGTCACAAACCACATATGGATCCACCAAAGTCATTGAATGTGTGTTCTTTTCATGAACCACATATGGATCCACTAGAGTCATTGCACGTGTGTTCTTATCCTAAACCAGACTAGAGTCACTATATGTGTGTTCTTTTCACAAACCACATATGGATCCACCACAGTCATTGTATGTCTGTTCTTTTCATGAAACACATGGATCAACCAATTTCATTGCATGTGTGTTCTTTTCACAAACCATATATGGATCCACCAGACTCATTGCATGTATGTTCTTTCCATAAAACACATTGATCAACCAATTTCATTACATGTATGTTCTTTTCACAAACCACATATCAATCCACTAGAGTTATTACATGTTTGTTCTTTTCACGAACCACATGGATCCACTAGAGTCATTGCATGTGTGTTCTTTTCACAAACCACATATGGATCCACCAATATCATTGCATGTGTTATTTTTTCATGAACCACATATGGATCCCCTAGAGTCATTGCATTTCTGTTCTTTTCACTAAACCAACACTAGATTCAGTGCATGTGTGTCCTTTTCATGAACCACATCTAGAGTCATTGCATGTGTGTTCTTTTCATGAAACTTTCATTAGAGTCATTACTTGTGTGTTCTTTTCACAAACCACATATGTATCCACTAGAGTCATTGCATGTGTGTTCTTATCCTAAACCATCACTAGAGTCATTCCGTGTGTGTTCTTTTCACAAACCACATATAGATCCACCAATGTCATTGCATGTGTGTTCTTTTCATGAACCACATATGGATCCACTAGAGTCATTGCATGTCTATTCTTTTCACTAAACCAGCACTAGAGTCATTGCATGTGTGTTCTTTTCATGAAACTAGCATTAGAGTCATTGCATGTGTGTTCTTTTCACAAACCACATATGGATCCACCAGAGTCATTGCATGTGTTCTATTTTCATGAACCACATATGGATTCACTAGAGTCATTGCATGCTTGTTCTTATCCTAAACTAGCACTAGACTCATTGGATGTGTGTTGTTTTCACAAACCACATATGGATCCACTAGAGTCATTGCATGTCTGTTCTTTTCATAAAACACATGGATCCACCAATGTCATTGCATGTGTGTTCTTTTCACAAACCACATGATCCACTAGAGTCATTGCATGTCTGTTCTTTCCACAAAACACATGGTTCCACCAATGCCATTGCATGGGTGTTCTTTTCAAGAACCACATATGGATCCACTAGAGTGATTACATGTGTGTTGTTTCCACAAAACACATGGATCCACCAATGTCATTGCATGTGTGTTCTTTTCATGAACCACATATGGATGTACTAGAGTCATTGCATGTGTGTTCTTTTCACTAAAAAAAGCACTAGTCATTGCATGTGTGTTCTTTTCAAGAACCACATCTAGAGTCATTGCATGTGTGTTTTTTTCATGAACCACAGCTAGAGTCATTGCATGTGTGTTCTTTTCACAAACCACATATGGATCCACCAAAGTCATTGCATGTGTGTTCTTTTCATGAACCACATATGGATCCACTAGAGTCATTGCATGTGTGTTCTTATCCTAAACCAGCACTAGAGTCATTACATGTGTGTTCTTTTCACAAACCACATATGGATCCACCAAAGTCATTGCATGTGTGTTCTTTTCATGAGCCACACATGGATCCACTAGAGTCATTGCATGTGTGTTCTTATGCTAAACCAGCACTAGAGTCATTACATGTGTGTTCTTTTCACAAAACACATATGGATCCACCAGACATTGTATGTCTGTTCTTTTCATGAAACACATGGATCAACTAATGTCATTGCATGTGTGTTCTTTTTACATACCACATATGGATCCACTAGACTCATTGCATGTATGTTCTTTCCATCAAACACATTGATCAACCAATTTCATTACATGTATGTTCTTTTCACAAACCACATATGGATCCACTTGAGTTATTGCATGTTTGTTCTTTTCACAAACCACATGGATCCACTAGAGTCATTGCATGTGTTTTCTTTTCACAAACCACATATGGATCCAACAATATCATTGCATGTGTGCTTTTTTCATGAACCACATATGGATCCCCTAGAGTCATTGCATTTCTGTTCTTTTCACTAAACCAACACTAGGGTCATTGCATGTGTGTCCTTTTCATGAACCACATCTAGAGTCATGGCATGTGTGTTCTTTTCATGGAACTTTCACTAGAGTCATTGCTTGTGTGTTCTTTTCACAGACCACATATGTATCCACTAGAGTCGTTGCATGTGTGTTTTTTCATGAACCACATATGGATTCACTAGAGTCATTGCATGTGTGTTATTATCCTAAACAAGCACTAGAGTCATTGTGTTCTTTTCACAAACCACATATAGATCCAACAATGTCATTGCATGTGTGTTCTTTTCATGAACCACATATGGATCCACTAGAGTCATTGCACGCTATTCTTTTCACTAAACCAGCACTAGAGTCATTGCATGTGTGTTCTTTTCATGAAACTAGCATTAGAGTCATTGCATGTGTGTTCTTTTCACAAACCACATATGGATCCACCAGAGTCATGGCATGTGTGTTATTTTTATGAACCACATATGGATCCACTAGAGTCATTGCATGTGTGTTCTTATCCTAAACCAGCACTAGACTCATTGGATATGTGGTCTTTTCACAAACCACATATGGATCCACTAGAGTCATTGCATGTCTGTTCTTTTCATAAAACACATGGATCCACCAATGTCATTGCATGTGTGTTCTTTTCACAAACCACATGATCCACTAGAGTCATTGCATGTCTGTTCTTTCCACAAAACACATGGATCCACCAATGCCATTGCATGGCTGTTCTTTTCATGAACCACATATGGATCCACTAGAGTGATTGCATGTGTGTT